>CM051266.1:61711132-62088632 GCA_027921565.1 Artemia sinica | reverse complement strand
GGTGTCATTTGGTACCGCGTAACACGAAAAAAAAAAACAGATAAAGGTATTACATAGTTTCGGCTGCTATTCTAGAATTTAAGAATCGAGCTGAAAAAAAAACCTAAAAAAGAAGGGCTGTGTCTAACTAAGTCAAGGAGCCCCAAAAGCTGAAAACTGACTTATTCAGGGCTGTATTTATATAAAACAATTCCCTCGGTAAGATCAGTTCAAAGAAAGTATAACCACTCTTCTAGCCTTATCCACCTCAGAGATGACATCCACAAGTAGCGCTAGATGGTGTACCAAGATAAGTTATTTCCCTAGAGTGGTCTCTTTGTACCTTTGAATCATTCTATGAATATTTACTAAATCCTATCTCCCGTGTCTCTATTTATAGCCAAATTTCTGTTTATATATATTTTTTTTTTATTTCAATTACCTCTTTAAAAGATTGCGGTAGGCCATTTACAATAGATAATAAAGTTGCCTTCACTACAAAGAGAACAAAAAAGTGCCAAAGCAGATTATCTCAAAACCACTAGAATATAAAAAATACTTTTATCCTCAAAACCACAAAAATAATTTCCAGCTTTTGAAATTTTTAAATTAGAAAAACAGTGACTTATTATATTTGAATTTTGTCTGTTTATTCAATCAATTATGAAATATTGTCCTATATGAAATATATACAGATATTAGAAACCTGAAGGACAGTAAAGAATTCAAGATATGTAGTTAATACAACTTAGGGTTAATACAGGCTTTTCAATAACTGTAGCCAAGCTATTAATTCCAGCAAATACAAAAGGCTGTAGAAATCAGCTTTTTTTAATTTTGCCGAATTTTAAAAGCTTTTACTATTACATAGCAGGAAATTTGCTGGTAATCAAAATCATAGTAAAAAAGACACCAAACGTTGTCATTTATCGTGCCACTTACCGCATCCATCTGGTGCTATGAGAATGTATGTTAGTAAAGAAAGAAAAAATGGCTGCTGTTATTTCTTGGCAAATAAATCTAATTTTGGGAACGAACACACAAAACAGTAAATTAACACTATTACTTATTGATATGAAAAATCCAATCAAAAAGTTCCAACAGCAAAAATAACTTATTAGTTGTCGTTTTTCTTTCGACTCAAAATAAACTAGATCTTAAAAATTGACAGTAAGGTTGCTGGTGCTGGTAATCAAAATCATAGTAAAAAAGACACCAAACGTTGTCATTTATCGTGCCACTTACCACATCCATCTGGTGCTATGAGAATGTATTTGTTAGTAAAGAATGAAAAAATGGTCCATCACATGAGACCCTAATCAACAACTGTTAACCATCCATTGTTCAAAAACAAAACAAATGGCACGATAAGTTTTTATTTTTTGTGCTACGTTGCACTTTGTCCAGACGCTACCATAGTTAAGCTTATTTATGTGTCATTATATGCTTCATATTTTGAAAATAAGACTCACTGACAAGGTTTGTGCCAATTGAGCTGGGGGAAAATGCAACAAGAGGATTTGCACCTCATTACCTTCTTTATCTTTTTTTTTATGTTTGTGTCTTTGTAGTTTCTTATTCTTTAAGTGTTCTGCTTACAGAACTTTTCCTTCTGCTTGAGAGAACTTGTGATTAGAGAGAGAGATTAGAGAGATTAGAATTAGAGAGAATATGTGAACTTGTTTGCCTGGCAAGTTTTTTGTTCAAGATTTATTAAATAAGAGCTTTCAGTTCTATGCAATCATTCCAAATGCAGGGAAATGGTTTTCACTCTTAAATACTGAATTGAATTTTAGGCTATTGTTCAAAATCGATACAAATTTCGTTTGCTTGGGTTTGAGTTACTCCCAATTCTTTATATTCATTAAACTATTCACATTCATTAAATGCAAAGGAATCTCAAAACACACGCTTACTGACAAAATTAGAATTTTAATTAAAAATTAAAATAATAATATTCCTTGAGAAAAAACAAATCGCCAGACAAATAAATTCTGGATTTTCTCTCTAAGAGAAGGGAAGCCTTTTAATCAGAACACTTAAAGATTAAAAAAAAAAATGGCCAAAGAACGTCTGTGAGAAACTTTTGGAATGTCTGGAAACTGAGAACACAAAAACAAAATAGGTCAAGGAGGCAACAAGGTGGAGAAACGATATTTTTTTTTTTTTTTTTTTTTTTTTTGCTTTCCTTTGGCTCCCTTGACACAGGCGTAGTCAGTGACTTTTTCTTTTCATAAAACCATCTATATAGTAGCGCATAATGAGCTTAGTTCTTATTTCTTTTTTACTCAATTATATGATTGGTTGTAATAGCCTTATATTTTTACCTTAAAATTTTGACTTGTCCATACATGCAATTTTTACTTCCTGTTACTCTCGGTTTTAAACGCTCATTTCTCTCATTTTCTTTTAATTTTTTTTTTAATCAAGTGGCTAAATTACTTCTTGTCAATTATTTATCGAATAAGTAGTGGTTTTATGCCTACAGAAATATTTAGGAAATTCGTTTTAAGACCCCTCCCCCTCCCCCACTTTCAGAGATATTACGGAAATATATTAGATTGCCTAGAATATGGATAATTATGGGTTTCATTCCAACTATTTTTGCTTTTAGTTCTGCCCATATCTTGAACTCTCCATATGCGTGTATCCTGAATATTGCCAAATTGTCCACAGCTAAAATTGGACGAGTATTCGTTATTTTCCCTTAAAGGTTTTGAATTTTGTTTTCAAGTAGCCGCCTACAGTAATTCTTTGGTTGCCTCTTCCCTTATTCTCTGACCGGTGTTGTCGGGATTGTAACATATACTCTACTTCCGTGGTTATTTCTTGGAGTAGCTATCGTACGTAGCTCGTATATTTATGCTTTTTGTTTTTATTCTATTATGATTTCCTTTTTTTCTTTCAAGTCGTTTTTGTAAGATTCTTTCTATCTAAATACTAAAAGGCAAAATTTTCGTTTGATTGTTTCTTCGTTTTCTTCTTACTGACCACAGACCTGTTGTCATTCAAGACTTTCTAAAAATTTAGCGTAGACTCTTCGCGTTTGTTCTTAAAACTCACATTGATTGTTTGCCAGGAATTGGGGGCGGAGAGAGAATCAAGGCTCAGAGTGGAGCAGGAACTGAAATTGCTACGTGATGCATTGGAAAAGGAAAAGGAGAGAAAAAAAGAAATTATTCTTCTTCTTCTGGCTGAAAGAAAAAAGATTATCGGGAAACTTGTTGAGGAAAGAAAGAAAACTGAAGATTTGGTCCAGGTTAGTCTATCAATAGTATACACTAGCAACACAACTTTTTGTATCTAAGGAAGTGTTTGTCCTGTCTTATTAAAGTGATGCCAACTGTTTTAATCAGACTTTTTTGTCTTCACAGTTTCATCTTAAAAATTCATTAAATGTGTATTTTTGCAGCATTTTGACCAGTTTGATGCATTTTAATTTTGTTTAGTGTGGATCATTTTTTTATGTGTGTTTTAATATAGCTTCTTATCCTGATTTCAATTATATTTGTGCAATCAGAAAGATGCGAAAGTAAATTACTTGTTCCGTGGATTCAATTTGTTTTGGCCTAGTAATATTTTAAAGAATTTTTAAAGATGTCTTAATTTTAGAAGTTTGTCTCTCTTGAACCTTTACAGCATTTTCTTTCCTGGTTTAACTTCTATCCTCAGTTTAAAACTCCCCTTAGAAAGTTGTACCACATGCAGCGTCCGCACTACGTAGTTTTCAGCACCAGGGGGAGGGGGCCGGTGTATGGTTTTTGGTTCACATGCCTCCTCCGGAAGTACCTTCCGGAAGGTCTCTACCTCCGGAATGCCTCCTCCGGAACTTGCACTAATTACAGGCATAGAGGGGCAAAAAGATTCGACGAAGTTGTGGTGGAGCCCAATTTGCATTGAAGCCCTCATCCCCCCCCCAAAGAAAAATGAAGAAAAACATTAATTCTATATTTGCCTCGGTTCAGCTCGTACATAGCAGAAAATATCAGTGAATTCAATTCTAACCCGATACGTAGACTACATTGTTCAGTTAAAATAATTTTAAAATGCTGGAAGATGGCCTCAGTCTATAAAATTGGTGGTGGGGGGGGGGGGTATTTAAGTTTATCTGGTATATAACTGATTTTAAATAGTATTACATACCAAAACAAAGCCGTATCATTCATCTAAACGCTGTAATTTTCCATGTTTTTGTTTTAAACCATCTAAAAGTCTTCAAGACCTTTTTTTAAATTTATTAATGAATCATTTTATTGTGTTTTGTAAACAGCTTTACAGCTGTTTACAGCTTTACAGCTGTTTACTGCTTTACACAACAAACAGCTTTACAGCTGTTTATTGTGTTAGCTGTAAAGTTTGTTATTGTATAACGCTTCTTTTCATCTTATTGTTGTTTGTAATTTGTTAATTTTTAACTCTATTCTCATCTAATGAACACAGAAAGGATTCTGTTCGATGAACAGCATTAAGTTTATGCCAACTTCTAAAGATCCCTGAGGTTAAACTGATTAGTTCGTACTTTAAAAGTTTTACTCTATCGACCTTGACTTTCCTTCAAAAGGCAGATTTAGCAGATGTGAGAAAGAATCAATAATTCAATTTACCATCTCCTGTTGCTATTTCATCCTACAACAGTTTGTATTTTCTAAGGCGAAATACGGCTTAAACATGTAATTTATGAGTTTCGAAAAGGCAATTTCAAACGATCTTTGATGTAGATTTGGTGAAAATTTCGAAAGCTTTTAGGGGAGATCGATAGCGAATCTTAATACACTATGTTTCCACATTTTCATTTTTGTTTTATTTATTTTATAATCTGTCGAAACAACGGAAACTGGTGAAGGATATGAAAAGCATTGAGAGCCAGCGCTCATGTATCCCAGAGTAAAGTTGTTCTTAAGGAGGGGAGGGGTGCAGCCCTCTCCCCCTCTCTCCATTTGGTTTAATTTCGAAAGCTTTTAGGTCGATCGATAGCGAATCTTAATACACTATGTTTTTATATTGTTATTTTTATTTATTTATTTTTTAATCTGTCAAAATAGCGAAAACTGTTGAATTATATGAAAAGCATTAAGAGCCAACCCTAATATTTTCCCAGAATTAAGCTTTACTTAAGGCGGGAGGTAACCCCCCCCCCCCCTCCCGTCCATCGTGAAAATCCTCTAATGTAAGAAATTGGACGGGTATTCTCAAAGTGTAATCCAGAGAAATCTTACTAGTAAATTTGCTGTCTTGATAACGTAGTATTCCTTGTTTCGACATCCTGATAAATAGCAAAAGATTTTTATTTCGTTTTTAGAAATCAAACTCTTCTGCCTAAAAAATAATCTGTAAAAACAAAATCTTGGAAATGGTTACCTTATATCTATAATGCCCAATAAAATTACAATTGAATTATTATATTGCCTCTTTTTTACATAAAGTAACTATTTTCATGATTTAGTTTTTACTGTTTATTTTTTAAGATGAAAATTGTTATTTCTGAAAGCTGAAAACGAAAATCTTGATTGTTATAACTTGGATATTTGAGTAAAAAAAACAACTTTTCCTAGTCTGATTTTTTTATCTAGAGGTTCTTTGTTGTTTTTTTCTTCATTTTGCTTTTCGAATGACTCGTAGAATTAATTATGTGTCAGAAAAAATTGTAAATATTACGAAGGGAAAGGAATGAACACGCTTTCTGACTTTACCGTGGAAAAGGATATTACTTATGTTTATTCACCATAAAGGAGATAATGATATAGTACATTTGCCCTTTAATATGGTTCGTGACCCTGACTAGAAAAGGAAGTTAAATATGAGGAATATAAAAGAGTTTCTTAATCTAATTAGGTCAACGGTAATATTAATTAATAAAGAGATGTGCTAACAGGGTATTTGGGCGAGATGTACAAATATTCTTTATTAAGTATTGAGCGGTTCATGTTATTTGTCGTTGAAACAGAGTAAGGATCTTCAAGTCAATAAAGGAATAGTCTACAGCTTCCACCAGTTATTTTAAGCCCCGACCTTTTGACAGAAAAGATGGTGATTACGGAATCTAAACTTTGATCTGGGGTTGAACTAAAGAAATGAGAGAAATTGACCTTTGCCTCCGTAGCTCCGACTCAAAGACATCAAAAACTTACCTAATTCCCATCCGACCCTGTTGGCTGTTTCGGACCGTCCTCTGTAACTGCATTATTACAAAGGTGCCCCTGTTGCATGTAGTCTGTAGAAGTACTGGTAGAGGGTGGTTGGGAGGTTTTCCCGCCGATGCTTGGGGGATCTTCCTCTTAAGTGGGGGAATCAATCCTTCATTCAAAGCACTATTTTCTGAAGCTGTATTGAGGACATTTGTCAAGCCATACAACCATCGATGTTGTACATTAAAATCTACCAACTCTAAAGAGAGTATAAGTTATTTACATATAACAAAGGATATATATTCTAAATTTACAAATTTTGAACAATCTTTAGTTAAATTTTATTTTCTTAGGTCCATTTTCGTTCTTGAATGTTCATACCAAAACTTATTATTAATTTCAGAAAGTAAATTTCTAAGTGCTTATCAGATTTCGCAGCGATGAGTGAAAGGGCTAACCACTTTTTTGTAATAGATAAAGGATTGATTAATTTCAGAAAAAAGAAAATGTTCATCGTGTTTAAGCCCTGGGCATTTCAATCGTTGATCATCGTCGTTATTTTTGGGGGGCCAGGTTGAGATTTTTTTATTGAGGTTTTTTCTATATTTTTGAAAAAGAAAATTATTTGCCTAAGTATTGGGCCAGAATATTTAGACCCAATGTTGAGCTGGGAATTGTGGTAAAAGGGAAATTATTTCGTATTACCATTTCAAAAATAAGAATTGTGCTACAAATACATTCTTCTACTGAGTTGAATAGAGATTTTATTACTTTGAAATCATTTCTTTTAATATTTAATTTAAAGGTTAAACACAAACTTATTTTTAAACAAACTTGTTTTATTTTGCTAAAAAGTTTATTTTTAACTGTGGAAATTTTCTTGGAGACACAGGATGTACAATGAATCTACGGCTCATAAAATTTGAGTTGTTACTCGATTTAAAGGTCCTAATAAAATGTCCTGGAGAACAATTTACGACAACTAAAATACTTGAAGTTGTTTGCTAACCCAAGTTTTGATTAGATATACAATGATTTTTTTTTTTCAACTCTTTATTTCATCTCCTTCCTTCATCGTGTTGTTCAGTTTAATTATTAACCAGGGATAAAGGTCAGTGCTTACTAGATCCATTCGTGTTTGGGATTATTGCAAAAGATGCTTTTCATATTTTTGCAAAAACAGATTTGAGTTTTTACCTCTTTTTTTAATGGTCGCTTTTTGATACAATTTACGAAAAAAGAAGTTTAAACAAAATTAGTTATTGAAGTATCATTTGAAATCGTTAGATAACACATATCTGCCCCAAAAGATATTGGATATTGATTAACTACAGAAGCATCGAAAGGTTATTTTTTGGGAAGGTTCCAAGTCTTTTAAATAGAAGATAGTTCCAACTTTGGCCAAAGCCATTTTTAAGGGATTTGAAGTCACTCCGACAGAAAACCTGTTACTCGATGGTAAAATATTTCCTTATCGTGCTAATTGATCTTGGTGTAATATCTTGGGATGCAACGCAACTGCTTTCTTAGTTTTTTTTTTCACATTTTTGTAGACACGAGCTTGATATCTCTGTTACGACGTTCTTTGATATGCTGAATTAGATGTTGTAAGTTTCATCAAGATAACCCACACTTTTGTGGGTATATTATTTCTTTCGGGAATAGAGCAAAGCTTCTCAGACTCGTAACGTTTGTTGTGTCCGTTTAAATCTAGTAAATCTTAAATATTTAAAATCATAAAAAACCGACCAACAGACAATCTTGACTATGACAAAATGATAAAAACCGTAAAAAAGAGATAAACGAGGATAATAACAGCCAGTGAAAAACGTAGATTACAATGCAAATATTTCGGTCAAGACCTCTGCTTGGCCGTCCTCAGTGCAAAATAATAAAATAAAATACCGATAAAAATCCCAACTAACTCAGAAACTAAAATAGGACTATAAAAAAATTAGACTATAAAAAATTTTCTTCTCATGATTAGGATTCTGGTTTTATAATCTGGATTGTGAATTAGACAATCCGGCTGGAAAGCATAGGTAGTGGATTTTCAAATTTTCCCGTTTCACAGATTACAGCTTGCTAATCCAGTTTTATTAACCCGTCTCATAGTTTATTCTGCTCCACTGATAATTCCGAATCTTGTGGCAAGAATCTGGCAGGGGAGAGTGGGGCTAGTTGGGACAGTTTTATCATTTTATTTTTATTTTGTATAATAAGTTTAAGTTAATTAATATCATGCTTGGTATTATTTCACCATAAAAAACATATACTTAAAGTTCACACATTCTGTTGCAAAAATATGTTTTTTATTCTGGTATAAACTAAACTAATGAGGCGTGAAGTGGAGACTATGAATAAAATTGCCGAGGATCTGAAGGATGCAGCTAGACAGCATAATAGTAAAACATTGTACTGGCATGTTAATAAATTGAGAGGGAGTAGTCAATCCGGACTTGTCCCAGTAAAAGATAGGGACGGGGCCACAATTAGTGATAAGGAAAGAGTTTAAGAGAAATGGGCAGAACATTTTGAGAATGTGCTAAACCGAGATGGAGTTGCAGGAAAAGATAGAGAGGAAAATGAAAAAGTTTGTGATACCTTGGATGTGAAGGAAGATCGGGTGCTGATAGTGTGGTAAATGAGTTTCTTACATATGGTGGCTCTGAGGTTAGAAATAAGTTGCTGAAGATTATGAATATGATTTTTGAAAAAGTAGCTAAGGTTTTAAGCTTAAAAATATAAATGTTTTTGTTTTTATAACTTTAATAAATCAAATAATATTAACATTTTGGTTACTAATTATCAGTATATATATATTAAACTGACAATGCACATTCATTTGTATTTTTTCATTAAAGTGGAAATTTTGTTCTGGCCTTGGGAAGGCATAGGGATTTTGCGCCCAACTTATGTTAATTTCTGCTCGTTTTGAGTTTGATTCGGTTAATTATTGTAATTTTTGTTCGTTTTGGGTTTCATTTATTTATCAATGCTGATTTGTGGTAGTTTCACGCTTGGTAGATTATTGATTTTAGTTTTGCTCATTTTTTGTTTAATGGAGTTCTTTACTTTTCTTTGAAAAACTTATTTTGTGGGAAAAGTTTTTTAATTAATTTCTGTTCGTTTTATATTGTCATAGTCTTTTCAGGCAAAAAGAAAATAATACTTTAAATCGTTTCGTTTTTTAAGACTTTACAGTTTGGCCTGCTATTTGTATACCGGAGAAAAATTTTCCAGCAATTTTTAACAGCATACACCCTTATAAAAATCTGGACACAAATAGTACTGTTTAATTTAGTTTCATAACTCCTCTAGTTGACCTGTAATGGAAAACTTGATACCATTCGCAAAAAAAATCTGTTTGCTTTCTTTGACAGCTTGGATACACTTACGCTATTTGGATTTGGTTAAATTTTAAGAGCAGAAGTAGCCCCGAACGTTTGAACATAATACCCTCAGTCGTTCTTGGGATACTGCTGAGATGCCCTATTGGAAAATTAGCATTATCACAGTGAATTTTGATTTAATCGTAAGTCAACATTTAGTTTTTAAACATATAAAAATTGGATTTGAGGAAGACTAAAATCTATTCTGTAAATCATATACAACAACTTTCTATATAAACCTTATATGCCCCCAGGGCATAACTTACAACCCTTGCACTGAGGGCTCTGAGGGGGTTATCATCCTAAAAGACCTAATTTCCAGAACTTTCAACTACGTTGAACAAAATGGATATCTCAAAATTTTGATTGGATGTGTTTGGGGAAATGGTGGGCGTGAGAGGCCCGTTAGTCGCCTATCCAATCACTTTCAACTATTAAAAAAGGCACTAGCCCTTTCAATTCCAATTGAATGAGCCCTTTTGAAGTTTCTACGACAACGCTTTCAATAAAAACTTTATATGCCCCCAGGGCATAACTTACAACCCCTGCCCTGAGGGCTGTGGGGGGAGGGGTTGTCATCGTTAAAGACCTAATTTCCAAAACTTTTAACTAAGTTGGCTATCTAAAAATTTTGATTGGAGGTGTTTTGGGAAAAGGTGGACGAGAGGGGGGGGGGGGTTAGTTGCCCTCAAATCACTTTTGACTATTAAAAATGGTACTAGTCCTTCGAATTTCAAATCGAATGAGCTCTTTTTCAAGTTTCTACGACAAAGATTTAAATAAAAACCTTATATGCCCCCAGGTCATAACTTATAATCCTTTCCCTGAGGGTTGTGGGTGAGTGTCCTCCTTAAAAATATTGTTTCTATCTGGAAATCAACTACCCTGAACAAAATGGCTATCTCAAAATTTTTATTGGATGTGTTTGGGGGAATGATGGGTGTGGGGGGGGGGGGCTAGTTGCCCTCCAATCACTTTCAACTATTAAAAAGGGCACTAGCCCTTTGAATTTCCAGTCGAAAGAGCTTTTATTGAAGTTTCTACGGCAACGCCTTCTTTAAAAACCTTATATACCCCCAGGGCATAACTTAAAACCCTTGCCCTTAGGGATGTGGGGGAGTGTCCTCCTCAAAAACATATTTTCTATCTGGAAATCAACTACGCTGAACAAAATGGCTATCTCAAAATTTTGATTAGATGTGTTTGGGGGAATGAAGGGCGTGAGGGGGGGGGGGGCTAGTTGCACTCAAATCACTTTCGACTATTAAAAGGGTACTAGCCCTTTGAATTTCCAATCGAATGAGCCTGTTCTGAAGTTTCTACGACAACGCCTTCTATAAAAACCTTATATGCCTCCTGGGCATAACTTAAAACCCTTGCCCTGAGGATTGTGGGGGAGTGTCCTCCTCAAAAACAAATTTTCTATCTGGAAATCAACTACGCTGAACAAAATGGCTACCTCAAAATTTCGATTGGGCGTATTTGGGGGAATGATGGGCGGGGGGGGGGCTAGTTGCCCTCCAATCACTTTCGACTATTAAAAAGGGCACTAGCCACTCCAATTTCCAATCGAATGAGCCCTTTTCGAAGTTTCTACGACGACTCCTTCGATACAAAGTGCCCGGGTATGGAGAAAAAAAAACAACACATTGTAACCACATCGTTCTTTACTTAGGCAGCGCTAGCGCGCTGCTTATGATACCAGACAAATATATTAAAGTGATTGGTGCTATATACGAGAATAATACTGCTGCGATTAAGGTAGAAAATGAGGTTAGCAGCTGGTTTTGTATCAAATCACGATTTAAGCAGGGTTGTGTTCTATCTCTCTTTATATGGATCATTTTGATGGATTTTGTCTTAAGGAGCACAGGAAAGGCAATGATAGACCACGGAACCAAATATGGAGGAAAAACTTTCCTGGACTTAGAGTATGCTGAGGATTTAAGCATCCTAGATGAAAGTGCGAGCAAAATGAATGAACTTATAGGAAGATTTAAAGGAAATGGGAATTTCCTGTGAGGGTGTAAAAAGGGAGGCTTTGAGTAGATCGGGATGGAGGAGGAGCGTGCGTAGCTGTACTGGCCTCAGGTGGATTGGTGCCTCGGTGAGTTGTTAGTAGTAGTAGTAGTAATAATAATAAAAATATAGGAATTATTTTACTGGACAGCTCAAAGTTTATCAACTTACCCAACATCGGGGCTAGTTGATAATGCTATGGGGCAAGTCGATACTGTGGTAAGGGCGGTGGGTTTAAGGATTGTAATAATTAGGCGGTTATAAATCAAGATACAAACATTTTTATTAAGTAAAATTCAAACATAATTCTTCCCGTTAGTCGCCATTTTATAAACGTTTTCATTTTAAATACTAATCTAAATTATTGGATTGTATTTTACATCTGAGGTGCAGTTTCTACATGTGTTGAATTTCTTATTCTTACCATAAACCATAAGTGCCCATCTCTTACCTACAAAATACAATCATTGAATTCAATCCTAACCGAGGCTTGACTCGGAATTTGGCTTCAAACAAACCAAACACATAGCACCTTCTTCCTCGGATTCTTTTTCTGGTTTTGGTCTTTTCGGTATCAGGTTCTTTTTCTTTCGTAGATTACAATTATTTTCTTCAATACTGAATTTCATAGCTAAAGATTTTTACAACTTCCTTCTGTTTCTTTTTTTCTTTTATCTCAAACTCTGTTATAAATTTTTCCTTAACAGACGTGCTGGTTAAAATTGCCGACTTCTAAGGCTGTTTTCATTTTTTTTTTTTTATTCAGTTTTCTTTCGCCAGCTTTAGGAAACGGGTGAATGTCTACTGCTACTGGACTCACAATGCCTGTTGTAGTGCCAGCACCTGATGAGGTTGGCTAGATTGCCCCATTGATCGAAATTTCCTCGATAGCCGGTACTAGCTTTCTTGGACAAAACTTGGCAAAAATTTATCATCTGCAATATTCGCTGATTATGTGGTACAATGCCGGATCCCTCAAATTGTGAAATTATGCTCTTGGTCGTGATAGCATTAGAAGAGGAGTTTTGACTATTCCAGCAATATCGTAGATTGTAACAGTCTTACCAGGGTTATTTGTCATCCAATCATCTGTTGCAGCAAAATTAAACTTTTGAAAGACCCAAAGACAGATATGTCAAACAGTGGCAAGCGGGGAGAAGTATGTGGTGGGAACGACCACACCACAGTACCATTGTCGTGCAAAAGTCCGACACATGAGTTGAGAAATGTGAATCATGGTTGTCTAACAATGCCAGACATGGATTGTCTTTTGATGAATGGACATTGTTATGAGTGTTTCATGAACTAAAATGTAAAAAAAAAATCTCCTGCCATCCACTCTGTTGTGTATAATGTACCAATAAAACCAGGGGGCCCATTTGCAATAAAGTGCTCCTTAAAAACACCATGGGAAAGTTGTTTCCGATTGCATTTGCAGCCATCGCCACAGTAACAGTCTGGCCCCTCTTAGCTGGTGTGGCCTTACCAACTTGTCGTGTCTTAGCTACAATTTTATTTGGTCGTTGGACAGTCTGAACTGCTGTCTTATCAACATTCCAATTATCCTTAAAGTTGTACTGATCAATAACGCATTCTAAGAGGTCGAAAAACATATCAACATTTGACTTGTTGAAGCTTCTGGCTCATCTGAGAATTGAACCATTATCGTATGACTGATTTGTGTTTGATCCAGTTGTCGGGGACTGGTACTTTTGAGTGGTTAGCCATAGCTAACTCATAGGCTAGTACTTTAGTGTTTTGAGGAGTCGGCCCATAATATATTTTTGATGAGTAGGCTATATGATGTACTCTCTAAACACTAAATATTTTCCTCGGCCTAGCATAACCTATTGCGAGTTCCTCACTATCTGATTTTTCTTTCTTTTTTATGAATAGAAACAATGTCTTTTTGTTGATTTCGTAAGCTATAGTTGCCTCCCTTAATGTCGATTTCTTCACCTTAACAACTTCACGTGTTTTTTAAATGATTGTATTGGTGTTTTGCCTCTTTCCGTCTTCCTCTTGTACGTTCGTATCATGATCTAAATTGAAAAATATAGAATTATAAGCTGGTGCACGTTGAAATACTGTATCAATCTGCCCCCAACCTGCCGAATCAACTTGCCCCCATTGACCAAGTGTTATTTAAACTGACATAACATCAAAACTATAATAGTTTAATTCATCAAATCTTAATTAATTTAATCATTGAAAACCGCTGAATAAAGTGTGATGATAGTTGAGGGGTTCCGTCAAAAAGTAGCACTTCTTTTTTTTACTCAAATGAAATATAAAAATTAGCTTTTCACTGATAAAATCACACTGTTTTCGTCACACAGTAATTAACTGTTTCATAACTTTGAAACTGCCCATAAAGGTGCGTCACTGCACAGTGACTTGTTCTCAATAGCCCGGTTAAGGCTACGGATGCGTATGGATTTTAAATAATTTTTGTATCAACCCGCCCCCGTCTCAACTAGCCCCACACTCCCCTAAGTCAGTAAAATTGACCTAAACGGAACGTATATTGAGTCCAAGCTTTAATCCTCTGCCCCACAGGGCATCAGGCCTCTTTACCTTATTAGCTATTAACTCTTCAAGTGCTAAAAAATGTTGTTCCTATAAATGTAATTTGCAGTTATCTTGCTGTAATTACGAAAATTGTGGGTATTTTTCTCAACTCCTAGTTTTCTGTCTGTTCACAATCAGGTAAGAAGAAGAAAGGTATTCGTCAAAAAATATCTAATATTTGTGGAATAACTTGTCTTACTTTAAAAAAAGGAAACGTTTAAGGATGGCTGTCTTTTTCTCTGTTAATCAGGAAAGAAACTATCCGATCGATTACGAGAAAAAAATATTACGTCTTTTCTCTGGGAAGAAAATAGAACAAAATAAGAAATGGATGGAAAATTATGGCCATCAGAAATAATGAGAAACTATCTTCACAAAATAGACAAAAGAAAGAATGTTCGGGCTTGATCATCATTCTAAATGATTGTTTCTTTTATGAATGAACGAATTATTTATGTTTCCTAATTAATACAGAACTTTTGCGACCTAGAGTTCAGTATATCAAAAGAAAGAACGGTCAGTTCCCAGCCCAAAGTGAATATATGCACTCATTCCATAACAATTACAAAAGGGTCATGTAAATTGTATTTAGCTGAGATTCTAGTAAGACGTCACTTAGCGTATGCTCTCGCAAAAATATAAAGAGCTGTTTCGCCTAAGAGAAAGAGAGAGATTATTGGCCTTTTCTTCTGTGCCAAGAACTGTGCTTGAATTTTACTGGCTAAAAAGAACTTTGAACGGGACTATGCTTACATTGAAGGGATAACATTGTCACCTAATTGTCTATTTAGATATTTTCGGTCATGCTTGAGAAACAGAGTAAATAGTCTAATATCAGACGTAACCGCTTTCTGGATACAGTTCCATTTTAAAATTAGCTTTATTTTAAGCCAATTTTTGGGTTTAATTAACTTTAATTCAATTAAATAGAATTGGCTTTATTTAATTTAATTGGTTTATTAAATTGTATTTAAATAAACGTGTAATTGAAATTTATTTAGTTAAATAAAATTAAGAAAAAAATTAATTAGATAAAATTGAAATAAATTGGTTTTATTTTAACTAAATAAAATTGGTACTGTGATGGTTTTCGTGAGCTGGTCGCATTATTCCTGATTTCCGAGCAGCCAAATAACCCTGCTTAGAAACATACTTACATGTATCAGATTGACTCTTGGTCATACCTTGTACTGATTTAAGGCAGTAAACAGAACGCCAAACCTGACTGATTCTTCTGTGTGAAGTTTTAATGCTGTAAATGAATGAAAAGTTTTGGGTTTCAACTGTTTTATTAATAGTAAACTCTCTGTTTTTGTGGCTCCACTCTCCCGTAAAGGTATGAAATGGTTTTACACCCAAAGGTATGAAGTGGGCATAGCAATTTCAAATCCTCAATCTTGGTTTCTTGGAATTTCACGTAGTTTTTCTTTTTAGATACTCTCCGAGGAGAAGGCTCGGATGGAACTGATGGCAGAGAGCCTGGAGGAGGAAACTAGAAAAACCTTACGACTAGAATCAGAAATAGAGAAGCAACAGCAGCAGCTAGATACAGAACGGCAACATTTCAAACTTCAGCTTTCTAAAGGAGAAAAGAGGTATCGTTAGCTAAATGTTTCCTAAATTGAATTTTGCTGTTTTAACGAATGTCAAAATTATTAATTAATTACTATTATAATTTCAGTATCGCTATCATTGAGTCATGGTTGTGGAACAAGGCAATAACAGCATTTATCGGCTTGGACCCGAAGCCTGTTACTCAGTGACAAAAGTCCTATTCCCAGTCTCCACTAAAGTTAATTCAGATTTAATTAGCCATTCCTATGAATGCCAAGAATTTATTCCTTCACTCACAGGCTTCGTCGAACTTGGTGTCGAACATAGCAAAAATTGTGTTCAGTAATTGTTGAACATGTGCTATTTGGTTAATTTTGCCAGACCCCCTAGTAATTAGGCTAATGAAAAGAGGCTTTGATTTCTTTATCATTAAAATTTGTGCTACGTACAGGAAGAAATTTAGTATCAAATATATATATTGTTGAAATTTACGTTGTTTAATTCGTAAATGTATATGTATAATGTATAGTGTATGTTGTATAATTTGTAAACATAGAGGCTGAATGAGGTTTAGCTTGTTAAAAGGGACATCTGTTAGCCCATATCTTACTTCCCGTCAGATCCGATGCCTCTTTCTTTTTTAAAGGTGCTTGTGACAATAATACGGGGACCCCCTATCTTTCTCCGCCACTAAGTAAAACATTAATCCCAGCGTTTAAAACGGCATAATTAGGATATTAACTATTAGTTCTGACTAAGGTTGGTTAAGATGCAACACCTACTCCTCATGGCCGCCACAGTGACTTGAGATTAGGTCACCTCCCTCTCCCTTCATTGAGGCTATGTGGACCCTGGGCCCTCAAACCACAACTAAGATATTAGCTGTCACACCTCACTCAGTCTGGTTGGGATTGAACAACTTTTCTTGTAACTATTCTGATAACAAGAATTTAGATATTCCTTAGAGAAGTGGAATTGAGTTTAGGCCCTGAAAAGGCATGAGTAGAGTACTTGCTACTTATTTCCACTGGGTTATATATACACACACACATGTATATATATATAATATATTATATATATATATATATATATAATATATATATATATATATATATATATATATCTATATATATATATATATATATATAATATATATATATATATATATACTATCTTTATAAGTGAGCAATAATTGTGTATATGTGTATATATATATGTATGTTCTCGAAAACGGCTCCATATTTTTTTCGGGAAAATGGGTATCTTGGGATATTCTCGCATAAAAAAAAAACATCTAGATAGGTCAGAAGTCTGAGGAAATTCGTTAAGAGCCTTTTTGGTTTTATACAAATGACGTCACGTAGTAAAAATTGCAATGACGTCATGACACTTGTCACACTTATGCTGAAAAATTTAAGATTATCCTGTATGGAGAAGTTTATATTATATTGCTTAAAGAGCAAAACACTGGTATTTGCAAAAATATTTGCATACATTTTGATAAGGGATTACAACAATCCAAAAACTTTAAAAAGAAAACAAGAAGTTTGAAGCTTAGTAGAAATCGGACTTGCGGTAATAATCGAGTATCTTTGAATAGCCCTCAGTATGATAAGATATTGAATTGCGTAAAGAGCAAAAAACTGGTAATTGCAAAAATATTTGTATATATTTTAACAAGGGATTACAACAATTCAAAACCTTAAATAAAAAAACCAGAAGTTAGCAGCTTATTAGAAATAGTTGTTAGAAAAACATCATTACCGAAATTCTAAGTTCAGTTCAGACTCGCTAAAGCTACTTTTAATGTTTTAATTCAAACTAGAAAAATGCCTGAAAATTATAAAAATAGCTTTTTTTTGTTAGATAAGATCCACTCGCTACGTGATTAAACTTGCAGGTTTGAACGCAACCAGTTATATAATGTCAAAAGGAAGGCCAAAAAAACGAAAATTTGCATTTATTACAAATGATGATTCGTTATTTTGACAAGGGATTACAACAATTCAAAACCCTTAAAAAATAAAACCAAAAGTGTCAAGCTTAGTACATATCATTGCTTCAATAATCAAATATCTTTGAACAGTCTACAGTATGAAAAGACATTAAATTGCGTTAAGAGCAAAAAACGGGTAATTACACAAATATTGCAAATAATTGCAAAGTTTATTAGATGGTAAACGGTCCCCTCCCTTGCCTTCTAAAGATGTGCCCCCCCCCCTAAAAAGATATTTCTGATTAAGATTTTGAGATAGCCAATTTGTTCTGACCCCCCCCCCCCCACACACACACACACACACACACACACACGAACCCCGGGGCAATTGCTGCAAGTTATAAAATTTTCCCAGTGCTTAAAGATACGGTTGGTTTTTAGGAGATGGTGGCATGTTTGACCCGGGGTCTCGAAAAATGCTTATCGTATTAAGGTGAAACTTTCAGAAAACGTTGAAGAGGATATTGAAATGTGATCAGAAGGCAATCAATCCTCTTTCCATGGCCTTTTTAGCTGCCCTTTCCCAAATAAATCTGTTCAAAATTTTGAGATAGCCATTTTGTTTAAACCAGTGTAAAGGTCAAATAACCACCCCTCTGGGGATGATATGACCCACCACAGCCCCTGGGGCAAGGACTCTAAGCTATGCAAATTGCCCATTATTTACATTTATGTTTGTTTTTTTAAGAAAAGGTGCCATGCTTGATCCCGTGTCTCCAAATAGTTTTAGGGTATTAAGATAAAATTTTCTGGAAATGGTTGGAGGGATGTGTAACAAAATTAAAACAAATTAAGTGAATGTCGATTGTCAAAAGTGCCTATCAGCAATATCTCAGCAACAGCTGATGTTATTAAGTTGGAACCTTTACGGTATGTTGAGGGGAATATTTGAAGCGATTGGAGGGCAACCAGCCTAGTCCTTGCCACCTTCAGTACTAATAAAAATTTCGAGATACTATTTTTTTTAGAATAGTCAAGAGGTCGAATAAGTTTACCTCGGGGAGTGACATAACCCCAACGTCCCCAGGAACAAGGGTTGAAAATTATGCAACGTGCCCATTGTTTATGTATAGGATTTTATGTTCGCAAAGTTTGTAATATTTAACTCTGGGTGGATCTGAAAAGGTTAAGGGTATTAAGGTGAAAGTTTAGGAAATTTTTTGGTGGACGTTGAACTAAATCCAAAAACAGTATGTACGTCAAGTTATCAGAAGGGCTGAGGGTATTATTTTTAAACTTACGGCATGTTGAGAAAGATGGTCTAAGGGCAACCAGTCCCTGTCACCCTAGCCCTTTCAAGATCTCCTGCTCAATACTGATGAAAATTCTGAGATAACCATTTTCTTTCAGAATAGTCAAAAGGTCCAATAACTTTTTCTCCGGGGATGACAACCCCCATTGCCAAAGGTTATAATTTATTCAACTTGCCATTTTCACATGTAGGATTCACTATTGAAGATGGAGGAATGTTTGAACCGGGGTCGGTCTGAAATGGCTAAGGGTATTAAGGGGAAAGTTCAGAGAATATTGAACAAGATTAAAAGACGCTATGTGCATCTAGGTTATTGAAAGGGCGTATCTGCAATATCTTAGGAACGGCTAATGGTATTAACTTGAAACTTTCAGGACTATTATTAATACTACTGCGACTACGTCTACGACTACCTGCTACGATTTCGACTGTGACTGTGATTCCGACAACTTGCGCTTGTGACTGCTGCTGCAACTACTTGGGACTGCGATTACGACTACTTGTGATTGTAACTACCTGTGGCTGTGACTTCCTGTGACTATCACTGCAACTATTTGTGATTATGACCGCGATTACTTGCAACTACGAATGTGACTACTTGCGACTACGACTAATTTCGACGCGGGTACTTGCGATTGTGACTGCGACCACTTACAGTTACGAATTACTTGCGATTTTGACTACTACTACTGCTCCGATTTTGACCGTGTCTGTGGCTGCTACTACAACTGCTACTGCTAGTACTACTACCAATGCTACTACTACTACTACAATTGAACCAGATCAAAAGAGTTTAAGTACATCCAGGTTTTCAAAAAAGACTTTCTGCAAAGTTTCAGGAATGGCTAAGATTATGAACGTGAAAATTTCAGGGAATATTGACGGAGATGTTAGACTAATTCAAAATACGGTATGTGCTTCCAAATGCTCGAAAGGATGAATCTGTTATTTCTCAAAAACTGCCAATGGTATTAAGTTGAATTTTCAGAGAATATTGAGGGGAGTGTAGCACTAAATCAAAAGACACTAGGTGAATCCAGGTGTTCAAAAGGGAGTACCTATATGGATTTCAGGAACGGCTACTGGTATTAAGTTGAACTTTTCAGGGACTTCTAAGGGGACTGTTAAATCAAAAGACACCATTTGTATCTAGATCGTGAGACCAGCACATCTCAAGATCAGTTCGGGGTTACTAAGTTGAAACTTTCAGAGAACAGTTTGGAGGATGCTGAACTTGAAGACACCGTGTACACCCCAGTTTTAAAGGGACGTATCTGTAATATGTCAGGAAGGATAAGGTTTTTATGTTGAAACTTCCAGAAAATATCCAACATGATTTTGAATTAAATCGGAAGAAACCATATGAATCCAGGTTGTCAAAATGACATGTGTGCAATATCTCAGGAGCACTAAGGGGTAATAAGTTTGGATTTCCACAGAATATTGAGGGGGAGGTTGAATTTAATCAAAAGACTATGTGCATCCCGATTATCAAAAGGGTGTATCTGCAATATCTCAGGAACATCTAATGGCATTTAGTCGAAAATTTCAAGCAGTATTTAGGAGGATTTTGAATTAAATATGAAAATACTATGTGCAACAAGGTTGTCAAAATGTTGTGTGCAAAATCTTCGGAACGGCAGTGGATATAAGTTAGAAATTTTTAAGGGATGTGTAAGGGATCTTTTTATATATTGAAATAAAAATAAAAAAAAAACCACTACTTGAATCCAGGTTGTTAACGAGCAGACTCAAAAAATTCAAAACGAGCAGAAATTAACATAAGTTGGGCTCAAAACCCCTATGCCTTCCCAAGGCCAGAACATAATTTGCACTTTACTGAAAAATATATAAATTTTTTTACTCTTATAACTTAAATAAATCAAATAAACATTTTGATTACTAAATATCAGTATATGTTTATTAAACTGACAATGCACATTCATTTGTATCTTTTTCGGTAAAGTGCAAATTTTGTTCTGGCCTTGGGAAGGCATAGGGGTTTTGCGCCCAACTTATGTTAGTTTCTGCTCCTTTTGAGTTTGACTCGGTTATTTATTGTAATTTCTGTTCGTTTTGGGTTTCATTTATTTATCGATGTTGATTTGGGGTAGTTTCACGCTTGGTAGATTATTTGATTTTATTTTTGCTCGTTTCTTGTTTAATGGAGTTCTTTACTTTTCTTTGAAAAACTTATTTTGTGGAAAAAGTTTTTTTTAATTAATGAAAAGAAAAAAAAACACTACTTGAATCCAGGTTGTTAAAAGGGTTCATTTGAAGTGTTTCAAGAACGGCCAGAGTGTCAAGTTCGAACTTCCAATGAATTGTGAGAGGGATTTTCCTCTCAATCAAAATACATCATGTGCATCAGTGTTGTCAGAATGGCATATTTTCTACTCCATACCTAGCAAATGCTCAGGTCAAAGTTACAAATGAAAGAGTTTAACGATTTGGAAAATAAAGAGAGCTGATTGATGCCCCCGTTATGCATTTATTCTCTTGTTCCATTTACATCCATGTGTTGTCTTTCGAAAAATCTATTTGGAGGATTCTTTTGGGTATATTACCTTTCTTTGGTTATTGAACCAAAATCTTTGTTCAATAACCGGTCCAAACCTTCATTTCAAATTGAACGAAATAAGCCGAAAACCTGAAAAATTGGAGAAATATTCACTATATTAAACAATAACAAATCTTTGGCAATCAGAGGTAATAAAGGTAACATCTACTGATATAAATAAATAATAAAATCTTTAAACGATCAAAAATCAAAGTGAATACTCAAGTCAAACTTAAAACGAATAAAAATTACTGGAAACGGGAGTTTGGCGATTCCCCCTCCCCCTCCTATGGCGGGAGTTTGACGATTCCCCCTCCCCCTCCTATGATGGTTTGTTTCTTCAATTTTTTGAAAAATCGAAGCGCATTGTTAAAAAATACATGCAGTTTTCAATAAAACGCAAATTACATAATATGCAAATGATAGGGGGTGGGTTTGCATTGTCTGAAAAGTGATCATGACATTTGGAAAGAACTTAAAACAGGAAATCTAATGGTCACACTTTAATTTTATTAGAATGTTTCCTGTGGTCTATTTAGACCACAGAAAATTTACCACTCCCCCAGTCCCATTCAAGGTAACATACCTTAACTTCTGTAACCCTATTCCAGGGGTTGATTTGAAAGGGGGTTGAATGAAATAAGGATTTAGTTAATTGAGGGTTGAATTTAAAGAGGGTTGAGCTAAATAGCTTGTGAACCGCACTTTTCATTTTGATCATAAAAAATTAGTTAATGGTCAGTGTTAATCCACTTTCCCTTTTTTCATTATGGATTTTGGTGGAAAGGGGGGTGTTTGGTAAATGAGGTGTTTTTTTGAAGAAGGATCGTTTAGGGAGGTGTTTGAAAGTACTCTTGACCATCGTGCCTCTTATTTTTTTTAAAGTGTTTCTGTGAGGATTCAGTCGTTTAATAGATTCATTTTTCGTGACCGAGAAGAAATGATAGAAACTTTAAAGTTTGGAATGCACAATCAGGGATGCGTGGATTATATATTATAATTCTTTTGTAATAGAATGAGGAAGGGGGCATCAAGTTTTGTTGATACTTCATTAATCTTGGCTATCAGACAGACATCATATGGGCTCCTGTATAACGTACAAAAATTACTCACAGACGGTGCTAAATTGCTCAACACCTTATCCATGCACATCCTCGTTGGAGATGAGGATACCTCCAAAGAGCCTGTGGAAAGAACCTCACAGATGCCTATTGCTGAAGTTTTGCAAGCTGGGACACCAATCCTTTTCTATCTGATTAGGACCTTCCCATTGCGGTACATACATGTATATCAACATATACATATGGTGTATATATCAACATATACATATGGTGTTCTATGTTAAGGTGCACTTGTTATCTTACCTTATAAAATGCATTGAAATTTATGAAAATAGCTTCTTTTTTAGAAAAAAAAACTTTTTTTTACAAAGTTATAGACATGTAGTATAAATGCTACTTCCGCACATTCACATAAGATATGTGAACATGAAAAACGACTGAATCACAAAATGGGTCAGTGAAAATGAACGTTGATTGTTTAAATTGTTTATGTAAGATCTTACACAAACATATATATCTTTAAAAATTTAAAACGATTGGAAATCCAATTTTTGATGGAAAAAAATGGCACGAAAGAGCTTAGGAAGGTATAGCCTTTGAAACTGTAGTTTTCTTCGGGAATCAATAGATTGTTTTTGTTTGGATTTTTACAGATAAAAAAAAGTGATATTGAATTTTAACTAATAAAAAAAGAAAGAAAAAGAAACAAACAACATAGGAATAAAAAATAGAACAAAAAAGACAAAAGATGTATATCTTCAAAAATTAGGAAAAATCGGGAATTTGATTTTTAATGAATAAGATCTCCATATGCAATGTACAGTTTTTGGTAGTAGAGAGGGCTAAGTTATAAAAAGAAACATGGGTGAAGACTAGAAAAAAAAAAAGCTAAAAAAGGTATGGTCCCAAAAACCTTAAGAAGGGGTAGCTTTCCTTTGAAGGAATCAACCGATTCTTAATTTGTGAGTTATTACGGACAGTAAGTGGTATTGAATTTAGCTAATTAGTTTTGCTTGTTTATTTTAACGGTTCGGTGGGATAAGAGTGATAAAAACTTCAAAATTTTAAAACAACCAAATGAAAAATCAGCGAAAATCTTGGTTTTCAGGTACGAAGAGACGAGATGGATCCAGGGGCAAAATATGCTTTTGTTTTAGTGTCCTTGTAACTTTAAGCGGCATGGAGTGGTTTTAAGTGCTAATACTCCTCACCTGCATTGGTAGGTCCATGGGGGTGGCCCCGTTGGGTTGGGCGCAGTTTACTTTTGGAGCTTCAACCTATATTCACACACGGTTTTTTAACTCCCTTCCTCCGCCCTTTCGATATTTTCACCTTGCATCACGTAAATATTATCTAGATGCAAGAACCATTTCATTTTGTAAAAATATAGCGAACCAGTTTTATTAATTTGGCGGAATTTTTAATTCGGATAATCAAATAGGACTGTACACTTTTTAACATCAAAATCAGGGCAAGCGCTAATCAAACCACCAGTGAGAATTAATTAAAGTAAAATTTGAAAATTATCCTGTTGTTTAAGATAAGTTTATTTTTGCCCGCTTACAACATACAAGAAAAAGAAGCGGAGTAAAGAAAGAGAGAAAAAAAATATCGGACAAAAAGAGAAGCTTTAGGCAATCTGAGATGATTTTAAAAGCTAATACTCCTCCTCACTTGCAATGGTTGGTCCACGGGGGTTGGCCCCGGTGGGTTGGACGCAGTTTAATTTTGGAGCTTCAACCTATATTTACACAAATATGTCGGGCAAAAAGAGAAGCTTTAAGCAGCCTGAGATGATTTTAAAAGCCAATACTCCTCCTCACTTGCAATAGTACTATGGGGGTTTCCTCCGAGGGGATGGCCGCAGTTTACTTTTGTAGTTTCAACCTATGTTTACACAAATATGTCGAGCAAAAAGAGAAGCTTTAAGCAGCCCGAGATGATTTTAAATGTCAATACTCCTCCTCACTCGCGATATTAGGTCCATGGGGGTTTCTCCCCGGGGGATGGATGCAGTTTACCGATTGAGTTCCAGTCTGTATTTACACAAATATGTTGAGCACAGTATTATCAAAATGCTTAGCCCCGTCGTAAAATCCTAGACCCGCCACTGCTCTTATCGAAACAGTTTTGTCTATAGTACTCTTTACATTACATTTAGAATAATGATGCTTGCAAATAATTATAGTATGCAAAGCCTTTCTCCTATCCTCTCTTTATGGCTCCGTTATATGTGAGGACACTCAGGGCATAATATCTTTAACAGCTTAAGATAAGATGTTATTAGTTCCAAAAGGGGCCGCAAGCATTAGTAGATCTTAGTTTGCTTCTTATGCCAAGTAAAGGAAAAAGACAAAAATTACAAGCAGCAAATACTTCCGACAAACATTAAAAACGGAATATGCCATTCAGAAAATGATCAGTGCAAAAACTTCAAAAATTAATTATAACATCGACTGCACAGCTAGTTTGTCCAAAAATTTTAAAATAAATTACACACGACAAACGTTAAAAAAATAATAAAAAGGAAAGGGGGGGGAAGCTTCACTTATTTAATATTTCAGTTATATAGGTAGAAAATCTTCTTCTAAATCATTCTGTGACAAATTCCATTGGATTAAAAATTGGAAAAGGGAAAACCAGGGAGGTAAGGTCTGGGGGAGGGGTGATAGAAATCCATATTTGTACGGGGAAGAATTTTGGGTTAACACAGACTCTTGTTCTCCTTTCCTGAAGAATAACCGGATTGGGTCTGCGAGGAAGGGAGATATAAGAACTTTACCCTCGTTAAAGATCAGTTTTTGGCATTATGTTGAAGTGGAAATGTCAGGATGCCAAACAAGGCAGGTGTACTCAAGAATTGGATTTATAAATGAGAGAGAAATAAAGTACTAATTAAAATTTGAGGGTAATAGGAAAGAAAAAGAAGAGGGTATCATTACCATTTGGCGTTGTTAGTCCCTTCCCTATCTTTCCCTCCGATTTCAAACGACTGTGCAATAAAGTTTGTATTCTTTTCATTTTATTTTTGACCTCTGTCAATATTGTTTCCATTGCCTACTTTCAGAGCAAAGATTAGGCAATCCCTTCTGAAGATAACACTGTTTAGCTTACGGCCTTTTTCTGTAGATCCCTGTCAATATTAGTCTTTTAGATCAATTTTCCGACAGAAATTTTGTTTATCTTAGCTGAAAATTACAATTTTCGAGTTAGAGTTAGGTAGTTGTGAAGTATATGGTAAAGCCTCTTTACTGTTGTCTGCTACAGTTGACTTGATTTTATGGTTCCATTTTTACGATATTTTACATTTTGAGCGATTAAAGAAGTTCTTGTAGTGCCATATATGTCGCGTAGCAAAGGTTCTCCAGGTCTAGATTAGATACCTCATCAAATGTGAGAAAAACTCGAATTGTTTATGAATCGAATAACCTTGGGGATCAAAATTTGTATGCAATCTAAGTTTTAGTTTTCAGTCCAAAATCAGGTTCATGGTTCCGTTAAAAAGTTAGGTTTTATTTGATGATAAGTTAAGTATATAACTTCTAATCTGATCAAAGCCGTTGCAATCCCATAAATATGATATTCAGAAGTCAAACCTTAAGTTGTTTATTTCTAAAACACGCCGATGGGGCAACTATTAGTCTGTCAAGCGTTAGTTTAATCCTGCTCTCCAGTTTGTAAAACTTGGATTTTGAAGCTTTCCATAATAAGTATCTAAAGTGTTGGTGGAATTGGCCTATATGAGTGCCATGAATAATTTTATTTGAAAAATAAGAGATACAATAAACACAGGTGCTAGCAATAACAGATGATGAGTCGGTTTTAAAATGAAAGAACTGCTTTGATGCAAGCACCGAAGTCATTTCAAAGAAAATGAAATTATCCCTTTTAGGGGAACTATCCCTTTGTAACGAAATTGTCCCTTTTTGTTTTTCACCTTAAATATAAGGTATTCCCATTAAGTGGAATACGTTGTTAGATTCTACTCCACAGAAACATTTTCAAAGAAATATTTGTAAATCAAAGATCAAGTGTGAATTTTCCTCCCTAAGCAATTCAATTGTTTCAATCACAAGTTCAAATTTTCTGCCGCCCTCGAGTTCCTGAATCTGATTCTAGCACTACTACTAATAGTACTTCTGTGTTAGAGCTTCGTTGAATATCTTGGTTGCTTTTGTGAAAAAAAACAAAAACAAAAAAAAACACCTCTCCCTTTGATAGTCCCTTATATAACACTAATAATGTATTTCTCCATTAAATGAATATTGTCATACACCATAGGTGTTTTTTTTAAACTGGTTATCTACATTAACAACTGACGCAATATAGTTTTTTCCTGCAATTTTTAGCAATATCAACAGTCCAGAGTTGCAGCTCTTCTGAAGGAACATATCCAAAAAATAGATCAGCAACTTTTAGTTTCTGATTTGTATGCCCCTTGTGATGTTAATAGTCATGTTTGTGGCAATTTTTATGAGATCATACAGTTTAATTGCTTTTCCTTTGGTAGATGTAAAGAACTCGAAGGAACTGTTGAACGACTTCAAGCAGAATTAGACTCGTTCAAACAGAATTTGTCAGCTACTGGCAATTACCTACACCAGTCAATGCAATCCTTTCCCCGCACATCACCGCCATTGAATTCAAAGCAACCTCCAATAACACCTCCACGAACTGTTCAGTCGAACCAATTGAGCACTTCTAGGTCTGGTTCGAATTTAGCGAGAGGAGGGTCACCCAGTGTAGATGATCTGCCAGTTCCTCCACCAGCAGTGTTAGTAGGGAGTACGAGACAAAACCAGCCTGTGGCAACTGTTAATAGCACTCCAGTAATGCTTCCCAGTAAGTTTTGTCCTTATTTACTCTTTAAATCTATGGTGTATCCTAGTATAAAGCAGGACTTTAGTCCAATACCTCATGTTTATATGAATCACGTTTAGAGATTAGAGGCTCTTAATGCCTACTATTTTTTTGTAAAAAAAAAAAAAAATGTCGAATGAAAATTAATCTGCTTTGAGTTTTCAACAGTTAAATAAGTTTTTCATCAAGCAAGGGGACAAAGTCAGTTGGCGACTAAAGATGGCGTGCTTGTGCTCTTTTGGTGAAGAAGCATAAGTGAAAGAGATGTTCTGTGGTGTGTCAGCTAACAAAAAGCTTGTCGTCTAAGCACACTTTATTTAACCGTCACCATATGTATATTTCAAGATCGGAAAATTTACCCTCAGGTTTGACTTTTTATTCCCAATGTTTTAAGATATTAAAGCTTAAAATCGTTTTGTGAGCCTCAGCATTAGTGAATTCTCTCTGTGGATTAGCCATCATCGAGAACTGTCGACTTTTTTAGTTCGACTGTAAAATTTGACTGAAAAAAATTATTAAATTTTACGTTTCTTTGTCGGCCAGCTGGGTCAATCAAAGCGATTGGCACCACAAAGAACTCTCCCAATGTTGTCAAATTGCTCAAATGATGAATCTTGTGAGCTGATTTCTAACGTTTTCCTCGTAGGTATACTAGAACATTTTTAGGGACTTCCCTTTCCTGAACTTTAAAAGACAATTCTGCTCCATTCTCATGTATCTCTATCTCCGGTACAAAACTTGAGAAGCTAAATGGTTTTTCCAACATTTCTGGGAAAGAAGATGTGGGCTTCTAGTTTTCTGTCATTTATTTGGATCTCCTATTTGAATTCTACAAATTATGGCAAGACCGCCCAATCAATTCTAGATAGTCTATATCTATATCGACGAGAAAGGTCTATAGTCTATATCGACGGTATATAGAACGGTACACAGTCTATACCGACGAAAATGGGTGATTCTTTAAGGTAGCGCATACCATTAAGTACAAACGGCAGTTAAAACGGGATAAAAATTAATCACAAAAACCTCAAGAAAGACAAAGCTAAATGATTCGCATTTACTTTAAACAATTAAACTTCCAGTTCAAATGTTTTAATCAGTAAAATTACCTATTGGTCAGAGTCTTAAAATCAGCACTAAGGTTCTAATTTGTCTGCCAGACGTACAGGATTGTCATTGTTTAGACTGTAAACCTGAATAAGCTTTCTAGATCTCTTATCAGCCAAAGAAATTTCAACTTCGCTCTTTATTTCCGTAAGACAAGCTTTGCTTTAAAATCAGTCATACAAATTAGAGAAAGCAGTGCCTAAAAAGTGATTATCTACTGTAGCGCTTTTGGGAATTGACTTATCAGTGGTTGAAAATACATATAATAGTATCCTGAAGCAATTTTAATGGAGGGGGTGAAATCGCGTAAATTTTGTCACACTAATTGAGCATTTACAAAAACAAAAAAGAGTAAAACCAAATTTGATTTTCAAGTAGGTTTAGGAAGGTTTTTTAACTCCCTTCCTCCGCCCTTTTGATATTTTCACCTTGCATCACGTAAATATTATCTAGATGCAAGAACCATTTCATTTTGTAAAAATATAGCGAACCAGTTTTATTAATTTGGCGGAATTTTTAATTCGGATAATCAAATAGGACTGTACACTTTTAACATCAAAATCAGGGCAAGCGCTAATCAAACCACCAGTGAGAATTAATTAAAGTAAAATTTGAAAATTATCCTGTTGTTTAAGATAAGTTTATTTTTGCCCGCTTACAACATACAAGAAAAAGAAGCGGAGTAAAGAAAGAGAGAAAAAAAATATATGTATATATATAATTAAAAATCAACTTCTAAACAGGAAATATAGATAATATTAAATGGCTGAAAATGAAGTATAACGGTTTAAACTTGTCTTAAACGTATCGCGCTCTATTGAATCGATTAATTCTAGAGGGTCAGGGATACAATGTTTTTGTAAAATGAAACTGTTCTTGTAATACAGCGGGAATCTTAATAAAAACTTCAGATAGTGACAAAACCCCGATCGAACCTTTAAGTGTTCAGTATTAGACAGTGAATCCCAAAGAGGTGAAATATACAGCGCATGAGGCAGAGCTAGGACACTATATAGTTTAGCAAGTACACGCTCACTATAACTATACTTCAGTACAGCAAGTTTGGCATAGATGGCGCGGAAACCTGATATGGCATGTTCAACGGTAAGAATACGAGTACTACGCTTATCGGGACCAAACAAATTTCTCTATTAAGGGCTAGGCACACGTAGCTGATTTTGGGAACCGATTTCAGCATCAGTGGACAAACGATAGCGGTAAGAAAAATTGGTTGAAAGAAAAATATATTGCGCATAAATTTCAAAACAAAAAATCATGGGACAAATAGTCAACTGAAGTTTATTAATAGTTGCTTGATTGATCTCAGTTCAGTTTCCAGTTTATTTCTCAGCTCAGTAGTGTTGTCTTTCACCACAGATACCTCTGGCTGACTATTTATTTGTATCCTTATTTTTTTTGTGATGATCATGATGAAAATCAGCGCTGATTTTGTAATTCGGCGCCGAAAACTAGAAAATTTTTCAAGCTCAAATCGACGCCGATTTCTTTTAAAATTGGCGCTGATTTGGAAATCAGTTCCCAAAATCAACTACGTGTGCCCAGCCCTTTACTGCTAATTTACTTCATTTTTGGGCGTATATATGTTACTGTGAATGTCTGAAATCTGGTTAATGTCGACATTCACAGGTGAATGTCCGAAATCCCCTGTTCTCTGCTATGATTCAATTAGCTTTGTGTATCAGCTTTTTCACTCTTATGCAAGCTGTGATGGTAAAAGTTAGTTAGGTTCGGTTAAGGTTAAATTAGGTTATAAATCTCAGAAATGGGTTAAAAATCTAACCTAACCTCACCCGACTCTCGACCATCAAACCTTGCATAAAACTGAAAAAGTTGACTGGCAACGCTGACTAAATCCAAGGAGAAAAAAAAAGGTATTTTGGACATTCACCGGTTTTTACTAGAATTGATATTTCTAGTAAAATCAGAATGATTTCGGGCTTAGCATAAAGAACTTACCATCTTTTTTCTTATCTACCTAAAATAATTTGTTCAGCTTATCATAGGCAGCCGTAAGTAAAGAGTGATAAGGCTTCAGCGTTTTTGTTGTTTGTTTTAAGTCTTATCGTATAGAAGGAGTTGTCGTAGAAACTTCGGGGGAGGGGGTTCACTCAATTGGAAAATGAAAGTTCTAGTGCCAATTTCATAATTCAAAAAGGATTGGAGGGCTACCATCCCTCCCCTCTCAGGCCCCTTTTACCGCCTTACCCCCAGAGACTTCCGATTAAAATTTTTAGATAACCATATTGTTTAAAATAGTTGAAAGCTCCAGGAACTATGACGTCGGGGTTGACTTGACCTCCTCCCACAGTCCTTTGGGTAAGGGTTCTAAGTTATGCAAGTTGCCCTTTGTTTACATATAGCTTTTGTAATTAGAAAAGGGGGTTTGTTTGGTCCTGTTTCTTTAAAAAGGTTAAAGGTATTAAGGTGCAACTTTCAGGGAAGCGTTGAGAGAGGTGTTGAACTAAATCAAAATGCATTGTGTACTTAAAGTGCACAAATACGGGTTGTCTTCAAGTGTGTATCAGCAATATCTCAGGAACGGCTTAGGATAATAAGTTGAACCTTTCAATGCATGTTGAGGGGGATGTTGAACTAAGCAAAAGACACTATGTGCGTAGGACTACTGTGCTTATTATTACTATGACTATTACTACTCTTACTACAACTAATATTGCTACGATTATGATCACTTACGACTGCGATTACTTGCTACTGCGACTGTTTGTGACTCTGACTGCTTGCGACTGCGATTTTGACTGTGACTGTGACTACTAGTACTACTACCACAGGTAGTGGGCTAAATCAAAAGGGTTAAAATGCAGTCCGGTTGTGAAAACGATTTTGATTTTAAATTATTGGTAAATACATACAGATTATTTTGTGTGCAAACTTTTTTAAGATTCATAGTGATTTTTGGGATGTATGGGAGGTAAATTATATTTGAGGGCTTATCGGGATTCTCACGTGGTAAACTACCATTGATTTTGCGGGAGTGTCTTTTCAGTCTACGGAAAGTGTATTATTAATAAATAAAATAGGATGCCCATTTCCAAAAAATATGTCCCTGATAAAGTTTAGTTCTGCTGTGATGTGGGAATCAGACCAAATGCTTGGGTACGATTGACGAGAGAGACTACGACGATTCTTTTAAGGAGGGACGCCAGTCCAAAGCCGTTTTGGCCGATTCGAGCCCTTTTCCTGGTCGGCAAAAAGGCTCAAACACAAAGGTATCAGATTTCACACATACTTGAGTAAACAAACTCGAAGAGGGTGACTTCCAGGGGTTCCTTACGCTTTCAATATTAGTTACATTTTATGATAGATATTTTCACGGAGTGTAATAGGTAGGCGATTGAATTAGGTGATTGAATGGTTAGGCAATTAAATTAGGTGATTAATTATGGAATAAAATGGCTTTGGAAAACGACAAATGAATTACTAAATGTATACATCTATGATCCTACGCATGTCTTCTAATCCTGTCTGCCTTAAGTTTATCAGCTTATCTGAATTTGTGCCCGGCATAGATGACTTAGGAATTCTCCTCGTTTTGATTAAAACCAGTATATCCCGTCTCTATTATGCCTATATTTGAAAAATCAGCTAAATTTGTATTCTTACACTGGCAAAAACGGTTCTTGGTAGAAAAGATATAAAAATAGCAAATAATGAATCATGATTCTGGCAGGATGAGAGCTGGGGTAGCCTATCCAGGTAATTTTAATATCTTTCTTAACCAAATCATAAATATTCGAAATAAATGCCACTGATCTAAAGCCCATTAACCGTATAATGCACATAGGCCCTCGCCCATCCCCTCCCCCAAAACCTAAAATTAGGCACCTGGTCATATGTAGCTCGAGAAATCCAGCTAAAATACTGAATTTTGGTGACGGTTTCGGCCCTGCGGGCCGAAAATATTTCCATGATTTTTACCGAAGTGGCTTGCCCCCCCCCCTGAAAAAGCTGAAATGACGGGCCTGGAACTATCAAATATTATTGACTAGTTATAATTGATACAATAGATATGGAACTTATAATAGAACTGGGGACTAGTTACAATATAACTGGCTCAATATTATTCAAGGAACTACCACATAAGCTATGGCAGTTCCTTGTAGGCTACTAGCATTCATTAGAGGACCTAAAATAAACAAATAAACTCACATGTGGCCAATCACGAGCTTCTCGTAATTTTCAAGAAGATACGGCAGGTCAACAATCCAGCGCGAACCTTTGAGCAGTTCCGATTGTAGATTTCGTCCAGAAGTGATAGTTTTCATCGGCTCAATTAGTTCGGTAGGGGGGTTTGCAGAACTTGAACTTGATCCTTTTCGAAAACTTGACTCTTTTGGAATTGGGTCTAACACCAAATGCTGGAACAAATACTTAGGTAAACTCGCCCTACCTCTTGCACGGTAGGCTAATTTCAATTTTTCACGATGGGCCTTAACATTTGGCAAACCCAACCCACGCTTATTTCTCTTTTTCCCCATAGTTGTCAAACTTGATTGTTGAATTCACAATTTCCCAGTACATCCAACTTATTCGCACAATTTGTCGAATGTCCAACTCTCAAGCTAACGCTTTCAAATTATACACACCAAATAAATCATTTCAAGAGCTAAAGCTTCACTAAATCAAAGTCAAACTGACCGCTTTTGAACAAAAGGAAGCGCTAACCCCCTCAGCATAATTTATGCGCCACATCCGTTTGATTCAAAGTATTTTAGGCTCTTTGTCGGGTGATAAGCAATTTGAAACGTTGGTATGTAAAGTATTTGAAGGGACTGCAGTCAGCAAGTGTTTTTTATAAAAATATCCCTTGTGGGGGGTGGTTTGTTTTAAAATGCAAATATTTATTGTTTTGTGTTGGTTTTCTGTAAATAGTAAAATTGAGTTAATCTATGCTACGAATAATTAACATATCTAGAATGATATTTTATTTGCAATTTTAATTTCTAAGGTAAACTGTAAATATCTATCATAAGTATTAGGGTGATCTAAAAAATTCCTTAGTTCATTTTCTCCATAATTCCAAATATGATACTCGATAAATATATGAAACTCAAAATGAACAGAAACTACCAAAAACAGGAGTAGGTCTAACGTCATTTGCGCTGGACTTAACATTAGGAAAATTTTCTTCTTTTTTTCGAGAATCTATGAATCTAAGTGACTACGAGGGGTTAAAACTGGATTGTTCTTAACATAACTTAATCTTTCTAATTCGTTGTCCTCAACTCATTGACGTATTTCGTTTATACAGTTATAACTTAATTGCATGTTTCACAGGGAATATAAAGCATAAATACCTATAACCGACTTCTTGATTTTTTTTTTTTTTTTTTTTTTTTTTTTTTCAATCATCCTATAATTATATTATATAATAACAGTGTTAAATTTTCTCCATTTAGCCACTGGCATAGCCAAATCGGTCAGTCCTAACTCAATGGGCATGGGTTTAACTAGTACAATTCGACCTCTACCTTTGAACGCTTCAGATGTACAGCGGAAACAGTCTTCCAATTATCACAATGCCGCTGAATCGACGCAGGCTTTATTAGCTGGCATAGAGCAAACTTTAGCCCAGGTAAGTCAGGTAGCTTATTGCTCAAGTCTTTTTGTTATGACAAAGTTCTTGGTCCCTGGCTTTTACAAACTTGAGCCACTTGAGCCACTAGATTAACCACTAGTGGTTAATGATTGGCCACTAGTCAATGGTCACTTGACCAATGATTGGCCACTAGTCAATCACCAATGATTGACCACAATGATTAGCCTCTAGTCAATGGTTATGTGTACATAATTGTGTCAGTTGATTTTTGTTTGAAAGAATCATCTAATGGGTTTCCTGGGATAAAATCCTCAGTAGATTATTCCAAATGGAGGTACGGTGTCTTGCAAAGCTGTTCTTCAAGTTTTCAGTGCAGAATCCATCCTTTTTTAGGCAGTCCTATCGTATGATGCTCCTGCGTTTTTACCGTATTGGCTCGGCAAACGGTGGTACAATTAAAGATGACTCGTCGGAGAGGGGGGGGGGTAGTGGATCTAGTTGTTTAGAACACCTATTGACGCCACAATAAGTCACTCGCTGCGAGGTTTTAAAGTTATTTGATGGTGCTTGAATTGTTATTTTCGGTCCTTTGGAGTGATGCCGGTAGATTTTTACGTTTCCCTGCAAAAAGCGAGATTTCCCTACGTCATGGGATTTGCGATACATGTTTAAAAAAATTGATTTACTGCTCTTACACAAAGTAATGCCGTGAATATGCTTTTTCTATGTAGCATCCTGGGTTAACCAAAGCTCAATGCTCAAAAGTACAAATATCTAAAGAAGAGCTGTTAGAATCGGGCTTGGATCAACTGGCTCTACATGTGATGAAGGATGTCATGACTCCACCCTACTTTACTCGAAACCGAGGATGACGAAATGTCATCTTCTGACTATGAAATTTGGGCTTCCTTCATTTAAAAACAACCTTTTAACCTTTGCCTATGTAAGATTTGGATATCAAAGCGCTGGCAGACTCGAGCTAGAATGTTCGCAGTAAAGATGGTGTATCATATAACATAAATTAACATAAATTTTAATGAAGAGGGGACAAAACGGAATATACGTTTCGAGTTTTTAGACTGTAATTAAAGACCATTTGAATGCGCAAAGATTCATCTTTTTTAGGCATCGGAAATGGGGCAAGATGGGGGGGGGGGTTGTGGGAGGTGGGTAGGAAAAGCACGCATGGGATGGAGCGGGCTACCGTCCAATCATTTTTTACCCTTAAAAGGGGCACTGAAACTACCAATTTACGTGATCTTCCTCGTAGGTTTCTACGACTCCTCCCCCTTGTATACGAAGTGGCCTGGGAAAAATAACATATCGAAGGCGCAAGACCGTTTACTTACGCAGCGCCACAGTTTTGCCTCTGTAACTAAATATTGTAATATAATATAACTAAAATAATATTAGCAGAGTATAAATGTTAAAACGTAGTTCCAGTTTTTAGACTGTACTTAAGGCCCAGATGTATGCGCATGGATTCTTCATTTTAGGCATCGGCGGTGTGGCGAAATAGTTCTGATATCAGACTCCTTTTTTGAACTATTTACGTAAATAAGAAACTAGGAATCGTACAGCCGAAAAAAAACAGTGTTTTAGGACACCAAACAAGATAAAAAATTGAATCTATCAATAGAACTTGCTAAGTTTAAGATTTTCAATTGTATACTTACTTACTTTACTTTCGGCGGGAACCAGACGATCAGTTGTCCTGCCCGGCACCAAAGGATCTTGGGATGACTTCCAACGACCACTTGGACCTGTCGGCTGCAGCTTCTCCGGCGATCTTCAGCCAGTCTTTGTCCCATCTCCGACAGTGTCTCCCAAATCCTCCCCACGGTTACAGGTCATCCTTGAATTTTCGCCACGGGTTCTTCTTTTGTCCTCCTGGTTGACGTTTCCAGGAAGGGGACGCAGACAAGGACGTCTCGGCATATCGTGCCTTCGTGACGGCGCAATGTGTGGCCGAGGAGCTTCAGGCGACGTCTTTTAGTTATAAGTGATAGCTCTTCTTACTGAGTTATGTCGACTAGGAGATGGATTGATCCGATGAATTGATTTTCAAATATTAAAAATGGGACAATAAGCAATTCAACTGCCCAATTGGAGAGACAATCTCGAATACTGGATAATAAACCAAAATGATATTTATCCTCGTAGATGAAAAAGGAAAAAAATTCAAGTTAAAACAACTTTTACCAATTATATTTATAGGTAGATTCAGCTATAAGTCTTTTTCGCCTTCTCTTAAAAGAACTACTTGGCTACTCTGTAGGTCAATCAAAAATATTAATTTGCCGTTAATGGGATCATGTATTGGAAATTAAGACAATATATTTTATTCCCACAGTAGTCAATTTATATGCTTGAATATACCTAGCTATTAGGGAGAATCGATGTTTAGTTAATATCTATATATTAATAAATTATTTGCTTTCTGAATCTTAAAAAAATATTGTGATAACAGGAGATGCAATCCTGACAAAAGAGCCATCATATTTAGAAACAAGAAATACGTTCCAGAAACCTTTGTATCGTTTTAATAATGCTGTCTTTAATTTACCGTTTTAATTTAATTTATCAATGGTATCAAATAATACCATTCTTTTACGATTTCGTTATTAATGGTCAATATAATAATGACTGTCACATACCTGTATTCCTTTTTTTCTTTTTTTTTTTTGCTCATTTAATTATTTTTTTTATAGGCTTATTTATTGGGACTGTCTGCATCTTTTACCTACCTTTTATTTTTCATCTTGAGAAATTGGTCTTGTAGATCGTTTCACTTTCTTATGTACTATTATTTGTAAGGAAGGCGGATGTCCTAAAAATGTGAATTTTCAGAAGTGATATCGAAAAAAGTTTTCGTTGGTAAGGAAAATAGATACAGAAAATGAGCGTATACAGGAACGGGTTAACAGCAAATGTATTCTGGGAATAGAGTAGAAGGCGGAAATTCACAGTATATTTACTTTGGCAGCGTAATAGCGCTGCCTAAGTAATGAGTGATGTGGCCATAATGTTTTGTTGTTTTTTTTTTTTTTCAAACCAGGGCAAATCGTATAGGAATCGCAGAAACTGCCAAAGGGGCTCATTCGACTGGAAATCAAATTTCGAGTGCCCTTTCAAGAGTCGAAAATGATTGGAGGTCGAACAGACTTCACTCCCCCTCACTCCCATCATTTCCCCTAACACATCCAAACAAAATGTTGATATAACCTTTTTGTTCAGCATAGTTGAAAGGACCAGTAATTATGTCTTTGGGTATGACAGTCCTCAGGGCAAGAGCTGTAAGTTATCCCCCAGCGGCATGTAAGGTTTATATGGAAGGTGTGGTCGTATGAATTTCGGAGGGGGCTCATTTGATTGGAAATAAGAAATTTTAATGCCCTTTTTAAGAATTACAGTGATCAGAGTGATCATTGATTAAAGATATCAATGCTTCCAATGCCACAATACCCCAGAGCCCAGAGGCAAGGGTTGTAAGCTATGCTCCGGTGTATTTAAGGCTTTTATGGAACGGATAGTCGTATAAGCTTCTTATGGGGCTCATTTGATTGGAAATAGAAAGTTGTAGTGCCCTTTTTAAGAGTCAAAAGTGACATGAGGGAAACCAGCCCCCCTCCTCGCCCATCGCTTCCCAAAAAACAGCCAATCAAAATTCTAATAGAGCTATTTTGTTCAGTATTGCTGAAAGGTCCAGTAATTATGTGTTTGGGGATGTCAACCTCCCCATAGTCTTCAGGGCAAGGGCTTTAAGTTAGGTAATTAGTTTATCGTTTACAGATAGTATATGTTATTGAGAAAGGTATATTTTATCTTTACTTTCCAAAAAGACAAAGGGCATTCAGGTAAGCCTTTCAGAGAGCCTTGAGGGAATGTTGAACTAAATCAACACATATTATGTTCTTACGGGTTGTCAAATGGGCGTAACTCAAGAATTACTAAGTATATTAATTTGGAGCTTTCAGGAAATGATAAGAGTGAGTTGTAGTGGATTTTGAACTAGCCAGAAGACACTAGATGTATACTTTTAATAGAACTTCTACGCTTACTGTGACTAATGACACTAAAAGTTTGGGTGAAACTTAGGGAACTTTTAGGGGGAATTTCGATTAAACGAAAAGATTATATGCATATAGGTTTTCAAATGGGCATAAAAGCGATATCATAGGTAACGCTGCTCTATCATAGCTAGTAATTTCATTGAAACTTATAAAGGAGCTAATTGAATTGGAAATTAAAAGTTCTAGTGCCCTTGTTACGAGTCAAAAGTGATTTGAGGGAAAGCGGCCCTCCTCCTTAGCCCATAATTTTCCAAACATATCCAGTCAAAATTTTGAGACCACCATTTGTCCAGTAGCTATGTCTCTAGGGATATTCGGTATGCCCACCCCCACAGTTATGCAATTTGCCCATTATGCTTTAAAACTATATTAAAAGGCATTGTGTGTATACTGGTTGCCAATGAGACATCTCAGCAATATCCCAAGAACGACTGAGGGTATTAAGTTGAAACTTTCAGGGCTACTACCGTTACTACTTCTGCTCTTGCAATTTAACAAAACCAAAAGAGTGTAATCGTTTCCCAAAACATATTTAATCAAAATTTTTGAGATAGCCATTTTGTTCAGCATAGTTGAAATGTCTAGTAATTATATCTTTGGGATCACCCCCCCCCCCCCCCACAGCCCGCAGGACAAGGGTTGTACGCAACATATAAGGTTTTTATGGAAGGGGTGATCGTATAAACTTTGGAGCGGGCTCTTTCGATTAGAAATCAGTGGTTTAGGTGCCCTTTTTAAGCTTTAAAAGTGATCGGAGGGCAACTAGCCCCCTCCAAGTCCTCTTTTATTTGTTATTTCTCGAGACTAGGATTCTTGTAGAAAAAAACGAAAAGATATAAAATATTAATTTCTTTTTCCATGATAAAGACTATGTCAATAAAAAACGAACAGAAATTAATTTAAAAAAAAACTTGTTCCACAAAGTCAGTTTTTCAAAGAAAAGTAAAGGGCTTCATTAAACCAAAAATGAGCAGAACTAAAATCAAATAATCTTCCAAGCGTAAAACTACCAAATAGAAAACAAAACAAAAAAAAGTGTTAAACTTTACTGAAAAAAGTTAAATGAACGTGGATTTTCAGTTTAATATACACATACTGATATTTATTCCTTAAAGTCTTAAAAAAATTATATATTAAAGTAAAAAAAGGGAAAACATTTAAAATGTATTTGGTTTTCTTTAAAGTGTCAACTATTTTCTGGTCTTGAGAAGGCATTGGGGTTGTCAGTCCTACTCATGTTAATTTCTGCTCGTTTTGTGTTTGACTCGGTTATTTATAGTAATTTCTGGTCGGTTTGGGTTTCATTTATTTATTGATGGTGATTTATGGTAGTTTTACGCTAGGAAGATTATTTGACTTTATTTCTGCTTTTTTTTTATTTAATGGAGCCTTTTACTTTTCTTTGAAAAATTTGTTTTGTTGAAAGTTTTTTTTATTAATTGTATAAAATAAATAATTATCTATAGCGTTTCAGCAACATATATAGTAGTCTACAGAATTAACTTTAATTATAGTATATAACGAAATCTAGCCCACAGTAATTGAAATATTAAAATAAATCGTCATATAAATCATGATGCAGCACATTTATGATCTAATTCAAGTATGTTTTGAAAAGTTGCCTCTCTGGGGTATGGTTCCATATTTGACTGACTTCGCTCTCTGAATCCATGTGGTTCGTCTTTTACTATTCCAACTAAGAAAAAGCCATATGCTTTTTGCTGCGTTTAATTATCTTTGAAAAGAACTACTAAAAAGAACAACCTGTGCCATCAAACTTGACAAGATTAATCCGAACGGCTAAAGAAAATATAGTACAGATTATAAGGCAACATAAAGAACAAACCACAAATCTAGTAAAGAACAAACCAAAATCGTGGTTGCAGTGGTAGCTGCAACCAAGTAAAATCTGTTAAATAACGAATCACTGATCTAGTAAAAAAAAAAAGAATCCGGTAAAGAACATACCATGAATCTAATGAAGAACCAATCATGAATTACTGAACAAACAAAGAACTTTGGTTGCAGCGATACCTGCAATCTATTAAAAGATGATTACATCCCATAGTAACCAAACAAAATTGCCTAAAATTTACATATAGAGCTGAATACTGATGCATCTTCTGCAATCTATTAAAAGTCGAATACGGTCAATAGTATCAAAAAATAGAATAAAACTCTTAACAAATAGTGTCAGATGGAAACAAAAAAAAAGTTTGTTTTGAAACTGGGGCATGGTGCCATATTTGACTGACTTCGCTGTCTGATTTCCTGTGGTTTGCCTTTTACTATTCCAACTAAGAAAAACCATAAACTTTTTTCAGTGTGTTTATTATAGTAAATTAATTTGAAACTTTTTTCCACGGATCAAGTTTTTCAAATAAAGAACTCCATTAAACCAAAAAAGATCAGAAATAAAATCAAATAATCTTCCAAGCGTAAAACTACCACAAAGCAACATCAATAAATAAATGAAACCCAAAACGAACAGAAGTGACAATAAATAACCGAGTCCAACTCAAAACGAGCAAAAATTAATATGAGTAAGGCTTTCAACTCCCATGCCTTCTCAAGACCAGAACATAATTTGCATTTTACTGAAAACAAAATATATTGTAAATGAGATCACATTTCTACTTTAATAAATAAAAATTGTTAAGACTTTCCGGAATAAATATCAGTTTATGTATATTAAGCTGACAATCGGCGGTCGGTTTTTTTTTTTTACAGTAAAATGCAAACTATGTCCTGGTCTTGAGAAGGCTTGGGGGTTTTCAGCCCCACTCATGTTAATTTTTGCTCGTTTTGAGTTTGACCCTGTTATTTACTGTAATTTCTGTTCGTTTTGGGCTTCATTTATTTATTTATGGTTATTTTTTTGTAGCTTTACGCTTGGAAGATTATCTTACTTAATTTTTGCTCGTTTTTGGTTTAATGGAGCTCTTTACTTTTCTTTGAAAAACCTATTTTGTATTTAAAGTTTTTAAGGTTAAGACGGTTTGATCACATGTCATGGATGAATAGTAAAGTGGCCTACTATCATGCTCATTAGCAATCCATAAATTTTCAGGTTGGATAAATTGCAGTTTTGTCTAATAATTTTTTAAAAGATTTTGCCTAAAACTATTTATCATGCAGGTATCTCCAGATAGAGCAACTGCCAGGCCATTTCCTTCAGCTAATTCCCAGAATCAACTGGCTCCAGGGGCGAGTAGGGTAGCTGTTCAAGCTTCTCCGGGATCTAAAGTCTGTACAACTAGTCAAGGTGGAAAAGTAACATTTCATGTTACAACAAGCGTTGCTACGCCAGCACTGGCTACGATTGCAAGTAATCATTCGAGTACAGCAACTATAATAAAAAGCCAATACCTATTGGGCGTGGTAGGTTCTCTCTCTCTCTCTCTCTATCTCTCTCTCTCTCTCTCTCTCTCTCTCTCTCTCTCTCCTCTCTCTCTCTCTCTCTCTCTCTCTTTTTTTATCTCTCTTATTCTTTCTCTCTCTCCCCTCATTTTTTTTCATTTGTTCTTCAACGTCCGTTCTTTGGTTCGTTCAGCCTTATCATTGCCCAAGAAGAACTTACACTAGAGTTCTTAAAACTGGGTGAGCCAGGGTCATCAGGCTGTATCAGGGATATTGCGAAAGCTTGTTTGTGTGTGTTTCCCTTAAGATGCTGACTCATCAAGTTGACTTTGTTGTTTTATTTTAACTCATTGTAATAGAAAACAAATAACTTTCTCTGGTAATCTAAGGAATGAGCTGATGTGTCACATAGTATCAATTATGTGTTTGTAACTAATAATAGTGGATGTCAGATGTTTAAAATCTGAATGGCAGCAAGGAGAATAACTATATTATGTCTGAGTAAAGAAGTAGTGGGTGTAAGAGCACCACCCTTAAGCGGCTACTGGTTGTGATGTGCTCTTATTACTAGTCAAGGCAAGAATTAAGGTTTTTTTGCGGAAAATAAAACTTCCTAGAGGGAATTTTTATACGTTTTTTTGTTTTACTCTATTTGACGAACCCCCCCCCCCCCCCCCCCGCCTTTAATAAATTATTGTGTTCAAGCCTTTTATTAGTAGAAGTTGAGTTGTAACGAGTCTAAAAAGGAGTTAAAAAAGAAACTGAATAATTTGAGATATTTCTTCTTTGCTGGCGAGAAAGCAAAAGTCTTTCTCGGAATTTAAGATATAGAGTATTGAAAAGTGCTATCACTCTTCAAGGACTGGAAAGTGTACCTGGCCCTGGCTGGAAATTATAGCAGGGCCCCAGGAGAACAAAGAAACAATCTAACAGTACCTTAAGAAATCTTAAAGCTATCAGGCTTTTTCTTTTCCCTGTACAACCATAACACCAGACGATAGCGCCACTGCTGTTTCTGGGGCCATAGCTATAGGTATATTTAATGTTTTTAATTCAGCAGAGTAGCGCTCTATTGTCTGTGGTAGTACGGGGGTTACCACCTCTAGTAGTTTATCACTATTTTTAGTGATTTTTTGGCTAATTATGTTTGGTGATTTTTCCCACAACAAGTGAGTTTTTCCTAAATCTAGAGATTTTTTTATATAGGACATTAATTCAAGCGAATGAATCACCCAGAAAGCTAATTAGTGAAAGTAAAAGGAACTTTAAGAAAAACTTTGCTGACAGCCAAGGATAACCAAAAACTACTCTTTTTCTGTCTCAGAAACCATAGTTAAACGAAAAAAGGCTCATCAAATCTGACAGGAACTGGGTTAGTAAAATTTAAACACGCGAATTCACATCAAATGATACTGCCCAATTAGAAAGTTTTATGGTGGTAAAGTGGCTTAAGAAGGGCGCTAATTAGCTTCTTTCTTTTTTTTTTTTTTTTTTTTTTTTTTTTTTTTTTTTTTTTTTTTTTTTTTTTTTTTTTTTTTTTTACTGAACATTTCAATTGAATCTGTATTGAGTATTGTTGCAGTTTTACTTTTATTATTAGTATCCTTATGAAAACCTGGCTACATTGACATTTAATGTTCAGTATATTGTAAATTTAGTGTGGACCCTGTGTAAATTAAATTAAACCTTTGCTTAGTTAAGAAAGCTCTCTTTCCTCAATCGATCAAATATGTGAATGTAATTTCTATATTGAGTTTCCCAATGGCATCTTTGCAGAGTTGACTGCTTCTGATGTATCTTAATCAAGCTTTGAAATTTTTCGATATAAGTAAACATAAAACCAGATATGTGGACAAAATTTTAGCTTAGAGGCTTATATTTAGGACTAAGACATACATTAAACAACGGGCAAGCTATACGGAATATAAGTTATTGAATGAAAAGTTGCATAAATTGCGCTATTTTGGAGGCCACTTGCCTGGAACTTTTCCTTCGTAAGTACCTTGTTAATGATTACAGCCATTATTTTTATTATTCATTAACCAGTTATAGAAGAAAGCAGGGAACTATTACTGACATTCTACTTTTTGTATATAACAAAAGCTATTGTACAATACACTTAGGGACTCTTTATTATTTTTAAAATAACTTCAAAATACCTCAAAAAGACGTCAAAAATACTTTTTGATCTTTCGCGTTGTTAAATTTAAAAATCGTTTTATTCCTAATTTTTTGCAAATTATTACTCTTTGTTATTGTTGACAGAAGTGTACAGTGGCGTTTATTCACAAAAATATAGGGACAGTGGGGTGGGGGTAAAATTTATTTTGAATATCTAGGGTGGGGGGGGGGGCAAATTGTAGTTTTTTCAACGAAAATCCCCCATTAAGGATATATTTCAAAATCTTTGATTTCCCCCCCCCCCCAGTAATTATAGTAGTTCAACTAGAGTAAAAGAATGTATTTCCTAAATTTGTAGGAAAAATATTGGGGTTTTAAATGAACAAGGAAAAAAATCTTGAAAGAAAAAGTAAATATATTGGTGAGACTACCCCTAGCCGACATTCGCAGATCGGGGTCTAAGCCAAGGGTGCCATTCAGGAAAAGGCAGGGGGTGGGGAAAGGGTTTCTTTTTATAAAGATATAAAGAAAGGATTTTTTCAGACTCCAGGTGAGATTTTGGGTTACAAAAAAAGAAGGAATTTTTCAAAATCCAGGGGGGTAATTGCACTTCCTCCCCATAGGTGCTCCTGTGTTCAACATTCTAAATAATCATATTGGAAAAGGGAGTGCGAGAAGAATTTAAGGGTTAAAAGTTTAAAAAGCAACTAAAGAGGCGATTTCATAGTACATAAGTACGGCGTCAGTTGAAGGTTGTCTAGGCCTTTACCTCTAATTCCTGCATTTTCAAGTAAAATTATGAGATTTATCCTGTCAAAGATATTTTTTAGACTTCGAGATGTTGTAGATAAAGTTTTAAGAGAAGAGCAGTGTGCTTCTAGGAAGGGTAGAGGATGCGATGATCAATATTATACTTATAGTGATTTTTTTTAGTGGGTTTTGTTTTCAAGTTTCAAGCATTTTTTTTTAACTTGATGGTAACCATGCGTAATACTATTTTTTGATTCCTATCACACCCGTGCTGTCTAATAGTGTAGGAATAGAGAAACTCTGTTTTTCACGGTTTCGACAAATTTATCTCCTCTCCTCAATTAAGTTCCTACGTGTGAGCCTTTTATTAGCGGTAATTTAAATATAACAAGTTTGATAAGAAAATCTGAGAACCTGAATGGCTGAAGATTATTCTTTTCTTCATGTTTGTATGTCAGATGAAAGATCCATATCGCCAAGAACTTTAGATAAGGAATAAACTTTAAATTATGCTATCGAGAAACCGGAACTATTTCTTGAAGTTTAAAGCATAGAGTATAGAAAAGTGATGACTCAGTTAAAAAAATGGTTATAAAATTTAGTGTGCTAACCTTTTGCCTGTTTAAAGCATCACCGTAAGATGTGGGTGTCGTTTGACCTCGCTCTGTTACTTTAATTTGGTAATTTATTCGGGTACATATGTAAATGTGTAATAAGTTGAATATTAATAATATTAAATAGCTATTGACACTCTTTACAAAAAAACTTTTAATGAAAATAGTGCAGTCAAAACTGTATTTAGAAAAATCGAATATATGTCTTTGTGTTTGTATGGATATCCTGTAGCCTATGTATTGCTGTACTCTTCATCCGATCGCCTAGAAACTTTGACAAATTGTTGAGTACACTCTTGCAAGGGTTTTAGGTATAAAATGCCTCTCCCCCCCCCCCATGCCCTCTTATTACATTTCGCACTTACGGAAATTAGAGACCCCTCAACACAAATAATTGAATCCCTTTCGGTCATATCATTCATATTCTTTTATATTAAATAAACGGGCTAGTTAATTAGTCATCAAGCACAGTTTAAAAACTATAAAATTTCTTTTCCAACAAATACTCTTAATTTGGTTTTCAATAGTTTCGTTAGTTTGATAATCAGTATAATAAGTTTCTTTATTTTACACGGGGGAAAGCCTCCCGGGGGGGGTCCATCTTAAAATGAATTTTATTTGCATATTTTTTTCTGACTCTTTGTATATGTAAGCAAAAGAAATTAACTAGGTAATTTTTACGAATGTAGGGTAGGGATAACTTTATTCCCTCCGGGATTAACTCTATTGTGATAAGCATGAAGTTTGAGAAAAAAATAGAAGTTTGGAAATGTTCGTGTTTATCGATTCGTGGATTCGACTCCGCAATGAAGGAAAATTATCGGTTGGGGGGGGGGGGGTATCGTCTGCGGGGGGGAGTTTTCAAATGCTTTAAGATTTAAAAATAAAATCATTATTGATATGCGGGAGGGGAAATTTTCCTTGAAATTCTTTCCTTATGCTAGTATCACAATAAATGAAGTTCCACCTAAGTAAATTTCTTTGTTTGTCTTGTCCTTTCCTTTCTCAGCTCATTTAGGGGAAGTTGGGATATTTCTTTGGCTTTATAGAAGTTGTTAGGAGGATATTTTATCATTTTGCTTCCTATGAAGTCTCGACTCAGTCGTATCAAGAGGAAAAGTTTCTAAGAATGAAACGATTGTTTTTATTCTTGAAGTTTGTTGATGGCATAATTAAAGCTAACATTCACTTGAGGAATATTTTTTTTCCATTTCTGAGCCTTCTTTAATTTGGGCACCCCCAAGGCCGTACCCAGAGAGGGGGGGGGGGGTTAGGGGGGTTTGAACTCCCCCCCCCCCCGAAATGTTTGTCTGACTCGTAAAAACGTAACAAAAATGGATATAAGCAAATTTTGTATCCGTTTTTTGAGTTTTTTTTGTGTAAATCCCCCCCCCCGAATTTTTTTTTAGTAAAACCCCCTCCGAAAAAAATCATGGGTACGGCTATGGGCACCTCTATTGGATATTTCTAATTTTGTAATGGGATATATCTAAAAACCGCTTTAAAGTAATTTTAAAAAAAGGAAATCTTTAAACGTTTGCTCTCTTCTGATCATTTGGATTCAGTATAGTAACTCAATAGAAAAAAGTCCAAATTGTTGAAAATGTTTGACGACAAAAACGCATATTTAGCTGTACAAAAGCTGTCTAGTCAATATGCAAAAATTTTACTAAGTTTTCCCGTTATTTCATATGTTACTTGTTGATTTATTTCTGAATGTCTACGATTTTAATACCACACGTTAAGTATTAATAGTAATCGGCACAGTAACTTGATATCACATAGTTTTTATTTATCTCTTAGTACCAAGGTCTTGCCATTACTATGTGTTTCTATGAAACTTTTTTTGCAATGCTTTAGTTTTTGAATATGTCCAAATATAAATTGCCTTATAAAGATAATGATTGTGATAATAGTGCAAAACTAGCTATAGCCAGAATCTCTGTATTGTGATTGAATAATGACGCATCTTCTTGAAAAACAGCAGGTCCATATGTCGGGTTATAAATTGTGATTCTTCTGGCTAAACCGCTGCTGCAGTCCAAATATAATTACCTCAGTATCTTTTTGTAGGAGTCCCACCTCCAGTGCCTCCAAATAAACCATCTGTGCCGCTAAAAAAGGACTCCCGGGGCATGATGAGCCCATCAAGAGGTGATTCTGGAGCACTTCACTTGCGGTCAGGTCCCCCACAAACACTAGAGCCTGGTCAACCAATAAGTGTAACCGTTTCACCTCAGACCAAAGGTGGATCCCAAAATGTAAAACTTGGAATAACAATTGGTAAAGACAAAATCCAAGTGAGCTCTGGTCAGCAGCAGCAGCAGGTGAGCTCGGCTTTGAGCCAACCACAGCTTGAATCCCTTAGTAAAGAGCTGGAAGATTTTCAACAGTTACTTTATAGCATGGCAGCTACAGGTATTTTTGTTGACTGGTGTTGTCAGAGCCTCGTGATTATACTATGCACAAGGCGGGGTCTCTCCTCTAAAAAACGTTTTTTAATTATCATTTGGAAAGGTAATTCAAAATTTGACTAAATTTGAATACTGAATTCCCTAAATCGGCCTGGACTTTAATTAAATCTTTTATCTTCTCCCTCAGCAATATATTTTTAAATAGTTGCGCACTTGGTGAGATCATGGGTAGATAACATTTTTTCAGAGCTATTAGAGTCCATCCGTTGAATCCTAATATTAAATAAAATAAGAGTATGAAAGCATCCCGATTGAAATTTTGCTATATCTTTCTTTTTCTATGTTCAAGTGAATGTATTTAAATTTTAATCTAGAAAAGTGGTAATTTCCAAATCACTCCTTTCATTCGTTCAATCCCATTGGGCTTTCTAAGGTGTTGTGGAGGTTCCATAATTTGATGTGATAGATGCGCCACAATGTGTTTCTGTCTTTATTTTTATGAAAACAATGTACCAATATGTTTAGCTCAGGGGCTAGAGCCACCTTCTTTTCTAGTAGGAGGGTTTGGGCTCCACTACCACCAATAGAAAGGGGTCCTTTTTATAGCGAATTAAGATTGGGGAAGATATCCTGTTTAGTCTGAAATTGTTTTTAAAAAGTCTACCATACTATTGATTGTGTCCTTGCAGTTGAATAACATGTATATATATATATATATATATATATATATATATATATATATATATATATATATATATATATATATATATAGATATATATATATATATATTATATATATATATATATATATATATATATATATATATATATATATATTATATATATTATATATATATATATATATTTATTTATTTATTTATTTATAACCCACTTACATCACAAGATAAATAGTAAAAAAAAAAAAAAAAAAAATCACCAATAACAATTAAACAACAAAAACATTAAATAAATAAAAATTAATAAAACAAACGGATCAAGCCATGGCGAGGTGACAAACGCCTATATGCTGTTCCCGAAAGTCTTTCGTGCAAACCATTCACCTTCTCAGTAATATTAGGAAGGTAAAACTTATTTATTATTTTTCGATTCCTATACCAAAGAGGAAGATAGAGAAGATATTTACAAAAACGGAAATAGGCCACTCGAATATCACTAAAATCCTTATTCCTAAAAATAGGATAGAGCCCAGAAAGGAAAAGAACAGAATGATCAGAAAAAGTAGAATAGAGCTTTCCAAGGGCAATTCGATTATATTTGCCTCAATAATGGGTTGATAGCGTTGCAGGATTTACTCCAGCGTAATTTAGCGTAATATTATATAAAATGATCCACTGTAATAGTATGCAATGTTTGATTTTTACTGTTGTCTTTACTTTAATTCTAGCTGAATTTTCGCTCCCTCTTAAGCTTAGAATTTACAGCCCCCTGTGCAAACAATGGTAGCTAACAAATTTAGAGAGACATACTTCATTAACGAAAAAAAAAAAATAATAATAGTCTACCCGAATAAGGGAGCTTGTCTAAGGCGCAGGTTTACAAAAATATGGCAATAATTCATTGATATAGAAAAAAGAAAAAGACAGATAGAAGAAAAGATAGCAATAGACAGAAATTAAAATCATTGAGCAACGAGTACAAAATCTTAAAGTGTGGATTTCAAATCAACATTGAAACAATGGTGGCTAACTGTTTTTTAAGAGCTGTATTTACCAACGAAAAAAAGAAATCAAATATCCTACGAAAGTAGCAGAACTTGTATGAGGTGTAACCGTAATAAAAAAAAAGACCCCAAAACATATAAACTAAAATAATGAGTAAAAATAGAGAGACATGGGTAAAGATAGAAAAAGACATTAAAGAGAAAACATAATTGAGCTATCCTGTCTTGTGGGATGTATTTTCGATTCCGTCTTGTGCTAGTTTTCATTTTGGCTTCGTTGGCAACGCTGAGCCTTTTATTTCTTGTTTCTTTTTGCTTTTTTGCTGTCATATACCGAATTATTTTGTCAACATTTTGTTTAGCCTCTCTATTCTGATGTTAGATCCTCTTCTTTTTATTAAATTTCCAAAATGTAGCATCCGCGATCAGTGTATGGGCACTTTGTGAATAAACCTGAAAAAAATGTTGGATGATTGTTGCCTTAAATGTAGCTTCTTGTTTCGCTTTTATCCCAGGTTTTACGCTACTGTATTATTTCTATTGATGCAGAAACGCGTGTTGATGTCGATTCAGATCAGCTTAAATATTTTGTTCCTGCTAAATATTTGTAGTACGAGCTATGGCATATAATCTACATGGAGAAATTTGATGAGGCTAGTGTCCCACTCCCTGGAACCAAAGTGAAAAATTACATATGAGTGCCCTTTTTCGTCATATAATGCATACAAAAATATTAAAAATTTTGTGCATATTTAAACCCTACTACGAAGACCGAGCAAGAATACAGCAGTGGTTGTTTAAAGGACATTTATACTCATCATATTCTTAGCTGTGATAAGTTGTTTCTATTATGGCATTCCTCCTGAAGGTAATCCAAAGGACTGCCTATATCACAAATATAGTATTTAAATGTATTAGTATTTACATAGTATTTAAATGTATATTAAAAATAAATATATATTATATATATATTTAAATGTTTAAATATATAGTATATATATGTTTAAATGTTTAAATATATATATATATATAATATATATATATATATTATATATATATATATATATATATATATATTATATATATATATATAATATATATATATATATATATATATATATCTATATATATATATATATATATATATATATATATACATATTAAATGTATAATTATATAGTATTTGAATAAATTATTTAAATATAGTATTTAAATGAACCTATGGACTAGCCTATTCAAGATCTATATTGATTTGTAAGTAATTCTAGAGAATTTTTTACTAGATTAGGAGTGCTCTGTTCAAGAACAAGGCCATTTGTCTTCTTAACTTTATATTTCCAAAAGTATTCTTCAAAAATCCAAAATTCATTTAAAAACGCGTTTGTTGGCAATTGTTCTTCAACTTTTAACATCACCCAGTGGAGAAGTCGCGGATCCTCTTTATAGTTCATTCTGCAAGAGCGTACAATGAAAATAATGATAAATGAGGGAAAAGTTTGCTGTTTTGTGTGATCTCTATCTAAAATATAGCTTTTATCTTCAGTTGCAATTGTACCCTTATCAGTCATGAAAGGGAATAACCTAAAAATGATATGTGGGAAATATTGCCCTGATCGATGGAGGGTGTTCAGTTGTTATACAGCTACTTAAAACTTTGACCTTCATGGTTTAGTGACTGACTGTACAAATGTGTTTGCTATTTCCGCAGTAAATTATTATTAATAACCAAAAAAATTCTTCAAAGACCACTCCACACCATCACCCTCCCTATACACACGCCTGTTTTTTTTTTTTTTTTTTTTTTTTTTTTTTTTTTTTTTTTTTTTTTTTTTTTTTTTTTTTTTTTTTTTTTTTGTTTTTTACATGATTATCATTTTCTTGCCTCCAGTAAGGAATCCTTCCACTCTATGAAAGTAACTATGAGGGGATTGATATATGGACTTTCTTTGCAATATGAAAATAATCTTTGAACTTTTGTACAATAAATTTTTCAGGTCCATAGTCAGTGTTTACTGTTATCTGACATTTTTAACATTATGCTCCGGAGTATTGTGGAGTATTCAATGGAGAAAATAACAATGAACATTATAGAAATGTTATATGTAATAGAAAAGACATGAAGTAGAAAAATAAAACATAAACAAAACATAAAAACGCGCAATGGCGCTCTTCAAAAAATGCTTGAAGTATGCAATATGTGGTTCTCTTGTGCGCTGATTATGATTCTGGTGTGGATTTAGTTTTTTTTTTTTTTTTTTTTTTTTTTTTTTTTTTTTTTTTTTTTTTTTTTTTTTTTTTTTTTGCACTCTTTGCAAGATGATCTAGATAGTCCTGTTTTTAATGGAATTTGCGGAAGGTGAATTACTATGTTAATAAAAATGCTAAAATTCTGCTCCACTTAGAATCACTTAAATTTGGTTTGGTCATTGTAAATTTTGTCAAATTTTAAAAATATACACACTGATACTCAAATGATAATTGGAGCTGGACAGCTCCAATTATTCATAACCTGGTAGGATCCGACAGGTCGGGTGCATAATCTTTTTGTTTAAAGCGTATATTTTGTCAGCATTGGGCCCTAGTTTGAAACTTCTAATGAGAGGTGTTTGCAGTGGCACGCTCAGAAAATGATTATGGAGGGGAGGAGGCTGACCGGGGGTCCCTGGGCCAACCAACCAAAACTTTAAAAATTCCTTTAAAAGAACGGTATTTTAAGGCATTACTTTGAAGTTTATTTTAGCTCTCTGAATGCAAGTTTTGAGTAGGGACTAAGGAATGAATGATAAAACCGAACAGGTTATATATAAGTTTTGAGTAGGTTATATATAAGTTTTAAGTTTTGAGTTATATATAAGTTTTGAGTTTTGAATATAAGTTTTGAGTAGGGACTAAGGAATGAATGATAAAACCGAGCAGGTTATATAAGATTTAAAAACAGAATGTAATTGTTTTCTTGAGGGGGAATACAGCCCCTTTAGCCCCCCCCCCTCGTGGTTGCGCGGCTGGATTTTTTGTACAATGGTGATTGTAAAATTTGTCGAACTGTTAAAATATGATCGTATAACGTATTCACAGCTATTAAGCTGATGATTGGAATTGTTGTATGCCAATTGATTACAAAGAATCAATTGAATTGACTTGTAACTTTTTTTTAATAGTTTATTTATTTTATTTATTTTGGTATTTGTTATTCAGATCTGTAATTTTTTTCGTTTATAGGTACAGTATGAACATATAGTAATAGTAGGTTAAAAGGATGGAAACAACCATTATATACAGGCCGTTGGGGTTTCCTGATGATTGTTGCAAGATAATGCAAGCGTTGTTTTTGCTAATAAATTTTCTCCTTCAATATAAGTTTCAAAATAACTTCAAATAAGTTTTCTTCTTCAATTGTCTTCAACCATTATTAGTTACGCTTCTAAAGAAACTATAATTATGACAAGGATATATTGTGTAAATAGGATAAAAAAAAACAATATATTTTAACTCGAATCTTCTTTGTGGTAAAGTAGCATCTGCGATCAAATTCATCAAAGCTTCAAGACCATTGATACAGCATGATATTTTACCTTCTTTTTACCAGCTATTGTCCGGAATTTTTCACAGTTTATCTGAGGGGGGGGGGGCATCTAAGGAACCCATGCCATCCCCTGTCCCTCTACTGCCCCTTCTTACCCCCCTCCTTCCACGAAAAATTGACACGACTAAGGGGTTTACTAAAATAAAAATATTTTCAATTTTTATAATAAGATATAAACATCGAAAAGAATGTGAGATTGTTACAGTAAGACAGACAATGCTCACAAGGCCGATGAATATTCCAGTTCAAATAGAACATGCACGTTTCATCAATGCCTGGTGTTGGGATAAAAATGACAAACTGATGGGGAAATAAAAGAACTGTGGGGGAAATATAGTCAATTATGGGGGGGGGGAATGCAATCATTTGAAATTTTGAGGCAAGCCTGAAATCTGACATCACTTCCTGTGTGTATATGGTTTTATGCAGTTTTATGTGTGTATAAGGTTTTATTCATCATATAAAATTAATTTATGCTTGCCTACATTAAGCATACAGTAAATACATGGCACTAGTCCCCATAGAGACTCTTTGACCATTAAAGGAAAGGGAGACCCATGTGTCTATTGAACACCATAAGAACTAACTCAGAAAGAGAAAAAAAAACGAAAAAGTTGTAACAGTTTCTTCTTAACATGGTGAACAAATGACACTTTCAAGCTGACTAATGGATTATGTTCTATATAATATGACTCGCTGGCACATGATTGAAGTTTGGGGATGGGGTAAACGGAATCGGAATACGAATTATGTTACGAGATGAAGTTACTTGATCAGAGATAAAGTTGGCAGAATTAAGGGGCTCAGGGAGGTTACTATGTAGCTTTTTTATTCACAGATTCAGTATATTTCCGTCTATACTACTACTACTAACAACACACCGCAGCACCAAGCCGCCTGAGACCAACACAGCTACGTACGCTCCTCCTCCACCCCATTTTATTCAAAGCCTCCCTCTTTACACCCTCCCAGGAAGTTCCCATTTTCTTTAAATCTTTCTTTATGACATCCTCCCACCCCAGGCGAGGACGGCCTGCTTTCCATTTAGCCCTAGATTGTTGGCCAAAAAGGATAATCTTCGGCAATCTGTCATCCTTCATCCGCAGAACGTACCCTAGCCATCTCAACCTTTTTTTCATTATAGCCCTAGAAAGCGGGATTGAGTCCCAATCGAACTAATTTCACATTTTGGCTGACATGATATCATTTCAGGTCCAGCTGAACTAGTAACTGATAGCACTTCATGACGAGTGGATGGTTTTTATTCTGATGATCCAAGGAGGATCCCCTCGGATGAGTAGGTAGAGCAGCTATTCCCAATATGCAACAAGGTGACTAACAGTCAAGTTGAGTCATCTTTATATGTTAAAGACGTTGATATTGATGTTGTGATTTTGTTTGTCAAGTGTATCGAAATGCAACGAATCTGGAGAACAGAGTAGTTCATATTGAAATTTTAATTATCCAGTATTTCATAGTACGCACATCGCTAGATTTTAAAGGTTATTTTTTTAGCATACAAAATAGGTACCAATGATGTAAATGTATTCCAAAACGAGCTTTTTTCCACATTGTAGGATTTCCTTCCTCTGTTATTTAATACTTGATTATTAATTTTTTATGCTGCAAATGAAGGAGGAAGTATTGTTGTAAACCAAGTATAGGAAAAGAACTTTTTAGAAATCATGTTTCTTAAGTTAAATCACTAAATTGAATCACTTGCTATGTTGTATAATATTGTGAGACAGGTAAACAGTCTAGGACAAGATTGCAAAAGAAGAATGATTAAATTCAAGTAAAATCTAACAAAAGAAGTAAAAAAATAAGAAGCTTAGATTGCTTGGATTTATTGTTCGAGTAGCAGCCCTTATATATATATATGCTAATGGATGAACTTCGCCAATAAATGAACTCAATGGCCAAATAAACTTAAATTGATTTGGCTCACTGTTCGAATAACAGTTGTTAAATCTCTGCTAACGGACGAACAGTTTTTTTGTAATCTGTGTACGTGGCACAGCGCCACCAGTGCCACTACTGATGGTACTAGGGCTTAGTATCGCGGCCGAGCGGTCCCATGGGCTCTAATAGTTCTTCTCGCACTGATATTATAACCAGTGTGGGTACGACAAGGGCATTACCTGTGGGGAGGAGTAATTACCACACTATTGGGCCCAAGGTTCCAGACCCCTGTGCCACCACTAATAAATTATCCTGGAGGGGGAAGGGTCCTCCGGTAGATATACAATGACGATAACTCCCAATACAATCGTAGAAAACATAACTCGCTTCTATTGACCAATGTTAACTCCAACATTAACTCACTAAACTCTAGACGGGAACTAACTCAAAAGCGCATATACAGAAAAGAAGTAAGGTGGCCTATTTCACCGTCACATGACGCCGTCGGCCAATAAAATCAACGGGGACTCAAAATTAAACTTGCTTCACACATAAATTATATTTCAATGGCAAGGTTTAGCTAAATAAAAATAGAACTTGAACACAAATCAGTATCTTCACTCTTGTGGAATTATTACATTGAAAAGAGGCTAGCCTTTACGAAAGTTTAACTTGTAAATAAAATTGTACTGTAGGTCAGTCTTTGCATATGAGAAAAGGGTCATTTATCTGGTAAAATGGGGAATGGGCCCCAAAACAGCTATTTTTCCAGTAAATAAATTAATGGTCAAAATAAACTTATTACCTAGGTCTTTGTTTGAAAAGCAGCTCTTGTATATCTGTTAATGAACGAATTTTGGCAAGGTAGTAAACTAAATGGTCAAAACGAAATCAGATTTATTTGGCTTATTCTTCGAATAACAGCTCTTATAGCAGGTCTGGCATCTCATTGGCCAACGACCAAAATTGCCTCAAATGCATTTGGCTCACTGTACGAATAACAGCTCTTACATCTCTGGTATATGACAAGCAGCTATTTTGACAGTAAATAAATTCAATGGTCTAGATTAACTCTGATTAATTAGATCACTGTTTGTATAGCATCTCTTGCATATCTGCAAATCGGTTAATTTTTTCCAAGTAATTAACTCAGTGACCAATAAAAACTCAGATTGGTTTGGCTCGCTGTTGAAATGGCAGCCCTTGTATATCTGCTAGTGGACAAACGCCGGCCAATAACTTTAATGGCCATGGGTAAAAATAAAGTTTTATAAATGAGATTCATTGGATTCAATGTTTGAATAACAGCTCTACCATCTTTGCTAATGGGTGAGTTAGGATATAGTTCATGTATGCACTAAAACGTGTTGAGTTTCTGTTATTTTTGGATATGAGTGCTTTGATAATAACAGAAAATTGGACTTTTATATTGATACGCAAAAGCAATTAATTGTATTTTACCATGGCAATTTTTAATAATAGCGATTGCATTTCTTTTTACCGAAAACACTTATACAAAACCTTGTTTGTTTGAAAAGAATTTTAATTCTCGTTTGTTTTATTAAGTTTGAATTCTATCAAATGATCAAAAGAGGTATTTGATTAAGCTTAAAAATATAACATTTTCTCCGCGTTAATTATCTTTGTTACATTTATTTTTTTCCTCTTTCTAAGTTTTTAATTTTGAATTAAATTTTGTTTATGATTTTATCCCTTTTTTTTAATTCTTTCCTTGGTCTTGAACAAGATAGGCTTTTAATTAGGCTTAAACCTTTAAACTTTTCTTTGTGTTGATTATCACCTCTTCTTTTTCATTTTTCTTTTTTCTTTGTGTTGATTATCACCTCTTCTTTTTCATTTTTCTTTTTTCTTGAGCTTAACAAAAGACTAACAGAAGTTTCGAATTAAGATTGATTTTCGTGCTTGATTGATTGATTATATTTTCCTTTGATCTTGTATAAATGTGGATTATTGTTTTTCTTCAACTCTTTCTAGCGTCTGGTTGGTTCTTATGTTATTTATTATTATCTATTTACTCTTCAATTCGTTATTTTTGTTATATGCATGTATATGAAATTCAGAGCATCCTTCACACTTTAATTCACGACAGTACATAAGAATTTGTTTTGTCGGGGAAAGGGGCTCAAGAAAACTTTTCAGTCTTTTTTATGCAATGTGTTGCTGATAAATATATTTTGTTGTGTAGTTTTTAACTTAGGAAGGCCCTGTTTCCGTGGGCAAGGGCTTACTAAAAGGACTTTGTGTTTGGAACTAGCACTAAAATAAATCCTCGCAGCATTAAAGTCTGTGTTCCCTGTGAAAGTCTTGGTATATTATTTTTCTGCTTCCTATGGTTTAATATATCAACGAACGACAAAAATTGGTTATCACTATAGTAACTATAGTAATTTGGTAACTATAGTTGAGGCTCAACTGCATCCATCTACTGAACTGTTTTTCTGAAATTTGCTGTATTGGGCTTTTAAGATTAAAAATAATTTGAAAATTGATTGGAAATCGTAAAAAAAGGGACAATTTTTCTATTTTATATGCAAGTTTAAATCTTTCTCTAAGAAAATCCTTAATAATGTTATAATTCTGGCTTTGTGAATGAACAAGTTTGAAACTAATGAATCAAATGATGCAAGTATCTTAGCCTTTTGGTGAAAGGTACATCTGCAGACTATTTGTAAAATGCTTGTTTTAAAGGGAACATATACCTTAAGCAGCCAGAGACTGGCGCATGTTATGGGCTTCTCTGCTGTTCCGACCTGTTTAAAGAACCAATAGAATCAAATTAAACTTCACCACAGAGGAAAATTGGCTTCACGCGTGGGATTATTTTTGTTGATTTATCTAGCCAAAAAGGGGGTAGATTGGTATCTCTCACTGCTTTATTTCTGAAAAAAAGACTTCGCCTTGAGGCTTTAGCCATTATAAAGCAGGGCTTTGGCGTCGGTTATAAGCTATAGCGACTCCGATCCCAGACATTTTCAATATACGGACTCCAACTCCTAAAACTTTAAACATAATTGCTCTAGCCCCGACTCCAAGCTGTAATACTTCCCTTTTCGTAAAGGCCCCTCGTCGTAAAAAGTATAGAGACTTATCAAATTCTTTTCTAAATACAGTTTTGATAATTATATTTATATTATTGAAAATATAAATTTAATAGCTAATATTCGTCTTATAAATTTAATTTTCTGCATTGGCAGAATTGCTATAGAGTGCAAAAGAGGTATCTCTGCCTATCTATTAAGCATTTCCCTATCTCATTAATTCTCAAAATTTTGCGTACCCCCTGGGGGTACGCAAAATTTGTCAGGGGGTACGCCGCCGGTCAACAAAAAGGTACAGCAACCCTTTAACTCTAGGACTGATAATTTTATTTTTTTTTAGCTATAATTTACTTAGTAGGCCTTTCGGTAACTGAGAAGGGGTACTTAAAATGTTTTGTGGGTAAAAAGGGGTACAGTGTCTAAACGAGTTTGAGAAACTCTGCCCTATTTTGCTGCATTTCATATATAATGTATTTGCAAATATTACATGAATATTTTTCAATAGTGATAACAATAATTAAATAAATTTTTTCTGTAGTAGTACTGCAATGCTATGATGCAAAAAATTCTTTTACTCTAATTAGCCTAAAATATTAATTTGTTTATTATTGCCACTTTTTAGTAGTATCTAAGAGTGTTTGGCTTGACTCCAGCCTTTGTGTATTTCCATAACTCCGACTCTGTCGAGCAAAAATTTACCGTAACTCTGACTCCAACGCCCTGTTCTAAAGTCAAGATCACGCCTTTGCAAGCGTTTATATTAGAAAACAGCTCTTTAACCTAAATTAGTCATTAATTTATAATTAGGTGTCGAAAACTCTCAACAGTAGCAGCTGTGATCAAAACGTGCGAATCTCATATCTTTCAAACTAAGAAGATTGTTGATTATGAAACCCTTCTAACGGAAAAAGACTAATGATTGGACAATTAATCAAAATCGGGGGTCATCTTAGAATTGGATTTGGGAAATCTTCTTGGTTCCCAAAATGATTCTACCGTCAGTTTGAAATACAGGAAGCTTCATCTTAGGTTTCTGTTTAGTATGGAAATATCCATTGCTTTGACTTTCAGCAAGCCTCTTAATGAAGATGCTCTTTCTCTAGCAATATTAATTGTTAATTGCCTCTCCTGTATGAAGGAGATCACTACTCTCTAAATTATGATTGTTTAATGATATTATATAATCGTATAACTTGATAAATAAAGTGAAATCAGTACTGTCTCAAATTCATCTTTATTTAATGTCTGGGATAATTCGTAATAAAAAAGAAATAAGTTGTTGTCTACAAGGAAAATAATCCTTCTTAGCCATTGCTGGTGCATAGGGCATCGAAACAACGGTGGATTGTCACTGAGTGACATTTTGAGTGTCAATCTGAGTGACACGACAGTGTGTGTCACTTAAAATGCAATGCCAAATTGATAATTTTTGTTAGGATTTGATATTGATTTATCATTTGAATTTATATGTATTGTTTTTATGTTGCCCAATGTTTTACCAAAAGCGCTTTTGAGTTAGTTTCCGGGATTGAGGAACAATCCCGGAACAAAGGGAAAATAAAAGCCGCATCAAAAATTGGTTTATATGCAATTTTTTATGTTTTTACGAGTAGGACAGACATTTATGGAGAGGAGGGGGGTTCAAACCCCCTTTGAGTACGTCCTTAATGGTTGCAAAAGTTTTCGCTAAATTCAACCAATCAGATTTCGTTGTCACTGTCCTCGGTTTTTTGAACCTCTTTCTGATAAAATAAAAGTCCAAAATAGGGATAAAATCCCTTTTAATAGACAGTGTATAATAAATTTCACAAAAAATACCAGATATTTCGGTCACATATACAGTGACCGTCATCAGTAGTAAAACAGTTTTACTACTGATGACGGTCGCTGTATATGTGACCGAAATATCTGATATTTTTTGTGAAATTTATTATACACTGTCTATTAAAAAGGATTTTATCCCTATTTTGGACTGCCTATGACTTTAAGTCATATTTGCACTGCCACAACGTCCTTTGAATAATAGTGGCTGCCGATTTTCAAGCACTTTTAGTTTATAATGTTAACCTTAAACTATCTTGAACTGACCAGCTATAGGCGAGTTTGATTGATAAATCTACTTTCTCACTCTTTATTGTAGGATTGTTTAAAAAAAGAAAATTTTATATCCAAAGTACGAAAAGTCCTGCAATCTGGAAATTCAGAATGATTATTTGAAATATTGCTGTTTTTTTATGATTTAATCGGACCTTCTGCCCCCCCCCCCTGCTAATAAAGTCGGACTTCCGATATTCTTGGGGCCTATCAAGGGAAATAGCATTAAAATTCAAAGACCAAATTAGAAAAGATAAAGAACAATCCAAAACTCGATTGAAGTAGGGTTGTCGATTTTACAATCCAAATAAGAATCTGATGGTCGGGTTGTGAATCAATGAATTTTTGACGAAGAAAATATTACTTGGAAGAATGATTCTCAAAAGAAGTAAATATATATTTTGTCATTTTGGTTGAAATTGGATTTTAATTGACTGCAGCTTTTTATGGAAAACATAAAATTACAAATATCAATTACAATTAATTACAATTACAATTAAAATTACAAAAATCAAACTTTTCGCTTTGGAAAATCGAAATGTTAGCTTTTCTCTGTCATTTTCGTATATAAAACCATAGACAAACTTGCTTCCACGCGGAGCCGGAGTGTAATATTAAAAAGAAACGAAACAGGGATTATCTAGAACAACACGGGACGATTCCAGCCCATAGAAATGCACCCCCGAGCTTTTTCTGATTTTCTCCTTGCTAAGTAGGTCTTATTCATCTCTGAAACATAGCTTTTAAATTATTTTAAATTATGTAAACATTTGTAGTATTAGATATTTTAATCGTTATAAATCTTCATCTGTTGGTTGATTTTGCTTTCAAGCGTTTATGCTTTGGAGAAGGATCTTTATTATCCTACGTCTGCCTTCTTCTTTTTTCCTTTTATTTGAAAATTCCTAGTCTCCTTTGACTGTTAATTTTGCGTAATTTGTGTTTTTTATGGCTCCTTTTTGTTTTAGTTTTATAGTTAATTTTTTTTATTTATTTAACTATTTTAAGTAGATACTACTATATCTTACGTTTGCTCAATTGAACTTTTGCTCGTTTCTTATAGGATTGGTGGTAATTGTGTTAACCTAACTCGATTATTAATATGAAATTTAATACTCATTTTGTTCATATTTAGTTTGTGGTGTTAGCTTTTGTTTATCTTATTCTAACTCCATTTTTCTTATCTATAAGTTATTGACTATTTGAAAGTGTCTTTTATTTGTGTGAAAAAAAAAATTGAGAAAACAGTGGTTGGTGCGTTTTTTTGTTTTTTTTAGTTTTAATACGGAATTTAGTGCTTTCTAATCCTTACAAGGAAAAATTCCTTTCGAAAATAAAATTGAAAGATCGAAAAGTTTTAATTTACCACCTCCCCCCCCCCTAATCAACATTCATGAACAATAATACAGATATTTTGCAGCCATTGAGTCACTGAAATTGCTATATGAACTGGTCGAAGATCTTCCTTATTTTCGTTTGTCGTTTTGTTTCTTCATTTTTTTCTTTTTATCCATTTTCCCTTTTCTCTTCCTTTTTTATCCTTTTTTATAACAGTTTTAGGACCTATTCGTCTCAATCAGTTTATTACTTGTTAGCAATCTGTTTTTTGAGCCTACAAAAAAAGTAATTTCTTTATCAAAGAGTTACTTCAGTTATTTCCTATTTTTATTTGATTTATTTTTAAGCTGTATTTCTTTTTACTTTTTTTATAAAAAAAAAACTAAAAATGGTTTGGGGTAAGATAATTGTGTTGAACTTTAAAAGGAAGACAGAAAAGCCCCCCCCCCCTTCGTTTTGATTCCTTTGACTGTAAATATTCATTTTAAAATTTCAAAACGGCTTGTCTTCCATGATTAGTCTAAATTACATCACCAATCCCTATGGAATAACCCCAGTCCTGTTGTCTCTTTCTTGCGTATTTTGCGCTAATCTAAGCAGGTTTATCAAGGGCTTAATGTGATTATTCGATTGTTATATTTTGTTGAATGGCTTATTTCTGTAAAATAAACTATAACAAAGGTGGTTTTTAACTAGGATAAATTATTGTCTTCAGAGCTATAATATAGAAATGTGTTTAAGTGGAACATTTAAAACAACTGTATAAAATAAAAAATGTATTTATTTTTTGCAGACTTTCTTTTATCTTATAGATAGGTTAATCTCTTATGTGAATAAATCTTCACTGTCCCTCATAAAGCTCGTATGAGGCATTTCTTTACCTCTGAGGTAATTTTAAATAACTACTGATTTTTACTCAAAGGCAAATTCAGCATCACGTTGTAGATCAGGAGGATCTACGTGTGATTGAACACACATGACACCTGGTACACAGGGGCGTAATTCCGTCAACGTCCGGGGGGGGGGCAAAGCACGAGCCAATTTTCCCAAGTCAAGTTAAAAATGAGTCAAGTGCTAAGGGAAACTATTTTTTTCTGTGGATGCTGGAATTATGTAGGTCTGTCTGTTTTGACAAAATTTCTGAAGGTACTAAATTTCACCTAGGGGGGGGGGGGGAAACCAGTGTCTGGGGACAGTCTCCCCCTTTCTGTCCTACATCACATTACGCCCCTGTTGGTATACCTGATCTCCCCTTCGAGAACAGCTTAGCAAACTGTTTTTGGAAATTAACTCCGATGCGTCAAAATATCAGACATGACCTTTGGTCAGAGTAGTGACAAAATGTTCATTTATTTAACTAGTCACAGCTGATGCAAACTAGGAAATTAAAACCCAGGCTCTGGTACCCAGTGTTTCAAAAATATGTGTATTCAAGAAATTGTTTCATATTTTGATAGTCTTGTCAGGAGGGTTTTTTGAATATCCGGCAAACAAATTAGGGTTTGCTACGCCAGCTGGAAGCAATCGGCTAAGATAATTTTGACGGCACTACACCTGAAAGGCACAAGTTAAGAATTTATATTTCATGAAGTATTTTTTTTTATATACCAAAAAATCCGCCTGTTTGAAATTTGAAACTCTTCAATGGTCTTATAGTCCAATGGAAAAGTTGGCTTGATCCAGAATAAATTTCAAAAGAAATGAAACCCTGTGATTCAAAAAAAAATTGTGGGTCCTGAATATGAAAAGATTGTCGCTTTAGCTTTTTCAGAAAGTTATTTCTGGTCTTTTTGAACAAAAATTTTGATTTCATCCATTTTGTATTGAAGTTGAGTATTGTGACGGGAAAACCGAAAAAAGAAACGTTCTAGTTGTATATATTATGAGGAAAACTGGTCCACCCTCTCCATCATGGGCGTCCAGATTTGCCGAAATAGTAAGAATCCTATCATTTTAAAAGGAATTTGATGTAGATAATAAATTAAATGCAGAAAAAGTGGCAAATCTCTAGTTTTTGCTTTTTTTCTGTTAGTTCACTATGTAGTAATTTTTACACGTGTGAAGGATTAAACAAAAAGTTGTAATCTGCTTAATTAAAGCTGTATTCAGAACTTCCTATTGATGATGATATATTCATTTAACCTTAACAACAGTACAAAAATCAATATGTTTCATCCAAAACTAAACGGTTGACAAGGGTGAATCAGGTAAAAAATACATCATTTATAACGTCATTTAAATTCGCTATAATAAGAAATAAAGAAAAGAAAAAAATATATATGAAATAATAATGATACTGCAGGGGCAGCAACTACATACCATGTCCATGCTGTGGGGTCATTCTCACCAACCAACAAACAATTACAACTTAATTAGTATGCCTATATAGGAAGGCCAGATTAATAAATGTAAAGTGCCTTAGTATTGCACTTATATTTCAATAAAACACACTTACTAATATTAGGAGTGCCTCTTTGCCAATTGGACTACTTTAGAAGTTCATCTTGAAGTTGTAGTTTGTTTAGTGAGAAAAAAAAGAATAAAAATGAAGAATTTCTTTGGAAGAATGTAAAGGTTGAATTTAAAAATTAAGTTAAAATAAATTGATCTGTGGTAATTTAGATGTACTAAAAGAAAGGACTAAATGTAATTTTCATAAGCCTAACTTACGTTGGCTAACAAAATAATTAATTCGAAGAAACGGTTTAAAATTAAGTCATTTCGAATGTTTTTTTTCCTCTTGACTGGAGAGCCAAGACACTTTTAAGATTAGAATTTGAAACTGTAAATTTTTTGCGTGTTCGGAATGTGTTAAACACCATCCTAAGAAAGAGAAACTTTGGACTAGCCAGTGCTCAAGGTTTGAATTTGGGAGAGGGGGGCTAGACATCTACTTTAATACTGGCGATCTTGAATTTCCGAATGCTAGAATTTTGTGACGTTTTTCCTCGACTAGAATTGAGATTTCCAGCTTCAAAATGGGCATCAATATAACTATTACAGCTAGAGGAAGATTCATTCTGCCCAGCACCAGTGGGTGACGGAATTGCTGCCGCTGTCCAACACGATATATCAGTTACATCCTCTTTTGTTATTAAATATAAAAAAATAAGTTTGTTTTAACTGAAAGTAAGGAGCAACATTAAAACTTAAAACGAACAGAAATTATTCCGTATATGAAAGAGGTTGTCCGCCTCGCTCTTTACGCTGAAGTTTTTTTTTATGTTTAAAAAAATAAAGTTGTGAGACAGAGTCAAACTTTAGCGCAAAGAGCGAGGGGACAGTCCCTTTCATATACGGAATAATTTCTATTCGTTTTATGTTTTAATGTCGCTCCTTATTTTCAGTCAAAAAACTTGTTTTTTTTAAATTTAATTTCTGAACGTTTTTGAATTAATAAAGCTTTGATTTTGGCTCACCGTACATGAATAATTGAAACTAAATTTGCATATTAATTTTCTTCTTTGGCTAAATGGCTTTCTCGAAATTTTGTTCTCACGTAACTTACGAATTAAATTACCTAACGAACTTCTATATTCGTGTGTTTCTATTGCGCATATTAGGGAGTTCGCCCCCTAGTCAATACCTCGCTCTTTACGCTAAAGTTCGAATTTTATTCAAAGCACAAACCCCTGAATCACAAAGTTCGGTTAATTAGAATAGATAGCTCTTTTGAAAGTACTAAAAAAACTTTAGCCTAAAGAGCGAGGTATTGACTAGGGGGCGAACCCCCTCATATACGTAATAATTTCTGTTCATTTTAAGTTTTAGTTTTGTTCCTTACTTTCAGTTGAAAAAAAATTGTTTTTTTTTATTTAATTTCTGATCGTTTTTTAAATAATGCTGGGAAATCCGGCGCCCCCTTCATAGAAATGTTCCCTTCCCCAAGGAAACATCCTCCATGTAAAGATCCTCCCCCGTAGCCCCCTACTCTGACTCCCCCACCAGAAAAGAACCCTCCTGAAAACGTCTGTAGACTTCCCAATAACCAATACTATATGTAAACAATGGGCAAAGGTTTATAACTTGCATACCTTCTCTCGGGAACTGTGGGGGATTAAGTCATCCTCAAAGACATATTTATTAGATTTTCCACTATAATGAACAAAATGGTTATCTCAAAATTTTGATTGGGTGACTTCGGGAAAAAAATGAGCGTGGGAGGGGGCCAAGTTGCCCTCCAGTTTTTTGGTAACTTAAAAAGGGCACTAGAACTTTTAATTTTCGTTCGAATGAGCCCTCTCACGATATTCTAGGACTAATGGATCGAAAATATCACCCCTGGGGAAAACAAAAAGCAAACAACAAATAAATACGCATCCGTGATCTTTCTTCTGGTAAAAAAAATACAAAATTCCACATTTTTGCAGATAGAAGCTTGAAACTTCTCTAGTAGGGTTCTCTGATACGCCGAATCTGATGGTTTAATTTTCCTTAAGATTCTATCACTTTTATGGCGTGTTTTCCTCTTTTTTCGCAAATAAGGCACATTTTTTCAGGCTCGATGGGAAGACTAACTGTGTTGATGTTTGAAGTTTGACTAACTTTTGATGGGTAAATTTATATATTTGAAATCAGCATAAAAATCCACTTCTTTTGATGTATCTACTGGTATCAGAATTCCATTTTTTAGAGTTTCGGTTACTATTGAGCCGGTTCGCTTCTTACTTACAGTTCGTTACCACGAACTGTTTGATTTTCAGCCAATCCTTATCCCAATGACGTCATTGTTGGGAAAAGCAACCATGAGGATCCAGGTTATTTACAGACTTGTACACACGTTATACAAGTTTAAAGACTCGTATACAAGTAACTAGTGAAAACGACAGAAGAGTAAACCACCTCCGTGCCAACGCATATTCTGTAACTGTGCCCATGGGAACCCTCATATCCTTGTCCTACGGAAATCTACAGTTTTGAAAGATTTTTTCATAGTTTTCCAAGTTTACCAAAAAATTTGCCTGTTTTTGACATTTTTAATCTAGCTTTCCTGAATTTTTCTAGACCTAACTCTATATTTGCTCAATATAAATCGTGAAAAGGTTTTTTGTATTTTCCTCTAATCCGAAGCATCTGGCATCCTGGGGAAAATTTTGTCTTGCGCTCCGCAGAGCCTCAATCTGGTCCGCGATTGATACAAGGCATATTCTTCTCTTGCAACGGGTATTTCAGAGGCAACGCTGTAGCGTTGCCTATAGTAAAGGCCATACGGCACCAATGTTTTATTATTATTTATTTTTTCCCAGAGGCACTTCATATGGAAGGGGTCGTCGTAGAAACTTCAAAGGGGGCTCATTCGATTGGAAATCGAGAGTTCTAGTGCACTTTTTAATAGTCGAAAATGATTAGAGGGCAGCTAGCCCCCCCCCCACGCCCATCGTTCCCCAAACACATCCAATCAAAATTTTAAGATAGCCATTTTGTTCAGCGTAGCTGATTTCCAGGTAGAAAATATATTTTTGAGGAGGACACTCCCCCACAACCCTCAGGGCAAGGGTTTTAAGTTATGCCCTGGGGGCATATAAGGTTTTTATAGAAGGTGTTGTCGTAGAAACTTTAAAACAGGCTCATTCGATTGGAAATTAAAGGGCTAGTACCCTTTTTAATAGTCGAAAGTGATTGGAGTGTAACTAGCCCCCCCCCTCGCCGATCATTTCCCCAAACACATCCAATCAAAGTTTTGAGATAGCCATTTTGTTCAGCGTAGTTGATTTCCAGATAGAAAATATATTTCTGAGGAGGACACTCCCCCACAACCCCCAGGGCAAGGGTTTGAAGTTATGCCCTGGGGCATATAAGGTTTTTATAGAAGGCGTTGTCGTAGAAACTTCAAACCAGGCTCATTCGATTGGAAATTAAAGGGCTAGTGCCCTTTTTAATAGTCGAAAGTGATTGGAGTGCAAATAGCCCCCCCCCCCGACGCACATCATTTCTCCAAACACATCCAATCAAAATTTTGAGATTGCCATTTTGTTCAGCGTAGTTGATTTCCAGATAGAAAATATGTTTTTGAGGAGGACACTCCCCCACAACCTTCAGGGCAAGGGTTTTAAGATATGACCTGGGGGCATATAGGGTTTTTATAGAAGGCTTTGTCGTAGAAACGTCAAAAAAGGCTCATTCGATTGGAAATTCAAAGGGATAGTGCCCTTTTTAATAGTCGAAAGTGATTGAAGGGCAACTAGCCCCCCCCCCCCACGCCCATCATTTCCCCAAACACATCCAATCAAAATTTTGAGACAGCCATTTCGTTCAGCATAGTTGATTTCCAGATAGAAAATATATTTTTGAGGAGGACAATCCCCCACAACCCTCACGGCAAGGGTTTTAAGTTATGCCCTGGGGGCATATAAGGTTTTTATAGAAGGTGTTGTCGTAGAAACTTCAAAAAAGGCTCATTCGATTGGAAATTCAAAGGGTTAGTGCCCTTTTTAATAGTCGAAAGTGATTTGAGGGCAACTAACCCCCTCTCACGCCCACCTTTTCCCCAAGCACATCCAATCAAAATTTTGAGACAGCCATTTTATTAAACGTAGTTTTAAGTTCTGGAAATTAGGACTTTGAGGATGACAACTCCCCCACAGCCCTCAGGGCAAGAGTTGTAATTTAAGGATTCTCCGAATCCTTCCCATTATTTCTTATGGAAGGGATGCTCGTATAAACTTTGGAGAGGTCTGATTTGACTGAAAATTGAAAGTTCCTGTTCACTTTTTAAGAGTAAAAAGAGATTGGAGGGTGACTAGCCCCCCCCCCCTCCTCCACGCCCTAAATGCATCAGATAAAAATTTTGAGATAGACATTTTGTTAAAATAGTTCAAAGTTCTGATAACGAAAAGCTCCGGTGTCGACACAGCCCACCAGGGCCCGGGGGTAGGCGTTGTAAGTTATGCCCTGGGGCATAACTTATTAAGGGGGGTTTATAACTTATGCGAAGGGGTTTTGTATGGGAAGAACACATAGGAAATCTATTATAATTATCCAATTATAAGGTTAAAATACATACTCTGAGATGTAAAATTGCTTTGGCACACAAAATCCTATTAAGGTCAATTCCAAACAGTCGTGATCCCTTTGTGTCAGCAAGTGAAATGCTCTAAACCCCCTTATTGGAGCTATTTTTTCAATCCATTCATTGTTGTCAATCGCTGTCCACAAGTTATGCAAGCTGTCTATTGTTCATATATAAGGTTTTTATCAAAGAGGTAATCGTATAGACTTTGAAAAAAGCCTCATTCGGTTTTAAATTGAAAATTCTAGATCCGTTTTTTTAAATTCAAGAATAATCGGACAGTAAGCAACCCCCCCCCCCCCATGCCATAAAAACTTGAAACTTTTTTGCAATCAAAATATAACAAAAAATAATTAAAAAAAACTTTCCGAAAAATAAGTTTTTCAAAGAAAAGTCGTTATTTTCATTCGATTCAAACTTGATTTGCATATCCAATTTAAGTTTCACTCGTTTTAAGATTTATTTATTCATTTACATTAATATATATTGTATGTTTGTTCGCATTGATTGTTTATTTAATTTCTGTTGGTTTTAAGTTTCATTTATACTTTAATAGCAAAATATTTATTTTCGTTTTAAGCTTGATTTTCATATTCAATCTAAGCATTACTCGCTTTAAGATCTATTTATTCATTTATATTATTACTTGTTGTATGTGTTTTGTTATGATTGTTTATTTAATTTCTGTTCGTTTTGGGTTTCATTTATTCTTTAATAGTAATTTCTGGACGTTTTGAGTTTGAATTTTAACAGGTATTTGTATCTCCTGAGCTTAAGTTCAAAATGGCCTTTACTTTTCTTTGAAAAACTTATTTTTCAGAAAGTTTTTTTTAATTAATTTATAGAAAAGGGGAAATGTACGAATATTTCCGTAGTGTCAGAAGAGCACAGTGCAGAACCAAGCATAGAAGCAATAACCCACTCGCAGACAATGACGATGATCTTTAGCTCTAGTAAATTTTACCTGACTAATAATGCATAACAAGAAGAAAGGTAATTTCTTATGGAATAGATTAAATAACCAGATCATCAGTAAAATGATAGAAGAATAACTCAGCATTAGCAGCTCCGTGCTGCTGGCAATCATTCGTGTGTATATGCTGATTTGCACATAGTTAAACGGCAGGAAAGATCTCACCCAGCTCCATTAGTTGGAGAAGAGACTGATTTGTTGAAGCTTCATCGTAATCTCACCTACAGCAAAGGAAACCAATGCATTTCTACTCTCAGCCAAAAGCTAGTCAAGAAAACGAAAAGTTTGGAACACAGCGGAGATTATACTTGTTGATCTTGTTTGCAACAAAATCTTGCATGCTCATGTATTTCTTCAATGTGACCCAAGGTTACGAGTTTATGGGCATGGCAAGTCACATGCCAAAAAGAAACTCCAGACGGACGACAAGTTCGAGTAGCTTGCTGGGTTTTTATAACGTTCTTGGCTGTTAAAGACACAATAATAAGGCTGGAGAAGTAGCTTTAGGGAGTTTTCTCCGTACCCAAATTACTGCTATGACCTCTCAGATTTGTTTGTATTAGTATTGCATTGCTAGAAAGAAAAGTATTTAAAATACCCACGGAGAAATTTATTCCCTGAGTCCAGTCTTGCCAGGATAGTCCAGTCTTTACAGGGATGTCAATTCGCGAAAACGGGGTGGGGGGGGGCAAGTGTATTTTCAAAATCTAAGAGTGTATATTTTGTTGTTTTTTTTTCAATGAGAATACAAAAATATGTATTTTTCAATTAGAATATTCAAAAAAGGCTATTTTCCAAAATCAAGGAAGTTAATTGCCCCCCTCCCCCTCAAATACCAATTCTTGTCTTGCTTATCGTTGCCCTGGACGTGGGGCTAAAATCTGACCTTCAGAAATCGTGTCTTGTCTCATATCTGCTTTTGGATTGCCATGCCAGTACTACTCACTAGTGATCAGTTTGTCAGATACGTTATCCATGACCCTAATTCGGGATTTTTATTTTAAATTTCCCCGGTGTTTTATTGACTAAGACTGTAAAGTCCCAGCCAACACGTACGTCCGAAAGTTGATACTATGCGAAAACTAATATGGAAGCCTTATGAAAGGCTTCCATATTAGAAAGGCTGTTTGGAAAGGCTTCTATAGGGACTCATAGATAGATTCACTTTCGCTAGTGGACACTAAGATGAATACTGATTACGATCCCCTGCAAGGATATGTTGAAGAGCCAACTACTGACCCTAGTTTTAGGATCTATAGAAGAACCAGCAATGAAGGATCAAGATGCCTTCGGATCTGTTTGCTTTTCACCTTCTTGTGAGTTTTTATTACTTTTTTATTACTTTTTATTACTTGTTATATTTTAAGAAAAGTTTACTATCCCACGAACAGGTATTAGTGATATAAATAATGAAGAAAAATATATAAGGTGATTTTTACCGAATGCGTGATAACTTTTTGCTGAACCTATGTTTAGTACCTATGCCGTGGGTTTTTGTATATATACACGGCAATTAAGAGGCAAAGAGGCATTATACACGGCATTTCTATTGGGGCCTGGGCTGGGACCTGGTAGGACGTTTAGTCCTGGTAGGACAAACTCACATGCAAAGATTGATCTTTATGGCCTGTTTTTTTTTTTTTCTTTTTTTTTTTTTTTTTTTTGCATGACAAATTAGTAAACTCCTAAGTTAAAGCTGAATCCGACTTAAAATAGGAAGCCTTCCCAAGTTTGAAAAATTATAAACCGCTCATAGTTCTGCTCTAAATGTTTAATAATATTAGAAATAAATTTCGGGAAATAGACGTGACAGTGGTTCTGGCTAGATAATTAAGCTGAGGGAGGCTTTTGGAACCCTCCTCCAGTCTGCCCTAACTCTTGTGACTTCTGCACTTTTTCCTGTCATATTTTATAATTTCCATTTTATTCGCCTATTGTTGGTTTATAATAAAATAATCCCCCCCCACCCTACAAAATTCCTACGAGCATGTACACAAGGGGCCTTGAGCCCAACCCTAAATCTCAAATATACTACTATTTCTGATGATTTCCTTTATTTTTCAGGTGATTTTGCTAATACTTCCCAAAAAATAGTTTTTAAAAGGAAAGTAATGGGCAATATTAAGATCTTAATTGAGCAGAAAACAAATTCACACGATAATTCAATCTGATAAGAAATTAAATAAAAAAAAAAAAATTAAACTGAAAGTAAGGAGCGACGTTAAAACTTAAAACGAACAGAAATTATTCTGTATATGAAAGGGGCTGTCCCCTCCTCAACGCCTCACTCTTTACGCTAAAGCTTTTTATTGTTTTAAAAAATATAGTCAGAGTCAAACTTTAACGTAAAGAGCGAGGCGTTGAGGAGGGGACAGCCCCTTTCATATACGGAATAATTTCTGTTCGTTTTAAGTTTTAATGTCGCTCCTTACTTTCAGTTTAAAAAACTTGTTTTTTTTTATTTAATTTCTGATCGTTTCTTAGTTAATGCAGCTTTTATTTTGGCTCACCGTCATTGAATAAGTAAACAAAATTTGCATAAAAAATTTACTTTTCTTTTGCTAAATCGCTGTCTCTAAATTTGGTTCTGACGTAATTTACAAATTAACTTACGTAACCCTAGTCAATACCTTGCTCTTTAAGCTAAAGTTCGAATTTTGTTCCGATTCTTTAAAAATGACCCCTTAATCACAAAGGCCGTTAATTAGAATAAATAGCTCTTATGAAAGTACTAAAACATCTTTGGCTTAAAGAGCGAGGCATTGACTAGAAGGTGAACCCAATCATATAGCTAATATTTTTTGTTCGTTTTAAGTTTTGATGTTGCTCCTTACTTTCAGTTGAAAAACTTGTTTTTTTTATATTTAATTTCTGATTTTTTTTTTAAATAATGATGGGAAATCCGTCGCCCCCTTAATAACCATGTCCCTTCCCCCATGAAAACTTCCTTCATGAAAAGATCCTCCCATATAACCCCCGATCCACTCCCACCCCCCACTACCAGAAAAAATTCCCCCTGAAAACGTCTGTATACTTCCAATAACGAATACTATATGTTAACATTGGGTAAAGTTCATAACTTTCAGCCCTCCCCCTGGGGGCTTCGAGGGATTAAGTCATCCTAAAAGACATAGTTATAATATTTTCGACCACGCTGAACAAAATGGCTATCTCAAAATTTTGATCGGGTGACTTTGGGGAAAAAATGAGCGTGGGAGGGGGCCTAGTTGCCCTCCATTTTTTTGGTCACTTAAAAAGGGCACAAGAACTTTAAATTTCCGTTCCAATGAGCCCTCCCACGATATTCTAGGACCACTGGGTCGATACGATCACCCCTGGGAAAAAGAAAAAAAAAACAAATAAACACGCATCCGTGATCTTTCTTCTGGCAAAAAATGGAAAATTCCACATTTTTGTAGATAGGAGCTTGAAACCTCTACAGTAGGGTTCTTTGATACGCTGAATATGATGGTGTGATTTTCATTAAGGTTATATAACTTTTAGGGGGTCTTTCTCCCTTTTTCCGAAAATCGGCCAAATTTTCTCAGGCGCGTAACTTTTGATGGGTAAGATTAAACTTGATGAAACTTATGTATTTGAAATCAGATTTAAAATCTGATTCTTTTGATGTATCTATTGGTATCAAAATTCCGTTTTTTTAGAGTTTCTGTTACCATTGAGCCGGGTCGCTCCTTACTTACAGTTCGTTACCACGAACTGTTTGATCAATATGAAGAAAAAAAAAACGAAACCTGCAGCGCAAAGTACACTCTGGTCTATAAGGAGTCATGGGGATAAAATCATCTTTTCGGGGTTATATCTGTTCTTTTAAGCTTGACTTTTTTCTTTTTAAGCTTATTATAGGTTTCATTCTATCCATGTAGTATTTGTATTATATGTTATGTGATCATTCAGTTCAATTTCTGAAAGTTTTTCTACCTGGAAGTTTCAATTTCATTTCCCAGGCTATTTCCACAATATTTCTGATCTTAGACAGCCCCCCCCCCCTCTGCTCTCCTTGTCATACCCCCTGTCCAAAAACTCCTTAAAAGTTTCAACTCAATTATCTCAAGCCGTTCCCAAGATATTATAGATACACTATTTGGACCGCAGTGATGCATCGATGTCATTCGATTTATTAACCTTAGCATGAGTTTCGGGGGGGGGGGCTTACGGTTAAACAGAGTCCCAAGTATAATCTGTATTTGAGATACCACCTGAGGTAGAAAAATGTCTAGTCTGGCTACATGAACAAGAAGAAGGAGAAAATCTTTTTAACGACCCCACTAAGCATATATTTTAGGCTCCGAATAGGCTCACAGTTTACAATGCTTAGAAGGATCGGGGACAGACAAATTTTTCAACCCTCTGCCCCCTCTCCAAGTCAAAATTTGTGGTCCTTTTTTTCTCTAAATTATTGTTTTGAAATTTAACCCGGATCTTCCAGGATGTCCTAGAGATATTGAATATACTCTATGTTGATAGCCTTGGAACATGCAGTGTTTTTTACTTACCTAACGACTTAACTGTCAATAAATTCTAAGTCTCATAAGTTCTTTACGTGCAAACATTTTGGGTGGATCGAACATTTTGCCTCTCCTCTTTTATGACCCCTCCTTCAAGTCAAACTTCAAGGTCTTATTTTGATAACCTGGCTACATATGCCTTTTGATTTGTCTCACGGCTTCACCATAAATGCATTTTAAGTTCTGCAGGGGCTTATAGTCGTCCCCAAATGGGGTGGAAGGATATCGTAAGGAAACATTTAAGGGAAATGAAAACTCCTTGGAAGGGTGTAAAGGGGGAGAATTTGAATACATTTGGATGAAGGAGGAACGCGCGTAGCTGTTTGATCTCATGCGGCTTTGTGCTTCAGTAGGCTGGTAATAGTAGTAGCAGTGTTTTAAAAACCTGGACGCACATAGTCTCTTTTGATGTATCATTGCGGTTTTGGTCCACTTGACCCCTTAATACTCCCTGAAAGTTTCTAATTTATCCTCAAGCCGCGACCAGTGGCTTGAGGATACCCGTATCGGAAACAAAAATTTACCCGTATCGGAAACAAAAATTATTTTTACCCCCAACCAGAAACAATTTAAATCCCTTTCTTCTCCGCCCAACACTGCGAAAGCTCCGATGCGATCAGCACTGATTGATGGTAGCACTGTCGGACCCGTTTCTAAAGACTATTTTTTTGGATCTCTAAATATTTCTATTTATAATTATAAGAATTTTTTTTTAGATTTTGAGATAAGAACTTTTAGATTTTAGCTGAACTTTAATTTGAAGCTATAGCTTGCCAGCTTTAACCGGGCTTGTGAGGTTCAAAACATGGTTTACTCCAGCATCTGTGAGGTCAGATTTCAATCTGTTTTTGATTGTCAGGTTATGTGGAATGCCCTACCTGCATCAGCTCGAGAATGTCACTCGTTTGGTACCTTCTGAAGAATTTTAAAACATTTTTAATGTAGGGATGAATTACGTTTAATTTTATTATTAAGGGATGAACGTCTGCGGGCTAATTTTTTTCGGATGGTGTTAGCCTTGTGTGCAGCATCTCTCGTGGCTTGGTTTCGGCTGGTTTTGAATGATGGACAATAGTTTTTCATTTGAGTGCAGTTTTTTCTGTTTTACTTTATATGTGTTGATTTAGTTGTGCAGTTGTTACCCCTACATATGCAGGCCATAGATCCTTTTGTGGGACAAGATGCATGATTTTTTTTTTTTTTTTCAATTGTTCCTCTGAAATCTGATCTTTAATCTTTGGAATGTCTAAGGATGTGAGAAAAAATATCTTTTTGTTTTGGCAATAGTAAATAGAGAGAAAAGAGTTATGTTACGTTTTATAGCTCTTTGCCTTGACTATGGATTTATTACGTAATTAGATACCGGATATTATAGAAATAAAATATAGCTATACACCAGCAGTCATCTTCCATCATCGATGTTGGATTTTTTTTTTTTTTTTTTTTTTTTTTTTTTTTTTTTTTTTTTTTTTTTTTTTTTTTTTTTTTTTTGATAAAACCTTATCTTAAAAAAAAACTCGAGTAATTATGGGCTCACCTCAAGTACAGGCAAAAGCCATCTTTTTGGTCCCAGACAATAAGTATACACAACTTTCCGAAATATAGTAGCACGTTTAACAATCTCGCATGAGACAATAAGAGCTTTGTGTAAAAGTGGCAGAGGCTAAGCCTTCGCCTCATTTTCATAATACACTCAAACCAGCAACATAGCCAAAAAAAAGGCAAAGCTAAAAAGTTCACTATAAATGTGAGTTAGAGTTATATCAATGAAACTACGTAATCCAACATAAAACGTGGATAAAGTGAAAAGCAAAAAGAAGCACAGATAAATTCAAGCCAAGGTAAAAAAATAAAAGAGATTCGCCACAATAGCTAGAAGTTGTCGAGTTTTATCTGCTATGCTCTTAAAAAAAGTAAAAATAAAATACTACGCCTCTCCCCCCCCCCCCGACAAAAAAAAATTAATTTTATAAGTAGATGAAAGTGTGTGAGACAGTAGAAGACATAGAAAGACAAGAAGACAATACATAGAAGGTCGTGCTTGAATAGGTGACAAAATATGGTTAGGCTTTTCCACATTTAATGTTTAGTCTCGAAGATTCCAATTTTTGCGGATAACAGGAAATTTTTTTTTATTTTTGTTGATAGAAATAACTAAAAGACGAAAACATTACATATAATATTAAAATATTTTGTTTTTTTTTCATTTCACTCTTTTCAGTCATAGTTAAATCTTTTAGTATAGTAAGGTATATTTTGCTATATTTAACCCTAACGAATGTTGTACCAAAGACGGTGCACAACATGTTTTGACAAAAAGTACAGAAGTTGGAACAACCCCGAACGATTAATAATGAATGGTAACAAATATTTTTTTTTGAACTTCGTGTCAAGACCACGTCTGTCTCTTCTTTGTACAACCAATAACTATAGAATGACCTGTATATGATGGAAACCATATTTTTAAATGGGTACTTGAAATTTTAAAGATTTTATCGGTGAAGGTTCAGCTTTGACAATTTGCTTCTCTAAACAGATGAAGTTAAGTAAAAGAGTTTAAAAAAGCTCTATTCATCTATGTTTATAATTTTTCTATTTCAGGTCAGCCATTCTTATTCTCCTGGTTACTGCATTAATCTTAGCCTGGAATGACCCATCTAAGACCACAGCTGATATAGAAGATTCTCAAGGACTTCATCAAATTCTTATGCTGTCATACCCCCTTTCTAGTAAACTTTTTTTTTAAATGGTCCAAACCTTTCAGGAAGTTGAGAAGGACTTATTAGTATGAGTTTGTCACTGATCCAACTGATTTTTGTTGAATGCCAAATAAGCATTAAGTTAATCTATATTGATTTAGATTAGTTTAATTTATCATTTAGTTTAATAATTTATTTTATTCAATTATTTAAGTTAATTTGTTAATCTAAGTAATGAAATTAAATTAATTTAGATGTGTTAAATATTTCACTTATATGTACATTCAAAAGATCAATTACACGTAGGTAAGTTTTTTATGTTTCCTCGGTTCGTTGTACTCATATTAACTATTTGAGCTAACAGACATGAATAAGCTCATAAATAACAGCATTAGCAAAAATTCAAAAATTAAAATACTAATTAATCATCCATATTACCGAAAATTGACAGTTATTTCGAATCATAGCACAAAGGGCCTTACCTTGTTTGAATGGATTCACGAAAGGATCTTCAATTTGGATTAGATGAGGCAAAGTGGGGTCCTTGGTCCTTTCATTGAATGTACTTATAATAAAGTAAAACCAATTTACTTAAAGAAAGTTTAGTTAGAAGCAGCGCTGTGGGGCTTCCTAAGTAAAGAGTCATGTCCTTTCCATGCATTCTTTTGCGGTCACTTTGTATAGAAGAAGGGGTAGTTGAAATTTGGGAGGGGGTTTATTTTATTCGAGACTAAAATTTCTTATACTTTTTATAAGTCAATTTTTTTTTGGGGGGGGTGGAGGGGACAGCCAGATCCCTTCCTGCTTCCTTTTTGTTACTCGACTCTCATTACCTTCTCGAGATATATGATTAAAATTTGAAAATATTTATTTTGTTACAAATAGTCAAAAGGTCCGATAATTATTCCTATTGGGATGATATGGCCCCCATAGCCCATAAGGTAAGGGCCAAAAATAATGCAAATTTCCAATTGCTTATGCATAGGTTGTATACTTAAAAAGGGGGCATGTTTGATCTTGGTTTTTAGGTCACTCATTACTTTTGAGGTCATTCTCAGGTCTAAAGGATCGTGCATCTGTTTTGTGGGATGTAAATTGAAAGATCTACTGTTACATTTGGGGACTGGAAGTGCTGGCCTCCCTCCAGTGCCCTTTCTTGCTACTCAGGCCCACGTAACCACCCTCTCCCCTCTAATATTTGATCAAACTTTGGAGATAGCCATTTCGTTCGGAAATTTCGAGAGATACAGCATGTATGTTTCTGGGGTCGACATCACCCCCATAGCCCCAGGGGTAACAGCTGTAAATCACGTAAATTAATGAGTGTTTAAAGAAGTACTCCAGCATAAAAAGCAAACATATTTGGTCTTGGTTGTCCGATCAGCTAGTAGCTCTGAGAGATCATTCACTACGCCAAGATTCCTAGAGCTTTCCAAGAGTATGCTCTGGAAACGACGTGTAAACCTAATTAAATGAATAAACAAACTTAATAAATAAATCTAAATAAATAAATAAACTCTGTGTGTATACGAGTTTTCAAATTGTTTGCAAAAATTTCGGGAATGACTTGGGGGATCGGTTGAATTTTCAAGAGATGTTACTTGTGTTAGATGTGCTTCGAATTGGCGAGTTAGGTAGCGGGGTAAACCAAAAGAATCTAGCTGTTTCCGGTCTTTCAAAATGGGCTATCTGAAATATCTTGGAAACGGTTTAGGTAGAGTAAATTTGAAATTTTCAGGAAGTGTTGAGGGAGGATGGACATCGATCTATTGATTGAGGGAGGTGTAAGAGCTAAATCAAAAGGTACGATATATAGCTAAGTTATCAAAATACCGCATTTACAACTTCTCGGGAATCTCCCAGGAGATGGAGCTGAACCTTTGAGATAGTGTTGGAAAACGGGAGGGGAAGGGGCAGGGAAAATTTAAATTTTGGGTCGGGGAAGGACTTAATATGCTTTGTCTATGGTCAACCTTAACATTTTACGCTGTAAGTCGCTATGGGACTTCGCGGTTGTCAATTCGTGGTTAAGTAGTGAGGTAAATCAAAGGACACTATCTGTTGCCAGGTTATCAAAATAGCGTATCTGCAATCTCATAATAAAGGCTTTGGATTTCAATTCTAAATTTTTAGTAAGTTTTTTTCATGGGGGGAGGTGGCACGTAGACCTCAAATTTTAACTTAGGGGAGGAGGGAAAACCTAAGCATATTTTGTCACAATTCTGTTTAACATTTTGTCACTTTAAGTCCATGGAGGCCTAGAATTTATTCACGGTTAAGTGGTAATATAAACCGAAATCCCCATATGTACTCACAGTCCAGGATATCCTGAATACCATAAGAACGGTTTGGAAGGTCAAGTCATATCTTCCAGCTTGTGGACCTGACATGATCTAACAATAGATATTCATGGATGTAAAGTTGGCACAAAAAATTACCAATTCTGGTACCCAAAAAATATAATATTTTTTAAAATATAATATTTAGATGTCTAAAATTGGGGCACGCCGATTGCTAATTTCAGTACTCAGGGAAGATCCTTATTTACAAAACTGCGTTGCTAAGGAAAACGTTGGCAAAAACAACTTAGATTGAATAAAATTGGAAACAAATATTTGTTTGTGTATTTTCTTCATCGCCACCCTCATCCCAAGGGCCAGAAATGCTAAGCCTTTAGAATAAAACATATTTGTGCAATGTGAAGCATCCGTGGCTGCTCTCGCCAAGTAGAGTGCAGTAAAAAGTTGAGTCCCTCACCTTGGAATCCAAGTCAAAAAAGCTTCAGCACTGAAATCCATTTCGTTGGATTTCTTAAGGTACCGAGATAAACAAGCTGCTATCTCGCCTGTAGATGCTTGTTCTCGAAATTAGAAAACTGTTACGTAAATTTTAAACCCCATTAGGGACCTTTCCGGAAGCCATAGACCCAATTTTAGTGAAAACTGAGGTAATGATGCACAAATTTCAGGGCAGCGTATAAAAAATCGGTTCATTTTAGGGAGGAATCAAAACAGAGAATCAAAACAAAGAAACTTGAATTACAAAACGGCCGAAAAGCGGTACCGGAATAATAAGATACCGGAACAATACGGTACCAGAATAAACAATTTTCTATCTCGACTGTAGAGGCTTGGTCTTAGAATTAGAGAACCAATAACAAAATATGGTTGTCAAAGACCCAATTTTAGCGAGAAGTGAGGTAATTATAAATGACTTTCAGGGCAGCGTATAATGAATTAATTCATTTTAGGCAAGCATCAGAACAGAGATTCAAACAAACTTGAATTACAAGATGCCCGAAAAGTGGATAATTACTTTAACAAGGCGAAACAGAAAGTAAAAAATAGAAAAGAAATGGAGGAACGACTTTTAAAAGTAAGAAAGTTATTCGATTCTTAGTTACTTCTATTTGAACAATGTAAGATCTATTGAGCATTTACTTATGCAGAATTTTAATGTTCCAGATACAAGGGCAAGTCGGCCCTGTCTGCGTAAATGGCAACCCGAGACTATTATTTTGAAGTTTAAGCCATTTCGTAATATTTTCTTTTATAGGTTATTCGGAGAGAATAACAATTAATAAACTTTTATTGTTTAGAATCTTAAAATAAAGGCAACGGCAGGCCGCTTTTCTGTTGTTTCAAAATTAGAGCAGTGTCATAGTCTTTTTCCATGTTTGTCACCTAGTTGATTGTATCATTTCTCATTTTGATCTGCTTGATTCTTTCTTCTTCACTTTAACTCGTGTCTTACATTGGGCCATGAATAAATTATTATATTGTACTTTATTCTGAAAATTGCAGTACAATTTTGGATGGAACTGCAAAAGTACTACTATCAGGGCCGTATCCAGGGGGTGGGTTACCCTGTTTGAACCCCCTCCCCTCCCCCAGCCGAAATGTTTGTCTGACTCGTAAAAACGTAACAAAAACGGATATAAACTAATTTTGTATGCGTTTTTTGAGGTTTCTTTGTGTAACCCCCCCCCGATTTTTTTTTTAGTAAAACCCCCTCCAAAAAAAATCCTGGGTACGGCCTTGACCACTATCTTTTGAAAATAACAATTTATTTATAACTCACATCCTACAAATGCATGACACTCGTGGAGTAATTAAAAAAAAAATAAAAAAAAAAATAATCAGAACCGAAACTAAACATCAACATAAAAATAAAAATAAAACTTTTTCTCTTGTAAATATGCTTTTCTCTCTCCTTGTATTTTTGTCTGTGTAATTTGTATTTTAAAAGTAACCACAATTAATTTATTATTAATGAAAGGGCCGTATCCGGGTAGGAGGGGTCACCTAATTTAGAATACCCCCCCCCCCAGCTCAATCGAAAAAATCTCTCATTTATGAATTGATCGTAAAAATTCAAGTTAAAAATAAGTATTTTTCCTAAATATAAAAAACTGTTTCTCCAGCTCGTAAATTGGTCTTAAAATGCAGGCGAAAAAATCCTTATTTGAGACCATTTAACAAAGTCCATGGGAGGTAAATCCCTTCTTTCTCATTCTTTTTGAAACCCTCGTTTGCTGTAACCAGCAAAAATGTCATATTCTTTTGAAAAGGTTATAGGATTTTGAAGTAAATCAACCTTGAAATCGGAATTCAGATTTTAAATGATTTAAATACAAATTTTGGTTAGATTTGGTGGGAACCAAGAATAATAGTAACTTTCTGTTAGAAGTTGCTTTGCTTAATTACTTGTCATTATTGCTACAGGAGTACTAGGGTCAAGCTATCAGACAGAGGGAAGTTGTTTCAGTAAAAACGACACTAGGGTACTTAATTCCAATGTTGGAATTAAGCCCCCTGGTATCTTCCCTACCAAGGAGGGGTGAAACTGTAACTAGAAGTCTAACTATTTCTAGTTATGCCAATTGCAACCTTATTATTTTTCCCACCCTGGCCAGAAAGGAGAAGTAAGACGTAGAAACTGAATGTGAAAAGAAGGACTCGTTTCTACTCAGCTCGAGGTCCTTTAATATAAAGCTAAAACTGAACAGCGAGTTCTGGTTTTCACTTAGGTCGGTAGCACGGGATAAACGGCTAATTGAAGATAAACATGAATGTCAGTAAAAATGGTTATTGGAGGAAAGGAAATAAGCAGGCAAAGAATTTGAATCTTTAACTATGTAGCTGAGCCGTCTGAGAAACGTGACTTATAGTCGTGCAACTAAGAATAACATAGGGATTTTACAAAAGGTGAAAAAAAAAACATGGAAAGGATGACTTATTATTTCACAATCAAGAAGAACATTCAGAATCTACAAAATCAAGAAGGAAAAGAAATTGTCATATGCTGGAATTTGCTGGCAAAGTTTGGTGTGGATTTGTCTCCTGTTGTGAAGATTTAAACAACAGAAACACTCGCTCATCCTCTCTCTCTCTCTCTCTCATCTTCTCTCTCTTCCTCTTCTTCTCTCCTCTCTCTCTCTCTCTCTCTCTCTACTCCTCCCCCCCTTCTCTCTCTCTCTCTCTCGCTCCTCTCTCTACTCTCCCTCTCTCTCTCTCTCGCCTCATCTCCTCTCTCTCTCTCTGTCTCTCCGATTTTCTGATTTCTTCTCTTTTCAGGAAATGAATGAAACAGGTTCTCAAAGTAATCCTTCTATGTACCATCAAAGAGCTACAGCCTGGTCTCCGAAGGCGAAAGAGCTTGCTGATGATGCTATTCTTGTAGAAGAATCCATGCAAATTTGATAGATAAGTAAGTAACACTTATTACGTACAGAAAAGTGGAATAAACGACTTTTTTTTTTTACTTTTTTTATTTTTATTTTTTTTTAATTGCTTTTGAGATCTCTTGAAATTTTATGTGCATCATTTAGGTAGAGAGCCTTCGCAAATCTCTTAGATAAGCTTTACCTGAAATAATATTCAGCTTGGATTGTTTCAACTTTGAATCAACTTCTGAGTTTGTTTTAGGAATCAGAATAAAAAAATTGACGCTTCAGCTTTTCAGCTTTGCTGCTTGACGCTTCAGCTTTGCTGCTTCCAGATGTTTTAAATAACATATTACCATGATTCATTTATATAGTAGCAATATAATTCCTTGCAACCAGTAATTCTATGTTAAAGAACCGTAAGGTAATTTTTTATTTTTTATTGACAATATCTTACTCTACTGTTCATTTCAAGGCGCATTCGATGGTTTTAGGGCTATTTTACGAAAAGTAGAACCATCCAAAGACGTATTTTCAAAGATTATATTTGCATGTCACTGGCAAGTCACTAAAGGAACACTAGTTGTTGGAATCTACCAAAACATTTTCACCACCTTATGATGAATATATTGGAATTTATGACTTGCTTATGATATGGCACTCAGTGTTTATGACGGGTTCAATCAGCTTTTCAGTTTATCATCAGTCAATTTCTGAAGGCCGTGAAAATCTCTCAGACATATTCTGAAAATTGTTGAAAGAGGAAGCATTTTGAACTGAATACATACTTTTCTGCTGAAAATTTCTCTGTCACTTCTTCAGAGGGCTTACGTAGTTGTAGATTTGTTCTGTCCTCAGCCAATACTCTCGAAAGCTAAAAACAAGCCATATTGTCCTATAAAAACAGGTTATTTATAGCCCTTTATAGCCCTATAAAGGGCTATATAAAAGGGCTATAAAGTCATATAAAAACAAGCCCAGTTGCCCGAGAGAAATAGTGACTGTCTTTTTAGAAATAAAGGGCTAAATACCTGAGTCGCACAAAAAACTTTTTTGTGTAGGAACATCTTGTTTCAACTTCTTAGATCACTTGTTAGTCAAGATCAGTTTGCTGCTTGGATTATCAAAACGATCAACTGGATTTAAAATGAAGGTATTGATTTATATTTCTTTGAACTGATGATCGTTCAATCTAGATTGAGAATGCAGAGATTATTTTGCCCTAATATCTATTTTAGTAAGTATCCGAACCAAACTGGAAAGACTCATTTTTTTTTTTATTTAGGATTTCTTAAAAAAAAGAGGGGCGGGGACAATTCAGATCAAGTTAACCGAATAAGTAAAATTACTCAAAATTATCATCAATATGACCCCGAATTGGTTATAAATGCTGAAAAGAGAATACTAATCTCGGTTGGTCAATAACTAATTGAAACAAAGATTAAAAAATATAACTATCAAAACGTGCACGGTTATAAAGTTGCTTTTAAAACTATTCCGTATTAAATTTTTACCGATTACTTCGGATTCGAAAGTAACTCAATCTACATCAATAGGAAGCATTCACCAACTTTTCAGTCTTTTTGTTTGCAAGTTATTATTTTAGTTCACAAATTTCAAAAACTGACGTTCAAAACGGAGCATCACTGCCATCTGGTATGGAAAAAAATATTACCAACTGCCAAAACCGCGTAACTCCTACCTGCAATACCACAATGATTTACCGAACCATCGACGGAAGCTGTAACAACCTGAAAAACCCCCTCTGGGGCAGTGCAAACCGAGCCTTTCGCCGAGCTTTACCGCCAGCTTATGATGACGGTGAGTAAACTTTGTATGTAAATAACCTGTTATTTTAAGGTTTGAGATGGACTCAAGAATCTGAATATCGAAATTAAATTGTATGGCGCAGGTGGCTAGTCCTATGCAGAAATTTTTCGGAAGAACAGTTTCGCTAAATTGCCGAATAGCAAATGGTAAAATGTATGAAATACCATAATGAATCATTAAACCATCGACGGAGGCTGTAAATACAAGCAGTGCTACATAACTAAAGAGCGATAAAGCTTCAGTGTAATGTTTTTTCCCATGCCATTTTGTATGGAAAGATTTGTCATAGAAACTACAGAGGGAAATGCAAGTACTTGAGACTGTAACTACTTGACTACTACTGCGATTATTTCTGACTGCCTCAATGACTTACGACTACGATTACTTGCAACTTCGACTGTGACTGCAGCTACTTGCGACTGCAACTATTTCAGACTACGACTACTTGCGACTGTAAGTGTGACTAATACGACTACAACTACTTGCGACTACAATTCCTTGCGATTACGACTACTTGATACCGCGACTACTACTCCTACTTTCACTTTTACTGCTACCATTGCAGCTACTACTTCTACTACTACCACTACTACTACAGCTATTGACCTAAATAAAAGAGTTTTAGTTCATCCAGGTTTTTAAAATGGCGTAGATGCAATATCTGGGGAACAGAATGGGTAATTAAGTTGAAACTTTCAGGGAAAGTTGAAGGGGGTAGAACTAAACCAAAAGATACTCCGTGTATCCAGATTATCAAAAAGGCATCTGGGCAATACCACAGGAACAGCTAAGGGTATTACGTTGGAAATTTCAGGGCATTGCTTGGGACGTTGTATCAAATAATAGACGCTATATGTATCCAAGGTTGAAAAAATTGTTTATCTGCAATATCTAAGGAACGGCTAAATATATTAACTTGAAACTGTCAGGGTATTTTTTGTGAATGAAATAATGTGTATCAAGGTTGTCAAAAAGGCACATCTTCAGCATCTCAGGAATGGCTAAAGGTGTTAAGTTGGAACTTTCATGACATTTTTAGGGGGACGGTAAATTAAAATAAATGACACTATGTACATCCAGCTAGTCTAAGGGACGTATCTGTAATATCTCATGAATGACTAAAGGTAATAAGTTAAGACTCTCAGGATATTTTGAGGGGGGTGTTGAACTAATCAAAAGACACAACGCTCATTCAAGCTTTTTCAAAGGATGTACCTGTGATATCCCAGGAACGGCTAATGGAATCAACTTAAAACTTCCAGTGCATGTTGAGAGGGATGATTGATTAATGCTAATTTCAAGGATGTAACGTGATGGTGGTCAGAATGACTTCAGCCCTATAGAAGCCCAAAGATTATGAAAGCTTCCAAACCCTTTATTTGAATGATATTTAACGTAACCACACCTCCATCTGAAGTTCTATAGTACCAATTATTATTCAAAAATTTTGCGACATTTTGTCCAAAATTTAAATTAGTCCAAAATCTTGATTCTTAAAGAGAAAACCCGAAAATAGCCTTATAAATATTTCTTTTATGAATGAGTGAAAAAAAAATACAAAACGAACAGAAAGTAATCTAAAATAAATCTCCACAAAAGAAATTTTTCAAAAAAAGTAAAGAGCTACGTTAAGCCTAAGACGAGGAAAAATAAAGTCAAATAGCAATTCAAGTGCGAAACGAATATAAATCACTATCAATCTATAAATTAAACCCAAGACAAACAGAAATCAAAATAAATAATCAAATCGAGTTCGAGTAATACTTACTGGAAAAAACTCTCTTTTTGCTTTGCTCGATAATTGATCAAGAGCGTTACGATAATTATTATATATTATGTTATTTAGATGACACTCAGGATCAGGGTTGCCAACTTGCACACTTTTCGTGTGAAATGCACTCTTTTTTTTCGTTGCACTCTTTCACACCACGGACCGGATTTGCACTCTTTTTGCCCATTATTTGCTCTTTGCACTCTTTTCTACACACTTTTATGAAATGATGATAGAAAAAGTATTAAGCGATATAAAAAATTAAAATTAAATTATTTAAGTGCAAAAGATAGAACAGCTAGCCGGTATGATCTCTGTTATCTATGCCTGGGCAGTCCTCCTGGCATCTTTCTCGTTTTTCGGTCATTTACCAGGAAGTAGATCAAAGCATAGATAACAAGTGAAAACGTGGTAAATTCAAATCAAGTTTTATAGAAGGAAGTTGAAAGTTGTTGGGCACAACTTTTCTCCATGGAAATGGAAAAGGTGTATGAAACATGAAGTAATGCGATGTAAAAGCAACAACCAAAATAAACCTACTAAAGTTTAATCTCAAACTGATAAAATTCTGTAAAAACATTCGGCATGCGCACCATTTTAAAGCGTGAGTGACCCATATCTTCTTGTGATAGACATTTTTTCTGAAACCCATACTATCAAAATGATATAAAAGGGTAAATTAGAAAAATATGGGGTTGCCTAAAATTGTAGTTTAAGCTTTAGACACTTCTTGATATCTGGAAAAGCAGTCGAGCCAGGTGAATGACACTTTCAGAAATGAATCCAGGGCCAAAAATATTCGAGCCAGTTGAAAATGACAATGAAAAATGGGCAAATATTGAGCAGTACATATTTTTGACCTATGAATAAAGTGAACATACCACTCGATGCCTTTTCTTATGTTCTTTTCAAATATAATAATCGTTTTTGGCGCAAATTCACTTCGCCCCACCCAAATATATCAATTCAGGGTATATATTTGCACATTAGGGTGGGGGTAAAGTTCAAACTTACCTCTACAGTCAGAATTGCATCCTGAATCTAAATTTAACATTCCTTGGCGTCAGAAATGACCTTTACAAGCCCCCCCCCCCTAATGAGTAAATATATACCCTAGGGGTTGGAAGGAAAATGAATTTACGCCAAAAGCAATTAGTATATTTGGAAAGAACAAAAGAAAAGGCATCGAGTGGTATGTTTACTTTATTCATAGGTCAATAATATGAACTGCTCAATATTTACCAAAAAATGAGCAATATAACTGATAAGGGTTTTTTATTTAAATCAAAACAAATAAATAAATCAACCACCAGAAGCAAACTTGTTTAGGCTATACACCCTTCAAAAAAAAAACCTGATATATACATCGCTATCAACAACGTAAAACAATAAATAAAAAAAGAAAAGAGAGAAAAAAAGCACGGCACAACCTCCTCCAACTTAGTGCAGCTCCCCCCCCCAAAAAAAAAAAACATAACTAATTATCACCATTCTCTCACTACCACCCTCACACAACCACAATAAAAAATAACCAAAATACAACTGAGAGACCCCTCAAGAGAAAATCGCTAAGAAATATTATACTCACCAAAAACCCAGAGATTTTAATCTACTCCTAAAACTAGCAATATTTTCATCAACTAATAATTCATTTGGTAAACTATTATAAAACCCTGGTCCCACATGACGGATAGAGAAGAATGATCTTCGAGTTAAAGCCTGAGGTCGTCTTATCTGGGATGCTGTTCTGGTTAAGTATTCATGGACATTACATCCAGCTACGAACATTTGACCGAAACATTGTGGCAATAATCCACGCTCATACTTAAACAAAAACAAAGCTGAATAAAATTTAGAAACTCCGTGTAAAGGCAGAATATGTCGTTCGACATATCTCCTTCTCACTGATGCACCTTTTTTATCACCACAAAGCACTCTTATAGCTGAGTTCTGCATTGCACGAAGCGGAAGTAGATGTGTCGGGTTAGTACTCGACCAAACGACATTACAGTACAAAAGGTACTGGTGAACAGTAGAAAAATACAAAGACCTTATTACATCATAGGGGAAAAATTTCTTCGGCTTTCTCATAATCCCAACATTCCTTGCAATCTTACTACTTAACAACTCTATATGGGGTTTATAACTTAAACATTCATCTATCAGTACACCAAGGTACTTGACAGTCTTTAGTCGCTGGATTGAAGTATCAACAAATCTAAGCTCATTAATCCATGGATAGTAATTGGGGTTTCTTCCGTAAACTAGAAACTGTGATTTGATATTATTTAACCTCAGTTTGTTAGCTCTAGTCCATTTCCCAATTTGGTTCATACCCGTAATAAGCTTCTCCATGAGTTGCAGTTCCGTCTTCACTGCCACTGTAAAATGCGCATCATCCGCAAATAGCGCAATAATTAACTTTATGGTTTCACTAACGGGAAAATTCAGGTCAAACGACAAACCCTCCACAGCACCAAAAAGACAGGTATACTAAAAAAAATAATACTTTTCTGTGGATGCTTGAGTTATCCGGGTCTATCTATGGTTTGATAAGGTTTTTGAAGACTCAAAATTTCAGTCCGGGGAGGGGGAAAACTGTGACCATATTAAAACTTAAAACAAACAGAAATTACCACGTATTTGAAGAGGGCTGCCCCTCCTCAACACCTCGCTCTTCACGCTAAAGTTTTTTAGTGCTTTTAAAAAGCTTCCTATTGTTGTACTTAAACGATCCCTGTGTTTCAGGAGTTTTTTTTAAAGAATTGAGACAAAATTCAAACTTTAGCGTAAAGAGTGAGGTGCTGAGGAACAGGAAACCCCCTTCACATACGTTGTAATTTTGTTCTGTTGAAGTTTTAATTTTGTTCCTTACTTTCAATTGAGATTTTTTTTAATTTCTGACCGTTTTTAAATGATACCGGGACTTAGCTTACTGTAAAGTGTGTTATAAAGACGTAACCGGATGTGTGGCAAACGTGAGGTGCCATCTTAGAACAAACTTCCACAAGAGCAGAGTTAAGAACAGTCAGACATCAATCCTGTAGTATGAAGACCTTCCCCAAAAATCACATGCTGAGTCTATAATTTGAGCCAGCTTGAAGCTTACGTCGTGGGTCGTCTTGGTAGACATTCCCATTACGAAAACGGACACTTTAATTCCAGTCCTAAATATGCTTTTGGAGACTCAGAACTTTGTAAAAGCTTCAATCAGGGAAGAAACAAAAATAGTGGGATAATTATACACGTCATTGCCCGTGTAGAAAGAGATGTGTTTTCTTGTGAACTGAAGAAAGCTCATATCTTTAATAGTTGACGAATCTACCTATAAATCTTTGCAGAAGTCTTGGTCCTTATAGCAAGCACAAAGACTCCAAAGATATAGCCCGAGAAGACTTTCTGGGCTTTTGCCAGTAAGTGATGACAGTTCAGATGGGCAAAAAACGTCTAATATTTGGACATTTGGAAAGCCTAGGAATACCTTTACAAATAGAGGGCGATTGCCTTTGACACTGCCAGAGTTAACACTGGACATCAAAAAGGCCTTGGTGTGCCGTTAAAAGAATATGTGCCAGATTTGTTTGCGTTAGGCTGCACTAGCCGTTCCCTTGCTCTCTGTTCTGTATATGCAGCGAAGAAGTTGCCAGATGGAATTAAAATTTTTATTCGTGGCGTAGTTGCATATGTGACAAATACCCCAAAATTACAGGATGAACTAAAGATCTACCAAAATTTCCATCATGTGGAAGACCATAAGCTTTTGCAGACTTCAAGTACGCGATGGCTCGCCCTTGAAGCTTCTGTTGAACGGATCCTTGAGCACTTTTTTTTATTGAGCACTCACTTCTTTTATTCTTTACTAACCATGGAGAAGGTGACTCCGCTGGAGATAGAGGAGCCAAAAAAAAGGCTAATAAGATTCTTGCTTTTATGCGTTATTCATCTGGAAAGTTACTTAGTATTTTCCTTCAATTGTTTTAAAAAGATCAATGCATTAAACAAGGAGTTTCAAGATGACGGAACACGGATTCACAGGCTTTAGGGAATTTTGCAACAGACGTATCTGTTGCTCCTCAAGTACTTTGTCACAAATGAAGAAATAGGGCGCGTACAGGATCTATTTAAAGTCCGGTTGAGCCCAGCTCATTTTCTTGCACTTGATTGTATAAAGTTGACACCAAATGCACTGTGCCTAATGAGAAGCCTATAAAACTCTGGTCTATTGAGTGCTGATCAGGTTCACAGAATCCAGGTGAGCTGTCTGATTTTTTTTTTTGAAGTTGTGCTCACAAATGAGCAAACGGATTGACTACAATGACCTAACGTTGGAAAATCTCGAATGCTTAATTTGGAAGCAGTAACAAAACGGATTTATCATCCTTCAAAACAGCCCACAAAATTGCGTGTTTATTGCATTTTTATTTGCATTTTATCACGTTGTGCCTCAGTGTCACCCAGCAAATTCTGAAACCGTTGAAGTAGAGGCACAAGAGTGTCCACATCTCCAGATGCTGCCTTATCTGGAGATGTGGACACTCTTGTGCCTTTTCTTCAACGGTTTCAGAATTTGCTGGATGACGCTGAGACACGACGTAATAAAATGCAAATAAAAATGCAATAAACACGCAATTGTGTATGTTGTTTTGTTCCTGCTTCCATTTTTTTACGCTGTGCTAGGGTTCAGTACTTGACTTAACTGCAGTAAAGTCAGCTATAGTTCACGACTAGTTACTTGGACCTCTTATATTTCTTTCAAAACGTTTGAATAAAATGAAGACAAAACTTTAACTAAACATTGGATGCAGTCAACTATAGTACAGTTAAAGATCCAAGCAATCAAAATAAACACCTGCAAATTTCATGTAGAGCATTACCTTTTAAGCTAAAAAAAAGAATGATAATCCTTATCTAACTTGTTATTTAGAGGTTGATTTCTTAACTTTATTTTAAATACAATTGAAAAATTTAAAGATAATATGTTTATCAATTGAAGGATAACTGATAATTATTTGCAAATGGCGGAAGAATGGTCATAACAGTGAAAGGGGCTGCGCGCGCGGCGGCTGCCGCGCGCGCAACGCTTTTTACAACTTGCACTCTTTTTTGGCCTTGATTTGCACTCTTTTCTGACGTCGACAGTTGGCAACCCTGCTCAGGATTGATCTTCGTTTTGTAAAGTTGGTGTCCTATACGCATCGATTTTAGAAGGTCCACAGTTACCTATGGCTTCTTTGGGGCTGTCTAGCGCCGTCCTTTATTTCCTTGAAAATAGTTTTTTTTTTTTTTTTTTTAATGCACTTTGGATAATCTGGTAAAACAAATTAAACCTCTCTTCATTATTTTAGGCAATTGATAAAATATTATCCCAGTTCATTTGAGATAATACATTCTTATAACATAAGAGATTTTTTTATTTACATATTGCCAAGAAACTCACTCTTTACCCTACAACTATTTCCTAGAGGAATAACTTGTCTAGAAAAACACACCAAAATGGTCAGAGGTGTTACTAAAAGCAATATGGGGGAGTCAGGGTTAACATTCGAGAATATATTATCAATACATGTCGCAGATATATCCGTGATCCTCGTAGATATGCTGTTGATGGAAATAATCCAAATTATATGAAAATATTCAATAGTCGGCTACTATTTGCAATCAGGTCAATGTTAAGATCACCCACAAAGAAACACAGAAAATTCGCAGGCAATTTCTCAAGCTGCTCCTCCAAAAGATCTAAGGAGGATGTTGTAGGGAAAGATTTAATGGAAATAGACACTTTTTGGGAGGGTATAAAGAGGAAGCTTTGAATAGATCGGAACGGGGGAGAGGCGTATGTAGCTGTGTTGGCCTCAGGTGGCTTGGTGCTGCAAATATTTTTTAGTAGTAGTAGTAGTAGTATATTAGTTACTTGGGTTCTGAATTATCATCCATCATGAACTAGATGAAAAAGGCAGAAAATGCAGATATTTTCCAACTTCTTGCTCAATCCTCCTTAGAAAATATCTGTTTCTTTCTCCCCCTCCCCTCTCCTTCGAAAACTAATCCCAATTTTCTTCATTTATTCATTGATAATTGATTTTTCTTGACAATTTTAAAATCTATGACAATTTTATAAATCAGATGTAGTACATATAATTTTGTAGGTATTCGGCTGCCCCGTCTAGTTGGAATAAGTCAAGAAGAACTACCATCTCCGAGATTAATCAGCGTACAACTAGCTAAAGAAGGTGAAATAAGGTCACGGACTTTGCACAATTTAACGCACATGTTTTTAACTTGGGGTCAGTTTCTTGATCATGATGTCACAGCTACTGCACCGACCAAAGGTAAAGTTATAGGACTTTATGCATTATTATAGCAGGCAATTTCTCAAGCCGCTCCTCCAAAAGATCTGAGGATTCATTTTATGAGGAAGCCTTCCCTATACACTGTTAAATTACTCCAAATAATACAGTTTACCGTTTACAATAAAACTATAGCCTACATTTTACCATAAAATGGGGGGATCCTGGGCTCATACCCCACGATATATCATGGTTAGGCCTCGGCAGGATTAAAAAAACGATCAGAAATGAAATAACAAAACAACATTTTTTTAAATTAAAAATAAGGATCAACGTTGATGGGCACCACAGGTCTAGAATCTATTGCAAATCTAGTAAAATTGACCATTCTGGTGACCAGAAATGTGCCAAGTCCTTTTTTTCAAATTTAAGGAGAGGAAAATTTTAAAATTCAAATTTGTATGTCAAGCAGGCCACTGACAGCGTAATAACTAGCCTTAGACTACTTCGCTTCACGATCCAAATGAAATATGAGGAAAAAGATTGTAAAGTAACAAACATTTTTCTTGTTGACGCACACAGTGTATGAACTCATGCTTGAACCAATAATGCTTCCTAAACTATTGTTCCCTAATTTCCTGGCCTGTTCATCCTCGTTAGGAGGCATGAATGGAATAGTCGAGAGTTTTAGTATACACTTTAACATCACGGCTAATATAGCCAATGTTGTTTCCATCTTAAAAGGGTAAAATACTCACAAAAACGTCTGCCTAAGATTAGTATTTTAGAAGGCCTACATTTTTACTATCCTTTTTCTTAATAACAAACTTTACTATTTTTTGCAACATTATTTGTTTTTGTCTAATTTGTAGTACTGATGTCCAGTGATGATTGCGACACATGTTACCTATGTTGTTAATTATTGGATAACATTTAGTTTGTCTGCTAGAAAATATTTCTAACTCTTTGTCTTATTTGTAATTAAACAAAAGATAGTATGAGCATTCAAGGTTGAAAAAAGGGTTTATCTACAAAATTCAAGGAACGGCTAAGTTTGTTAATTTGAAATTGTTAAGACATATTAAAATGTGTTTAACTAAATCAACAGAAACAATGTACATCCAGGTTGTCGAAAGAGCTCACCCGTAGAATCTCAGGAGTGGCTAAGGGTGTTAAGTTCCAACTTTCAGGGCATGTTGAGGGGGATGGTAAACTAAACTAAATGACACTATGTACATCCAGCTAGTCAAAATGACGTATCTGCAATTTCTCATGAATGGCTAAGGGTATTTTTCTTTTGAATGAATGGCTCTTTGTCTTTTGTCTTATTCTTAGGACCAAATGGCGAAGGAATACTTTGCTGCAATGAAAGAGAGAACCACCCTGAGTGTCTTCCAATATCAATTCCTGCTGACGATGATATAATGAGGTCCAATGATGTGCAGTGTATGGAGTTTTTAAGGTCTGCTCCTGCTTTGACGTGTTCTATAGGTAAGGCTTTTATAATTTGCGTCTTGGCGTCTTTCATGTCCTTGACAACTTGTTACGGTTTATTTTCCCTATACAAGTTCTTGGTAGTCCATTTTGCAGTCCTGTGGTTTGAATGTTTCAACGTAATGTGATAGTTTTCTTATCATTCAATGACTGAGATTTAGCTTTGTCAACATACCAAATTGTATTTTTGAAAATTACTTTATTTTTTAAAATTAAAGACCTCGTTTAAAATTTTAAAAAGAAAATATTTTCTAAACAAATTTAGATGATCCCTTAAGAAAAAGTCTAAGCAATGCCGTAACTCTGGTTCGGTGAATCGATAGATGTAAAAATAATTGAAGTCATAGTAATTTTTCGCTACCAAAATTTGAAAAGATTATCTTGCGATTGATATGCTTTCTCAGACGACGCAGCAGTGGATTTAATGCAGAAAGAATCACTTAATTTCTGTTCATTAGCCAAAGGCCATGGCCTTTGGGCCATCATTCACCAGCCATGATAATCGATAACTCTAGTATAAATCTAAGTTCTGTGGAAAACTCAAGCAAGCACTGTTTTCAGTTAAGTGATAATTATTTGAAGTTCTACTAACATGTGGAGAGGTCATGAGTGATTTGATGAGTCAAACTTATCCCAATCTTGGCCCAATTGACCAATACTTTTTTTTGTGACTCAAAATGGTACTTTGTTGAAAGGTGACTTCTTTTGTGGTTTGAAGAAGTCGCTGGAAATCTTTTATCACCGTTCAAGTGACCCCTTGCATGATACTCTGTGACCTCCAGTTAGACATAACCATCCCTGAAAAAAATAAAATAAAAAAGAATACAACAAAATAGTCATCCCTGTACTAAAAAGTGATTTTCCCCAGTTTTCAAACGGGGCACCCTGAGCCGCCTGTTAAGGGTCTTAAACCGTGAGGAATCGATTGCACATCTCAGAATTTGTAATCTTCGACACTTTGGTTCAATTTGGGCCGGGGTACTTTAAACATCGATACAATCGTTTTTGACAATAAAAATTTCAATTTTGGCACTTTCTTCCGTCATTCTTGACAAATTTAGGCCCATTTTGAAAATTCTCCAAAATTTTCTCTTACAACTACACATGACTGCTCACCTTAACCTGAACAAAATTATATTTTCTGTAGACAGTGATGTTCTACAATATTTGTCAAAGACAGTTTCCATAAGAACTCGTTTTTAAATCTCAGGTACTATGAGCCTTGGTTTGTTCTTTACTAGGTTACATCTACTACTGCATACAGGATTTTTCTGTAAAAGTGCATTCTAGATTTTTTTTTTTTTTTTATCTATTGTTTTTTTTATCTATTGTTTTTTTCATTTGTGGGCGTTTTCAATGGCATCAGCTTTTGGGGGAGGGAGGATTTTCCCCCTCCACGATTCGTTTTACCCCCTCCCTCTCACCCCCTTCTGCAGTAACAGTAATTGTAGTAGCAGTAACAGTAGTAGTAGTAAAAATCAAAAGTAGTAGCCTTAGCTTTAGCAGCAGTGGTAGTAGCAGCAGTTAGTAATAACAATAGCAGTAGCAGTAGCAGTATTAATAGTAGTAAGAGTAGCAGCAGTTGCATTAGGATGCAAATATTGTCTTTTGGTTAGATAGATAATTTATTCAGCCGCTAGGCCATACACAAACATTACAACGATTATATAGCACAACAGCCAGTTTACACTTAAATAAATGGTATAACTACTAACAACAAACAAAAACCTTAAACCCAATATTTACATCTTTTTAAACCCTCTTTTATAATCCAGTCAGTGCTATAATCGTCTCCCGGGATGAAGATTTTAGGATCCCAGGAAAAGACACTTCCCCATCACCTAAATACTTCCATCTCAAATCTGAAAGCCCCTGGCACACCGCCAAAAAATGGAGCAAATTTTCTTCCTCCATACCACATAAAGAACAAGTATAACATGATCTTGGGCCCTGAGCATTTCTTTCAAATACTTTTAATCTACTTTTTAAGGGCAAACCATTCGCTCGGACCTGGAACCACAGACGCAAGTTTTCCGGTGGCAAATTCAGCTTAAAATAATATTCTAGTCCAAAAGACTCTTTTATCTTAGAATACTGGCGCGCAAGGTTTCAGATTTTCGAACCTGTTCATGCCAGAGTTGGATCTCTTGATCCTCCTATTATTAGCAAATATGATGTATTATTAGCAAATATGATGGGAGCAGTGAAGATGTTAAAAGTAGAATAGCCAAGGTTCAGGGTGTTTTCTCACAGTTAAAAAAAAGTTTAGAAGAGTAAGAAGACACGTTTGCAAACCAAGATTAGAATATTAGAAGCTACAGTGATGACAGTGGTCAAATATGGCTCTGAAGCATGGGCGCTCCGAAAAGCGGATGAAGATTTGCTAGATGTTTTGCAGAGAAATTGCTTAAGGATTGTTCTGGGTACCCGGCTGACTGACCGTATTTCAAACAATAGGCTGTACGAAAAATGTGGTACAATACTTAAGTGACATCTACTGTCAAGAAAGGTCCTAAATCCTGCTGCTGCTGCTACTGTGGTTCAATACCGCTCTCTAGGGCTATAATGAAAGAAAGGTTGAGGTGGCTAGGGCATGTTGTATGGTTGAAGGATAACAGATTACCGAAGATTGTTCTTTTCGGCCAACCGTCTAGGGCTTAACTGAAAGCAGGTCGTCCTCGTCTGGGTTGGGAGGACGTCATAAAGAAAGATTTAAAGGAAATGAGAACTTCGTTGGAGGGTGTAAAAAGGGAGGCTTTGAATAGATTGAGATGGAGGAGGAGCGTGTGTAGTTGTGTTCGCCTCAGGCGGCTTGGTGCTGCGGTGAGTTGTTTGTAGTAGTAGTAGTGTACATATTGCCTTTTGGTCAATTGATCTTCCCCTTTTAGCATTTTGGAAATTCCAACTTAACACTGAAATCAATTCTCGAGATACACCCTTTTGACAATCTGAATACACATACTATCTTTTGATTTAGTTCAAATTTCCCCTTGATACTGTCTCAAATTTTCTCCTTCATGGACTTAGACTTAATATTACTAGTTTCACAGAAGCAGTGGTGGTAATACTACTACTAATACTACTACTAACAACTAACCGCAGTACCAAGCCGCCTGAGGCCGACACAGCTACGCACGCTCCTCCTCCATCCCAATCACAATGTGCCCTAGCCACCTCAACTTGTTTTCATTATAGCCGTAGAAAGCGGGATTGAACCAAGTTGTAATAGGGGAAGCAGAATTAATGTTGCATTAGTAGTAGGAGTAATAGTAGTAGCAGCAGTGTTAACAACAATAGTAACATGTACATTATGTCTTTCGGTCAGTTGAATATCGCCCTCATGAAGCCCCGGAAGTTACATCTTGATATGGTAAACCGGCCCCAAAATATTGCTGATTTGTCCTTTTGAACCCCTATTGACATTCTTTTCATCTTAATGCTCTAAGCCTTTCAAGTTGATGCAATAGAAGTAACAGTTGGAGTAGATTAGTAGCAGTAGTAACAGTAGGACTAGGAAAAGTAGCAGAGGTGGTTGTGTTAGTTGTGACACACGTATTACTTTTTTGTCAATTGACGTCCCCCCTTCAGTAGGCTATTCTCTGGAATTTCCCCCAAATCTATTCTTCAGATACGCCCGTTTGACAATCTGCATTTACATAGTGGGTTTTGATTTAATTCCAATTACCCCCTTAATACTCTGTCAAATTTTCATCTTCTATTGTACTAGTATCGTAGTATTTGTGGTAGTAGTAGGAACAATAGTAGCAGTAAAAGTTTTGTATTAGTAGTAGTAGTAAGCAGTATCTTGAGAAGGCATGGGGGTTATCAGCCCTACTCATGTTAATTTTTGCTCGTTTTGAGTTTGACTTGACTATTTATTTGTAATTTCTGTTTGTTTTGAGTTTTATTTATTTATTGATAGTGATTTGTGGTAGTTTTACGCCTGGAAGATTATTTTACTTTATTTTTGCTTATTCTTGGCTTAATGGAACGCTTTACATTTCTTTGGAAAACTTGTTTTGTGGAAATAGTTTTTTAAATTGATTTCTATTCATTTTTATTGACTTAATCTTTTTCATGGAAAAAATAACATTTTGTATTTTCTCAGTATTTTCTATAAGAATCCATAGTATGGGTTGCTATTTGTGTGTTGGAGAAACTGTTTCAGCAATTTTTCTGTTTTTAACTGTTTCACAAATAGTCTGCTTAATTTAATTTTTGGACCTCCTTAAGTTGACCTTGAAAATAAAACTTAATATCATTCCCAAAAGATTCTATCTTTGCTCTTTGACAATCTGGATACACTTACACTTTTTTATTTATCAAACAGTTCGTGGTAACGAACTGTAAGTAAGGAGCAACCCGGCTCAATGGGTAACCGAAGCTCTAAAAAACGGAATTTTGATACCAATAGATACATCAAAAGAATCAGATTTTAATTCTGATTTCAAAAATATAAGTTTCATTAAGTTTAATTTTACCCATCAAAAGTTACGCGCCTGAGAAAATTTGGCTGATTTTCGAAAAAAGGAGGAAAGACACCCTAAAAATTATAGAACCTTCATGAAAATCACACCATCATATTCAGCGTATCAGATAACCCTACTGTAGAGGTTTCAAGCTTCTATCTATAAAAATGTGGAATTTTCCATTTTTTGCCAGAAGAAAGATCACGGATGCGTGTTTATTTGTTTGTTGTTTTTTTTCTTTTTCCCAGGGGTAATCGTATTGACCCAGTAGTCCTAGAACATCGTAGGAGGGCTCATTGGAACGTAAATTAAAAGTTCTAGTGCCCTTTTTAAGCGACCAAAAAAATGGAGGGCAACTAGGCCCCCCCGCGCTCATTTTTTTCTCAAAGTCACCCAATTAAAATTTTGAGACAGCCATTTTGTTCAGCATAGTCGAAAATCTAATAAATATGTCTTTTAGGATGACTTAATCCCCCACAGTTCCCAGGGGAAGGGCTGCAAGTTATGAACTTTGCCCATTGCTTACATATTGTATTGGTTATTGGGAAGTATACATACATTTACACGAAGGATTTTTTTCTGGTGGGGGGCTGGAGGAGGGGATTACTCGGGAGAATCTTTCCGTGGAGGATGTTTCTTTGGGGTAAGGGACATTTCTATGAAGAGGGCACCGGATTTCCAAGCATTATTTAAAAAAACGATCAGAAATTAAATTAAAAAAAAACAAGTTTTTTCAACTGAAAGTAAAAAGCAACATTAGAACTTAAAACGAACGGAAATTATTACGTATATGAGTGGGTTCTCCCCCAAGTCAATACCTCGCTCTTTACGCTACAGTTTTTTTTAGTGCTTTCAAAAGAGCTATCTATTCTATTTAAACGGCCTTTGTGATTCAGGGGTTTGTGAATTAAAATTTTTTTAACTTTTAACGTAAAGAGCGTGGTATTGACTAAGGGGAGAACCCCCTCATATACGTAATAAAAAAAAACAATAATAAAAAAAACAAGCGATACGGCTCAATAGTAATCGAAACTTTTAAAAACGGAATTTTGATGTCAATAAATGTATCAAAAGAATGGGATTATAATGCTGATTCTAAATATATAAATTTTATTAAGTTTAGTATTACTCATCAAAGGGTACGAGCCTGAGAAATTTACTTGATTTTTTAAAGAGGGGGGAAACATCCCCTACAAGTGAAAGAATTTTAATGAAAATCCCACCGTCAGATTCAGCGTATCAAAAAACCCTATTACAAAGGTTTCAAGCTCATATCTGCAAAATCTGCAACATTGTATTTTTTGCCAGAAGAAAAATATACGAATATAGAAGTTCGTTACGTAAGTTAATTTGTAAATTACGTCAGAACCAAATTTAGAGACAGCCATTTAGCAAGAGAAAAGTAAAATTTTTATGCAAATTTTGTTTACTTATTCAATGACGGTGAGCCAAAATCAAAGCTGCATTAACTAAAAAACGATCAGAAATTAAATAAAAAAAAACAGTTTTTTAAACTGAAAGTAAGGAGCGACATTAAAACTTAAAACGAACAGAAATTATTCCGTATATGAAAGGGATGTCCCCTCCTCAACGCCTCGCTCTTTACGCTAAAGTTTGACTCTGTCTCACAACTTCATTTTTTAAAACAATAAAAAACTTTAGCGTAAAGAGCGAGGCGTTGAAGAGGGGACAGCCCCTTTCATATACGGAATAATTTCTGTTCGTTGTAAGTTTTAATGTCGCTCCTTACTTTCAGATTAAAAAACTTGTTTTTTTTATTTAATTTAAAGTGTAAGAGCAGAAGCATTTATAGTAGTATTCCCAAAAGTTTCAACTTATTTCCCCCAGTCGTTCTGGATATATTGCTGAGGTGTCTTATTGGCTGCCATAAATTTTGATTTATTTTAAAGTAATATTTTGTTTTAAAGCATAATGGACCAATCGCATTACTGTGGGGGATTGACATACGTAATATTCCTAAAGACATAGTTGCTGAACCGTTCTACTATGCTGAACAAAATGGTTGTCTCAAAGTTTTGGCAGGATGCGATTGGAAAATGAAGGGGCTTGAGAGAAGGGCTGCTTGCCCTCCAATCTCTTTTTGCTCTTAAAAAGAGCGCCAGAACTTTTACTTTTGAATTAAATCAGCCCCTTTAAAATCTTCAATGATATCTAGTTATTATAGAAGGGTGCTGCCTATGATATTGCTTATATAACCTTTTGAAAACCTGCATGCATACAGTACTTTCCTTTAACTGAAACTCCTAAACGTTCCCTATAAGTTTCTACTTAATACCTCTAACGTCATTAATTACATCAACTGTAGTGGTACCTTAATACCCTTAGGTGCACCTTATTGTAGGTGTACCTTAATACCCTTGAGTTGCACAGTAGCAATAGTTGTAGTAGCAGTATGCGCATAGCACCTTTGGTTTCTTAAACATCCCCTTCAACACACGCTGAAAGTTTCTGCTTAGCACATAACATCAACCATTTCTGACAGTGGCGGACCCAGGTGGGGGCGCAGGGGGCACGTGTGATCCCCCTGACGTAGTGGTGTTTTTAGGTTTAAGGCTGGGACCACTTGCTCTGGTTGGAGTTGGGACACTGTACCACTTTAAAGTTTTTCTTTGTGTAGTTGGATTAAATTGTTAAATAAGATTTTAATTCTTCTTTTTCCAGACAAGTACGAAACAAAGTTTACGTTACTTTGTGAGGTCTTTGTTATGTTTTACTTATGACGCACACCACCTAAAAGTATTTAATTCAATTTAGATTTATCACGAAAATCTGTCCGTATCATAGGCAGCGCAATCGCACTGTCTAAGTAAAGAACGGTGTTGGCACAATTTATTATTTATTATTCTTTTTTTCTTTAGACCAGGGTCCTTCGTATCGAAGGAGTTGTCGTATAAACTTCGAAAGAGCTCGTTCGATTGGAAATTGGAGTGGTTTGTGCCCTTTTTAATAGTCGAAAGTGATTGGAAGGCAACTAACATCCCGTCCACACCAACCATTTCCCCAAACACATCCAATCATAATTTTCAGATAGCCATTCTGTTCAGCATAGTTGATTTAGAAATTATGTTTTTGAGGAGGACATTCCTCCACAGCCCTCAGGGCAAGGGATGTAAGTTATGCCCTGGGGGCATATAAGGTTTTTATAGAAAGCGTTGTCGTAGAAACTTCAAAACAGACTCATTCGATTGAAAATTCAAATCGCTAGTGCCCTTTTTAATAGTCGAAAGTGATTTGAGGGCAACTAAACCCCCCTCTCACGCCCACCTTTTCCCCAAAACACATCCAATCAAAATTTTTAGATAGCCATTTTATTCAACGTAGTTGAAACTTTTAGAAATTGGGTCTTTAAGGATGACAACCCCCCCCCCCCCACACACACACAACCCTCAGGGCAAGGGTTATAAATTATGCCCTGGGGCATATAAGGTTTTTATAGAAACTGTTGTCGTAGAGACCACAAAAAGGGCTCATTTGATTGGGACTTGAAATGGCTAGCGCCCTTTTTAATAGTCAAAAGTGATTGGAAGGCAACTAACACCCCTTCCACGCCCACCATTTATCCAAACACATCCAGTCAAAATCTTGAGATAGCCATTTTGTTCAAAGTAGTTGAAAGGTCCGGAAATTATATCTTTGAGGATGAAACTCCCCCCACAGCCCTCAGGGTAAGGGTTGTAAATTACGCCCTAGGGGCATATAAGGTTTTATTGAAAGCTTTGTCGCAGAAACTTGAAAAAGGGCTTATTCGATTGGCAATTCAAAGTGCTAGTGCCTTTTTTAATACTTGAAAGTGATTGGAGGGCAACTAAGCCCCCTCTCACGCTGACCTTTTCCCCAAACACATCCAATCAAAATTTTTAGATAGCCATTTTATTCAACGTAGTTGAAACTTTTAGAAATTGGGTCTTTAAGGGTGACAACCCCCCCCCATACAGTCCTCAGGGCAAGGGTTATAAATTATGCCCTGGGGCATATAAGGTTTTTATAGAAATTGTTGTCGTAGAGACCACAAAAAGGGCTCATTTGATTGGGACTTGAAATGGCTAGTGCCCTTTTTAATAGTCGAAAGTGATTGGAAGGCAACTAACACCCCTTCCACGCCCACCATTTATCCAAACACATCCAGTCAAAATTTTGAGATAGCCATTTTGTTCAAAGTAATTGAAAGGTCCGGAAATTATATCTTTGAGGATGAAACTCCCCCCACAGCCCTCAGGGTAAGGGTTGTAAGTTACGCCCTAGGGGCATATAACGTTTTATTGAAAGCTTTGTCGCAGAAACTTGAAAAAGGGCTTATTCGATTGGCAATTCAAAGTGCTAGTGCCTTTTTTAATACTTGAAAGTGATTGGAGGGCAACTAAGCCCCCTCTCACGCTGACCTTTTCCCCAAACACATCCAATCAAAATTTTTAGATAGCCATTTCGTTCAACGTAGTTAAAAGTTTTAGAAATTAGGTTTTAGAGGATGGTAACCCCCCTCAGAACCCTCGGGACAAGGGTTGTAAGTTATGCCCTGGGGGCATATAAGGTTTTTACAGATAGTGATGTTGTAGAAACTTCAAAAAGGGCTCATTCGATTGGAAATTAGAAGGGCTTGTGCCCTTTTTAATAGTTGAAAGTGATTGGAGGATAGCTAACACCCCTCTCACACCCACCATTTCCCCAAACACATCCAATCAAAATTTTCATATAGCCATTTCGTTTGACGTAGTTAAAAAGTCCGTAAATTATGTTTATGAGGATGACACTCCCCCACAGACCTCAGGGAAAGGGTTGTAAGTTATGCCATGGGGGCACATAAGGTCTTTTTTTATAGAAAGCGTTGTCGTAGAAACTTCAAAAGGAATCTTTCGGTTGGAAATTGAAACGGCTAGTGCCCTTTTTAATATTCGAAAGACCCCTGACCCCGAAAGACCCCGAAAGACCAAAATCAAAATTTTGAGACCCCTGTTTTGTTCAGCGTAGTTGAAAGGTCCGGAAATTATGTCTTTGACGATGACAACCCCCTCACAGCCCGCGGCGCAAGGGTTGTAAGTTATGCCCTGGGATAAATGAGGCTATTATAGAAAGCGTTGTCGTAGAAACTTCAAAAAGGGCTCATACGATTGGAAATTGAAAAGGCTAGTGCCCTTTATAATAGTCGGAAGTGATTGAAGGCAACTAACCCCCCTCTCACGCCCACCATTTCCCCAAACACATCCAATCAAAATTTTCATATAGCCATTTCGTTTGACGTAGTTAAAAAGTCCGTAAATTATGTTTATGAGGATGACACTCCCCCCACAGACCTCAGGGAAAGGGTTGTAAGTTATGCCATGGGGGCACATAAGGTCTTTTTTTATAGAAAGCGTTGTCGTAGAAACTTCAAAAGGAATCTTTCGGTTGGAAATTGAAACGGCTAGTGCCCTTTTTAATATTCGAAAGACCCCTGACCCCGAAAGACCCCGAAAGACCAAAATCAAAATTTTGAGACCCCTGTTTTGTTCAGCGTAGTTGAAAGGTCCGGAAATTATGTCTTTGACGATGACAACCCCCTCACAGCCCGCGGCGCAAGGGTTGTAAGTTATGCCCTGGGATAAATGAGGCTATTATAGAAAGCGTTGTCGTAGAAACTTCAAAAAGGGCTCATACGATTGGAAATTGAAAAGGCTAGTGCCCTTTATAATAGTCGGAAGTGATTGAAGGGCAACTAACCCCCCTCTCACGCCCACCATTTCCCCAAACACATCCAATCAAAATTTTACATAGCAATTTTATTCAACGTAGTTGAAAGTTCTGGAAATAAGGTGTTTGAGGATGACAACCCCCCCAACCCTTAGGGCAAGGGTTGTAAGTTATGCCCTGGGGGCAGATAAGGTTCTTATTGAAACTGTTGTCGTAGAAACTTCAAAAGGGCTCATTCGATTGGAAAATGAAAGGGCTAGTGCCTTTTTTATAGTTGAAAGTTATTGGAAAGCAACTAACGCCCCTCTCACGCCCACCATTTCCCAAACACATCCAATCAAAATTTTGAGATAGCTATTTTGTTCAACGAAGTTGTAAGTTCTGGAAATTAGGTCTTTGAGGATGGTAACCCCCTCACAGCCCTCAGGGCAAGGGTTGTAATTTATGCCCTGGGGGCATATATGGTGTTTATAGAAAGCGTTGTCGTAGAAACTCAAAATGGGCTCATTCGATTGAAAATAAAAAGAGCTAACGCCCTTTTTGATAGTCGAAAGTGATTGGAGGGCAACTAATCCCCTTCCCACGTCCACCCTCCCATTTTCCCATTATGTTTAAAAACTAAATGTTGTCTTAAGATTAAATCAAAATGCACTGTGTTAATGCTAATTTCCAATATGGCATCTCAGCAGTATCCCAAGAACGACTGAGGGTATTATGTTCAAACTTTCAGGGCTACTTCTGCTCTTAAAATTTAACCAAATCAAAATAGCGTAAGTGTATCCAAGCTATCAAAGAAAGTAAAAAGATTGTTTTGCGAATGGTATCAAGTTTTCTGCTAAAGGTCAACTATAGGAGGTATGAAACCAAATTAAACACTCCTATTTGTGTCCAGATTTTTAAAAGGGTGTATGTAGTTAAAAATTGCTGAAATTGTTTCTCCAGCATACAAAGAGCAGGCCAAACTATAAAGTCTTAAAAAAACGGAAGGATTTAAAGTATTATTTTCTTTTTCCCTGAAAAGATTGTCAATATAAAACGAACAGAATTTAATTAAAAAAACTTTTTCCACAAAATAAGTTTTTCAAAGAAAAGCAAAGAACTCCATTAAACCAAAAATGAGCAAAAGTGAAATCAAATAATCTACCAACCGCGAAACTACCACAAATCAGCATCGATAAATAAATGAAACCCAAAACGAACAGAAATCAAAACGAGCAGAAATTAACATGAATAGGGCTCGAAACCCTTATGCCTTCCCAGGGCCAGAACATAATTTGTACTTTACTGACAAAATACAAATGAATGTGCATTGCCAGTTTAATATACATATACTGATATTTAGTAATCAAAATGTTAATATTAGTTGATTTATTAAAGTTATAAAAGTAAAAACATCTTTATTTTTTCAGTAAAGTGCAAAGTATGTTCTGGCCTTGGGAAGGCATAGGGGTTTTGAGCCCTACTCATGATAATTTCTGCTCGTTTTAAGTTTGACTCGGTTATTTATTGTAATTCCTGTTCGTTTTTGGTTTCATTTATTTATCGATGCTGATTTGTGGTAGTTTCATGCTTGGTAGATTATTTGATTTCATTTTTGCTCATTTTTGGTTTAATAAAGTTCTTTACTTTTCTTTGAAAAACTTATTTTGCGGAAAAAGTTTTTTAATTAATTACCACAAAAGCCAGTCGGGAGGTGAAAATCTTCAATTTCGTATTAAATTAAATTTGAAAAAACAAGTTTTTTCAACTGAAAGTAAGGAGCAACGTTAAAACTAAAGACGAACAGAAATCATTGCACATATGAGGGGGTCGCTCCCTCCTCAGTACCTCGCACTGTACGCTAAAATTTGCTTTATTGTTCCAATTATTTAAGAATGACTCCTGATACACAAGGACCGTTTAATTAGAACAATAAGCTTTTTACAAATTAAAAAAATACTTTAGCGTAAAGAGTGAGGTACTGAGGAGAGGGCAACCCCCTCATATACGTAATAATTTTTGTTCGTTAGTAGTATCTCTCGTCTAGATTCTGCCACTTTATGTTCCTTCCGGTTTTTCTGGTAGGTAATTCTATTCTACAGGGGCATTACACCCTTTCAAAGAGAGTGAGTATCCTCTCACATAGCCTTATACTTCTACGACGCCCCCGTACCAAACAGGTTTTTCTGGTAGTCCTATTCTACAGGTCATTACACCTTTGCCAAGAGGAACGAGTATAACTTGATTGGTGATTAGGATTTGAATAAAAGGAATAGTTTTCTTTACAATTCATATTAGTAAGAGAATTGAATTCAAAGAGAATAGTTTTTATTTGCAAGGATATTAGTGGAGAAAAAAAATGAGTGGTGCATTTACATATTGGAGATTAATGATGGAACCGACAGCAGCAGCAGCAACGATATACGAGTACCTAATGTAGCTGTGGAAATAACTGCTGGCTGTAGACTATGTCTTGAATGGGACACTATGTATGCTAGATACGTGATATCATTAAGCAAATTTAAGCAGGAGGAGCAGCTGTGTTTTGCTGGAAAAGTAAATATTCTCCATATAAATAAACTTCGGTCAGCATTAGATGTCCTATCGAAATATATTGATGAGAACAAAATGCATCAGTGAATATTATTATTGTAATTATGATCAATAAAACTGTTTCTAAATCAATGGTATTTTTTTTTCTATAGTAGACTAGCGTATATTTTCTAGAGTAGAAAAAAGAAATTCTGTTTAGTCTGAAGTTGATCGTGAGAGAGTTAGGACTAAAAAAAAATGGATAGATTCGAGAAAGATCGAATCATGAGGAATCTAGTTCTTATGGAAAAACATTTAATTCTAGACGATGATTTTCTAGAGTTGTCTATTCAAAGGAAGATATTTTCTCGAGGAATGCTTGTCGATATAATGAAAACTGATTCTCCATCATTAGACTATTGTATGAAGCTTCTACATCGTGGTCCAAATGCATTTACACAATTTATTGATATATTGATCACGACACGACAAAATGATATTGTGGATATGCTTTTAAACATTAGTTTAGAAATTTAGGACTTTTTTTCATAAGAAAGATGGTGCTCAAGGATGATTTACTCCTCTCTCTCTCTCTCAGACAATTTTTTTTGTTGCTAGCTCAGTTTCATTGTGGTAGTGAGAGTGTCAACACATGACAAAATGTTCCATACATGTCCGTTATGTATGTACTCACTGGGCAGCTGGTCATCATGTGAGAATTGCACAATGATTGAGGAGTATGATGAAAAGTGTAGATTATGCAACCCGTGTAAATTGCATAGAGGATATGCTGTACAAATTAAAGGTTGTAATTCCTGTCTTGAAGAGGTGTGTGACTCTCATCCTAGAGGTCACCTATGCTCCAATTGTCATTATGATAAATGTAATCAGTGGGAGAGTACATATCCCGGTATGATTGGAAAGAATCCTAACCGTGATTTTAGTTTATTGGTACGAGATTGGTATCGTCGTGGTTTTAGATTGTTCTGGGAGGAGGAACCGGGTCAACGATTCAACTGTTGGAACAACAAAAGAATATGGTTTCTACGTCATCGTTGTGAAGACACTGGGTGTTATGATTATAAGCCCACTGATTTTTATTTGGCTGTGACGGAATGTGATTCGACACTTGAGGACACTGTTTGTGAAATTGCTTCAAATAGGCAAATTGAAACATGTGAATTCTATAGAATGAATGAGAATAGTATCATTGACTATACAAAGAGATATGACAAGAGTGAAGTCACACTCTACTGTAGAAAATGTGACCCTGACATTGCACTACATCAGGATCAGTACACTGTGAATTCAGATAATCTACCTGCACTAGTTGTTGTCGACAAATACCTAGTAGTGGATGAAATCTAAAGAGTAGAAAAGTCGTTTTATCATGTATATAATTTTTTTTTATTAATAAACAATTTCACATACATCTTTAGAACATTTTATTCTCAGGGCACTAAAATCAATATTAAATACACTTGTAAGTATATTCTCCACTAGAAAGTCGTTCAATCGAGGTAAGTCAACGTAGATGTTGAGAAACTGCTTGTAGGTGTAGCCACGACATCTGAACATGAAAAAGAGTAGTGCATGAAAGCCACATGTCTTAGTCGTTAAATCCTGTACTCTTCGTTGATTTTGAATAATGGTTTTCCCCCTGCTTTCAATAAAGTTGCTGATGTATGGAGCGTAGAATTTATACGATAGGCCAAGAGGATCAAAAATTCAATATTCTTTGCTGTTTGAAAGATGCATAGCCAATGACCGGTCTTCAAAGTCGATGGACTGCTATTAACAATGATTAGGGTATTGTTAACACTTGGAATTTTTTCAATGAAGTCCGAGGGTATGCAATAGGACTTGTACTGGGACATGTATGGATCCATACTAAATACGTTGATTATTTGGTTTGTGTTCATGGTGCTAGGTCTAGTAGAACACTGCCGTCGGGCGTGATTTCCCAATAGGTTTCAAATTGACTCAGTGATATTAGCGTGATACTCTCAGTCAGAGCATTGGCAAATGTACACTCTAAACGTACATTCCCTGTTCGTACTATGGTCATATCTTGCGTGCCTGACAAATCCAAAACAATAACCCCATGATTTTTTGAAAACATTGAATCGGTTATTCCATTTTCAAATAGTTGAGAGTCATGATCTAGGGATTGCATGGTCAACTCGTACAGAGTTCTATAGGATTTTTTGTCAAATGATAGAGTGTACAGTGGAATACCATTCACTTTGCACACGAGGCTAGATAGATCGAAAAAATTAAAATCATGGGGGATTCAGTCCAGGATCCAACGGCACTGCCACTCTTCACAAAGGCCAATGCCAATTTTGATGGGATTTCTCCATTGATAAATGATGAATCGCTATAGCTACGAGAGCCGGTGGCAATGTGACGTTGATTGGTGATTGTATGGGGGACAAGAAGTTTAATGTTGTTACCATTGGCTCTTAGCTTTTCCACTGCCAATGCAACAGAGCTCATAACTTGTTGTTTTCGGACGTGGAGAATTGCCGATGTGATAATAACATTTGCATCGGGTGCTGCAGGAAGTGTTTTTCTCAAAATGAAATTCGATGGGGCCATCTGTAACTTTATGTCAATCTTGACATTGGGGGGTAGCCATTGGGATATATTGAATATCTCATGATTTAATTTTCCAACTAGATGATACTCCTGGGTCACTGCAGTAGTCAACTCACCGTCAGTATCAACACCTGTTCGATATTCATAGCCCAATGATTGTCCTCTCAACTCCTTGTAAGCCTTTGGCGTCATCATCATAAATTGTATGTAGCTTGCATAGTTGGATAAATTATTGCTAGTGCTCACCAATGTTCCATTAATAAATACATTAATTTGCTTGAATAGGTTGTGTAGAATACAGTTTTCATAGGAGAGACCATCACCGGCATTTGGAGTTGTATTATCTGACTTTTTCTTCACCACAACATTTAAATCAATAAATGTTGACGACAAATCAATGAAATAGTCTTCATTGGAAAATATTTGAAAGTGTATATTTTCCGAGAGGGGTTGTTGAGGGTGAAATTGTTCATAGTAGCCATACTTGACACTGACATCAACATTTTCAGCATTGAATAGATTCAATGAGGAACTGATTGATGGATATGATTCCTTGTGGGGGAGATAAGTCATCTTAAGAGAAGAAATCCTTCTTTGATCTAACAATCTTTTTCTTTTTCTTCTTCTGCTGCTTATTGGCCTTCGTTGTTTTATTTCTCAAAGTCCTTGTTGATGTCCTTTGCTTCCTGCCTGGGTGGAGACTGATGAGTGAATGACGCGAACGCATCCTTTTCAATCCCTCCCCATTTTGTCGAGATTTTAATTGTTCACCAACGGCTCTTGCTGAAGATCTAATATTTTCCTTAACACTCTCCTTGAAATTCTTGCCCGACCCCCAGTCCTGTAGTGTGGAGGCAGCAAAATTTGATGCAGCAGGTACAAGATATTTTCTGGCAAGGGGTAGTGCAGAACGAAATAGCCTAGCAAACCAGCTACCAAGACCATAGCCAGACATTGTAGTACGCCCCTTGTAGTAGTCCAATCCATTGCCTATTTGACGTGGACTCAAAGCACCAAGATAACAATCGATATCGGGACAGACAAATGGAATTCTTCTATTGTTCATTTTTTAGGTTATTGTACCGTCGTCGTTGACAATGGGTCGAAAATGACATGTAATCACTGCTAAGCCTTTTGAAATTGCTAGAGAATCACCTAATTCAGTTCTTAGTGTTAACTGACAGAGTTCCAAATAGGAAGTGTTTACGGGAATATACTGAAGATGCTTTATATTGTAGTGATGAACATGTTCTTGATTGGTTTTTCGTTCAAGAACTCGTAGGAGGGGAACATTTGAATTACCAACCCGAGATGTTTCCACAAATGAAGCGTAGAGAAATATACAAGTGTCCGTGGAGAAGGCAGGTGGGTAGTCAGCAAAAATGAAATTAGTGTTTCCAGCACTTCTACCATTGATTATATTGAGCTTAAAGCCAAGAACGTCCTTTAAGTTATCATTGAGAATAATCTTTTCATTGGCAATAGGTGAACTAATGTAGATCTTGCCCTCCTCCTTTGAATAGTTGAAATGAAAAGCTCCTTTTTTACGAGCAGAAATTCTTTTATTGATAGTACGACATAAATCATTCATGCAGGTGAGCTCCTCGTAGGGTAATTCAATATATGGATAATCCATCCAATTGATTTTTTGAATTTGTTCTTGATCACCTGGTGGTGGCGGCCAATCATAGGGTCTAATTTTTATATCATATTTACGATCCTTTCTCAGGATGTCATAGGTATTTTTGAGAATACAGTCGACAAGAGCCACTTCATATGCACCGTCAAATTTGACGGCGGGGAGAGTTTTGTCCAAAAATCACTTGTCGTATTCAAGTCATTGTAGAGAGGATCGGAAACGTTGGACATGAAAGTTACATAGAAATCATTGGGCATTGTCAATATCTTCAACACCGATCCAAGAATCAAAATCAGAGTTGTATCCTAGCCACCGAACAAGTAACTGTTTCTTACCCCTGCGAGTACGTGTCTTTAATATCTTTTCAATTTGATAGATTTCACTAGCATTTTTAACTTTTTGCAATTCATAGTCATAAAAGCCGCCGAGAATCTCTTCATCTTTGGTATCACGCAGGCGATAAGTTATGGGTTTAGTGTCTAGGATTTTTGCCACTTTAAAAAGTTCAGTGGACCACAAGTAATTCCCCTTTTCAAAAACATTAGTTGTTCTATTAATTCGAACAGTATCACCAACATTGAATTTATTTTTCTTCTTCTTGACTTTTGATTCATTGGAATATTGTTTAAGAAAGGTGTCAATTGTATTATGATCCGAATGATGAACTTCCGTTGGTGTAGAGTTGGACAATGATCGATGAGGTCGTTGATTATAAATCAACATGATTTTATCTAGATCATGAATAAAAGCCGGCGTATTTTTCAATGTACAATATCTTGAAATTAAAAGTCGAATAGTTCTTATCAATCGTTCGGCCAATGCAGCCTTTATAGGACTGTGACTATGATAGAGCAGTGTACTATATTTCTCTAGTACTTTTGCAACATGAGGATTAACAAATTCACTACCGCGATCCGTTTGAATTTTTTTATATGAATCCTTTTCGAGAATACTTTCAATGGCCTGAGCAACTTCAACACCTCTCTTTGATCGCAATGGAATTGCATATGCATAGCGACTAAAAACACTGATTGCAAGTAGAATGTACTTGTACGGTGTATTGTGACGTCTTTGAAGCTCATCTAGAGTCAGGAGATCTGCTTGCATTATATGCAATGGGTAAAAGGCTTTAGTTTTTCGATATTGATTGGCACGAAGTCTATGATTTCTATGCAGAGTGTAACTTGGTTCATTTTGTAGATAGTCTTGTACACTTTTAGTGCGAACACCCGTGACTTTGGAAAGAGTTGTGGGGGAACTTAAACTCCCCGCCTCGCCAATATTTTCATAAACACCTTTCAGAACTTCAGCCATTTTGAACGTAAACACGTTGTGTAACGTCCGCTACCCTTTTGTATACTGGCTGCTGGTGGAGACGTTGACTTGATACGTCTTCGCTTTTGTCTAGCTATCAGTGGTGTGCTAGTATTTTCCAAAATTGATTTAAAATCTTCTTCTTCTTCTTCTTCAAGTTCATATTTTAATGTTGATGATGATGATGCACGTTCATTTAATTTTTTTAGAATTTGTCTATTGCCAATAAGACTTTTGGGGAAGTTTAATGTATTTAGAAAGTTGTATAGACGAGTGTCAAATGATAATAGTCCTTTACGATTTGTAACCATGTCATACATTAAATCAAGTAGATTATAGCTCTTGCCTTGAATTATAATCCTTTCCCCATTGCTCTCAACTTGAATTTGATCACTTTCCAAGAGATAGATTAGGAGTCGTTTACTTTGTTCACGATATGAGTGGGGCATTAGATTTCCAATTTTCAATACAATTGAATCCAATTCATCCTTCTTTAATTGTGTTCCAGCAGCAGCAGCAGCAGCAGCAGACTCTTGAGAAGATGATTCTTTTTTGGGATCAGCAGCAGCAGCAGTGGGCTTTGATCGATAGTGTTTGTCCACTCGGCGAAGTGCATCTTGAAGTAAAATCAGTTTTTTATCATCATCAATAGTTTCATTGTCGAGGAATTTACTCAGATTGTCCTCAAAGTGTTCGACGGGTGAGAGAGCGAGTTCTATTGGAGTCAATTTATAGGGTTTTGCCATTCTCATAGAGAAAACTGTTTACAAGTCCTGCAATTATTGGCAGTAAAAGTGTGAAAAAGCTACCGCCCGCCTGAAGAAGTCGTTTCCTTTTAAAATTCTTTCCTTTCTTTTTAGAGGCCAATGTACGTACAATGGAACGATGTTGCTTTGCCTGTTGCTTAACTACTTCTGGCAGTTGAACATTACCCTCGGTCAAATTTAAACAAAGTTCAGATATTAGATTAATGAAATCATTGTCAATACCATGTTTGAGTATTGCTTTTCTAAGCGGAGGTTTTGAAGTGCTTAGAACTGAAAACAAATGTCTATTTTCATGTAGTTTCTTCAGTGTCATGATAGCGACTAATAGGTCTTTTTAGTGTTCACAGGGAGATATACTGTAATTTCATTGTCGAAAATATCTGTGACTACACGCAGATCCTCGGATGTATTTTGATTAAGATCCAATAGGATATAGCCGTGGGGTTTATTAGTTGCCTGATTGTATGCTGAGAGCAGAAATTTAGGGGCACCTGGATAGATTTGTTTATTGAGGGTTATTAGCGAGCTAGAATCACGAACAACTCTGTAGATGATATAGTAGGTACAGTTCAAAGCAAGTGTTCGCATACATTTGCTCTGATGAAAGAGATTGTGTAGAACCAGAGTAACGGAAATCTGTTCATGATGAGAGCGAACAGTGAACAATTGCAGCATTTGCTGGGACCATTGTTCAATAGATTCAGCCAGATCGTCAATGATCAGCCAAGAGTTTGGTTCAATAATGTTGAAAACATCAAGTCCCTGTATGAACTGTATCTGCACCGATCCCATGGGAGCAGCAATTGCTTTTATTTTATTGTATGACTCCTGCCAAATACTATAGCAATAGTAGATTTTTTTCGGCTTTTCCGCAAACATTTTATCACAATTTTTAATTATTTTAGTTAAGAGTGTTGTTTTGCCCGACATTGAGGGCCCACACAGAAACGATCTGAATGGTGTTTTAAATTGATACATGTTCCTTTCAACAGTTCACCTGGACAACTAACTGTAGACCCTAATTGTCTAATGACTAAATAATTTTTCCCTACTACTACTCTGTTCTTCAAGAAGAAGAAGACAAAGACAAAGACGAATAAAGAATCATATTTTTTTCTTTTATTATATGCACATAAAAAAGTAACAATACATTGAAAAAAAAATACACTTTTTTAAATTTATTCATAATAAAAAATACAACATTTACATGGAGATACAGAGAAAAAACTCTTTTTTTTGTTTATTTATAGAGAAAAAAAAACACATTAAATTAGAGAGAGAGAGCACTTGAAAAAAAAATACACTTTTTTAAATTTATTTATATAAAAAAAATACAACAACATTTACATAGGTACACACACAGAGAGAAAAAACACTTTTTTTGTTTATTTATAGAGAAAAAAACATTAAATTAGAGAGAGGCACTTGAAAAAAAAATCTGCTCTAAGTCCAAAAAAAAGATAACTTTGGTGACGGTGCGCCCCCCGCGCTGGCGGCGCCGCCCCCCCCGGCCGCAGCCCCCCCCCAAAGCCGCGAGCCCCCCCCAAAAGGTTTTTAGGAAATTATTTACAGGACTTTATTTAAACCGAGACTTTCCCTGTGGGCAATACATTCGATCCGGTCTGAAGTTAAATAGTGACCAAGGGGGAGGGTGGTCACACCATCTTGACAAACATAGACCTTGTCGGAAATGGTACTCATGGCTATTTTTTCTACATTTACAGTAAAGTTCCTGTAGTTCAATGAACGAATTGCCAACAATTTGGCTCGTGGAATTGCATTTTCAACAATACAATTCCTATAAATGTTCATGTCGAAATTCTTGTCCACATAGCGCGTGGGTACTCCTTTGCAACGTTTCTTGATTTCCTCGTCGTATGTCTGTATAAAGTACACCTTCGGACCTACAAACATACCACGGGAAATCAAGTCGCTTCCTGTTTCAGATTTAAAAAATAAAAGCTGATTGGGCGCCCGACGTTTTACTAGCTCAGGGTAAAGACCACCACTCCAATTGGTGTAGTCCATCCGTGAGCTGATAATTTCACCGTGCGCCAAATCATCAATTAGATTTGGTGTTTTTACTTTGAGCAGTAGAGAATCCGTGTCACCGTAGCAGACCTCTACTTGCCCCTTTTCCGGCCACTGTACCCTAGCCACATTGTAGTAGAATTCCAACATGAGCTTTTTTGAGATCTCCAAGATAGCACTGCCTGCAGCAATATTTTTATTCAGGACAATGCGTCTTTTTTTCCTATTCAAAAGTACCATGTCCGGGCCAATGATTGTAAAGGAAGTGTAATTGGGATCGGCAATAATTCGAGCACATTGTTTTGGATCGGTCACAACGTCACAACGATTCCTATTGCGAACACTCTCACACATTTTGCCGAAAGCCGAATTTAAAATGAGTTTATAAATTTCTTTTTCGGCTTTCGTCTGTGCTGCAGAACGTTTGCCGACAAAAGTGTCAACAAATGTTTTCAAATAGGGTTTTTGACTAAACTCGAGTGCTCGGTGAACCTTTGTGACGTTGAAACCGTTGTTACACATCCATTTTAACGCTACATGATGTACAACTATGTTTTTTTTCGGCAGAAGGTCAGCAATAAGTTTTTGTTTTGAAGGCGCCCAATGCAATCCGTCCACCTCGACTAAACGCCTATTGCGAGGACTCAAAGAGTCCTTAGTCACAGGTCTATTGATACATGGGAAAACAAAATCCTTTACTGAATCGTGAAGCTCGACTGGTATCTCTCCATCAATTTCAAAAAACCATCCAACCGACCCATTCTCCTCAACACTGTTAATGTTGGGGAAATGGGGAGCTTGAGGGTCATTGAGCCATTTATAGTCGCCGCAAGGTAGTGCATAATGGGACATGGCCGAGGGGTAGAGAGAATTCATATCGAGGAAAACTGCATTCGATTTTGTCCCCGTCTTCTCTCCTGTTGGATCGGTTTCCAAGATACGGTCTCCGTGAAAAACAAAACCCCCCCTCATTGACCTCTCGATGAACAGATGCTGATCAATGTCAGTGATTAGCCCAATTTTTTCCCCACTAATTTTCAGGATGAGGTCCATCACTAGATGAGGCGAAGAAAAATAATAACCCAAATCAAGATTAAACTCCTCATAGATTTTATCCGTATTTTTACACATAATGTCTAACAGGGTTAACACGTCACTCGACAAATACAGCTTGCAGTAGTCAAACCCATTTTTACACCCTCCCTCTGCCCAAACTTTTTTAGCAAAACTGTATTCCTCGGGGGTGCAACTACGATCGTGAAGACTGTCGTAAAACGATTCAATACAAGGAATAGTCTCCTCGGCGAATCTCGACATGGAACAATAATAATCATAAGGATAGATGCCCTTGACCGTTAACAAATCATATAAATCATTTGGAAATTGTTGCTTGAGAAGGGGGAAAGCATTGCAGCCGTCATCGTTTTTCTGCACTTGAATTAATTCGCTCAATGATTTGGGGAAAAACTGTAGGAATCTAAAAAGCGAATTTTATTCGTGTACTCAACGCCGGCTTCAACAAATTTCCACATAAATTCCAAAACAAGCAACTTTTCCGATGATTTAGGTATGATTTTGTACGTAAAGCTGTCTATCACCCATGCATCATCATCCACTGTTCCATTTCTTTGAAGATGTGCCAATGCAGGTAGCACATACTTTAGATCATAGTTAGAGTTATGTATAAAAACCGGTAGAAAAAGTTGTTGTTTAATTTTTAAATTACATGAATTGTGAGCCCACCCCCGAAAGTTACTTTTTCCCGTTGAATTGGGGTCAATAAGGTGATTGTGGTCCTGCACCGCGTCTTTTGGGGCAAGAGCACACCTACACACCCAGCAAATTGTCCCCTTTTCCAGCGCCAGTTGCTCTTTATCCGACAATGTCATTGGATAATTGGTATGACGTAATCGTGAAATTGCCTTGTTTGTCGTTTTTATTAAAGAAACCAATAACTTTTCCATACTGCCCTCCTCGTCCATAGTAAAAAAAAACTCTTCCAATTGCATTTTATTGTTGGCGTCGCGACGGGCGTGCGCATAGGAACACGCAACTAGTTTGTGTTCCTTGACTATATTTGGCTTTGATGGGTCCGATACCTCAACCAGTCTTGTTTCACAATCCAAAGACACTTTATCAGATTGCAGAAGAGAATTTTGAAAATTTTTAAATTGTAAAGTGTCTTTGCCTTCTGCCGGCATTTCAATTCTTTGATTTCCATGAATTTTGCAATGCCCCATGTGATCTGAGAATGTTCTCTCAATTTAAATGAGGAAAGGCACATGGGGCAATAGAAACGTTCTCCATATTTTCTGCCTTGAGATAGGAGTCGACTTATCGCAGTAACGGGGAAAAAATGACCATAAGAATTTACATCTTTGGGAGGTTCGTAAATAATCCATACCCAATTTATAACATTTTCCACCATCGGTGTCCTCACTGAGTACAAACCCCTTTTTTATCCGGTTTTTTCCCCCAATCTACAAATTCAGTGTCATACTGGAGAACAACCACCCCCACCCCAAGATTTTCATTTGCTTTCTCGAATATGCTTATTTCTTTAAAGGACACCGGATACTTTCCCTCTAAACAATCGAAATTTACTTTAGGGAAATTTTTCCCACCGTTACGTGCAAGTTTGTCAAGATTTTTCATTGTTGACTCATTATATAATGTCTTATGGGCTGCTGCTAAAAACGCATATTTAAAGCATTGCAGTCCAGTGTCAAATCTGAAACCTTGAACTCCTTTGGTAGCCGACAAATCTGGGTGGCATTTTATTCTTAGATTACCCGCTCCCCTTAAAATAGAGTTTTTTTTAAATCTACTGAGATTCAGATCCATGCGTTCAATGTATAAAATGGTGGACCCACTCCCCCCTCATTAAATGTATCCAAAGTTGAAATTAGTTTATTCACCCAGTTGAAAAAGTTGTCTTCAAAATCGTTTAGACCTGGGTAGAAAGTCTGGTTGCCTGTCGAAAAATGAAAATAAAAAACGTCCCCGGATGTCCCCTTTTGTAAATAAACTTTTTGATTCACCGATGCTTTAATTCCCCCTCGACCTCCCCAATTCTGGATCTGAATCTCAATAAGTGCTCGAATTCTGTCGATATAACTATGGAGAACTTTCACAGGGTCATTTAAAATAATGCTCGCGTTTTCCTCGGGAAGGCTAAAATCTACCCTGTATGTTTGCAAATGGCTTAGAGCAGATTCTAACAAATAAAAATCAGGCAATTCCAGGGACATTGCACTATTTTCATGTCCTGACCCTGTTTGTTCAGGACTCAATTCACTAATAGTAAAGTTGCTGTTAAAAATGTCCCCGGAAGAATTAGGGCCAACAATTTGAATAAGACTGTCCATTTCTTCAGCTGTAAATTGAAAATCCAGGGGGATATCAAATAACGTACCTTCACTAACATCTGGCGAGAGGGGGCAATTACCCATAATACTTTGAAGTCCTGGACCAGGGAAGGCAGAAGTTTTCACAGCTTCCCCCTGAAACTAGAAAATGAATGGATTAAGTTTTTTTTTGACGAAAGTTTTATCACAATTATAACACACTTTTCTTTTTTTCTTTTTTATCAAGCAATTTTTTTTTCGCGGCGCATCCCCGCGGCGCATCCCTGCGGCGCATCCTGCGGCGCTTTCCTGGCCCGCGGCGCATCCCTGCGGCGCTTCTCGGGCCCGCGGCGCTTCATGCAGCACCTCCCACAGCTCTTCCCCCCAACCCCCACCCCCCCCCCCCCCCCCAAACCCCTCCCGGGGAGGACCCTTGGGAACCGGGAGCTTCCTTCGAGGTAGGAGGATCGATACCCTTTCGAGTTGGGGGTATCGGACTTCACAACACTGTTCAAATAGAACAGCCTCAAATTCTTTCTCGAAAACACCTAAGTGTTTCAATGAAATGAGTTCGCCCCAAATAATGTTTCTTGACAACACTGTGAAGACATAATTGGAGATTACTAAAAACCTTTTTTCCAGTGTTAATTGCTTATCGAAGATAGACATCCTGTTATTTAAAGCCCACTTTGCAAGGAGCACTTAAAATTCGAATTATACCTGTCGGGCGGATTAAAAATTCAAATTTAGCGATGGGAGATCTGATAAGGAGCGGATGCGCGCAAATGGCTTAGCGCAATAATACCAGTTTAAGAATGGTTGCCAACTGTGAAATAGCAAATCGTTTTTTTTTTTTTTGTTTTTCAAATAGTTAGTTTTTGTTTAAAAGGAATATTGGAATTATTGCATTAGAATGCGTCTTGATTAGAAGTTACAAGGTAAGGTTTTTTTTTTATAGAAATGCATGATAAGCATTCCTTTATATACCGCTAATTTGGTTAATGAAAGAAAATGAAATAGTTTAGAAACAAATTTTAAGTTTTACTCATCAAAAGCTATGCGCCTGAGAAAATTTACCTTATTTTTGAAAATAGGGATAGAAAAAATTATGTATATACTTACAAATTCTGACTGGGCTTCTACATCTGAACTCCTTGGCAAAACATGAAGGGGGTCAAGCTCACGATCTTCAGTAGGCTGAGCTGAGGCATTATGAGAAGCAGTCCATTCTCTCTTCAACTTCCTTCCAGCTTGCGTGGAGCTAACACTGGGGTTAGAGGGCTCTGTCACTATAAGTTGGGTGCTCATTGGATGGTCCAGATCGTGTGTAATTCTACCGGCATATTTGATAATTGATGGTCTTGCAGCTTGCATTAATACACCTTCGCTATATCTTGCTTTCTTTTCAGAAGGGGGGTTATTGCACATATCCGCTTCCTTGAAAAAAAAGGCAAAATTTAGCATGTAACAAAAATGCATTTTGAGTTTGGAAAATAATTCAGTTTATGTTAGGCATCTAAAGTAGTGTAAAAAACATCTTGATTTCAAAATCAGGGGTTTTCAATTACTTTTTTGAGCAACTGAATCTTAATTCGACAAAAACTGGGTTTGCCACGAAATTTTACAAAACCTTACTTGAGTCTTTTTTTTTTCAATTAAATAAATATTTAGATTTTCCTTTATTATCAAAATAAAATACTCATTGTTACAAATTTAGATTTTTTAGAATGATTTTCAGCTCTTAAACTAAGGTAAGCAGCATAGATTCTAAATTGTTTTGGTTCTTCTTCTAAAGACTAAAAGCACCATTAGGCTACTATGATCTAAAATATCACTGAAATACATTTTCCAGCAGTACATGGTAACGAACTATAAGTAAGGAACAAATCAGGTTAATAGTAACCGAAACTCTAAAAAGGAAGCTTTTGTAACAATTAATACATTAAAAGAATCAACATTTTATTCTAATCCCAAATTACCGATCGAAAGCTAAGCACTTTTTCAAAAACATCCCTAAAAAGGCCCACTGATCTTGATAAAAATCGCACCGTAAATTTCAGCCTATAAGAGAACTATGTAGAGGTTTCAGCTCCTAAAAACAATAGGCTTCTAAGTGCATAAGTACCCTTAGTTCTAGTGTAAGGAAAGAATTTCTTCCTTAACTTAATGACAAGACAATTTCTTTTTATTATAATAATGAGAAAATTTTACTCACCAGAAATTGCTTAGAATTATCCATTTTTTCCATGTAAATGTTCGCAAAAAATGGCAGTAGTGTTAAGTTGAATAAACTATTCAAAACTGATGAAGAGTCTAATTTGAAACCTGAATATATACAAAAAATAATTGCATAACAGCGAAACAAGACATGCTGGTTTTGGTTTATCACTAAAAAAAAGACATTGAACTTTGAAATTGCGTAAATCTCTTGGCAAAGAAAGATGTAATGACCAGTAGAATGGAATATCTATCAGAAAAAAACCTGTTTGGTACGGGGGCCTTGTAGAATTCAATAGATGGTAAAAAAAAAAACATGTATATACCTTGAACTAGAAATTGCGTAAATCTCTTTGAAAGGTGTAATGCCCCTGTAGAATAGAATTACCTACCAGAAAAACCGGAAGGAACATAAAGTGGCAGAATCCAGACGAGAGATACTACTTTCGTTTTAGTTTTAACGTTGCTCCTTACTTTCAGTGGAAAAAAAAACTTGTTTTTCTAATTCAATTGCTGGTAGTGTTTTAATTAATGCTGGGAAATCCAGCTCCCCTCCCATGTAAAATTCTCTTCCGCCGCGAAAACTCCTCCATGGAAAGATTCTCCCACGTAAGCACCCCCTAGCAGAAAATCCCCTCCCCCCAAAAAAAATTCTTTATACTTCCAAATAGCCAATACTATATGTAAGCAGTGGGCAAAGTTTATAACTTGCTGCTCTTCCCTGGGGACTGTGGGGGGTCAAGTCATCCTTGAAGACATAGCTATTAGACCTTTCGACCATGTGGAAGAAAATGGCTATCTCAAAATTTTAATCGGACAATTTGGGGTAAAAGAAAGGGGTGAGAGGGGGATTGGCTCCCCTCTAATATTTTTGGTCACTTAAAAAGGGCACTAGAATTTCTGATTTCCGATTAAATTAGCTCTATCCCAATCTTCTAGGATCACTGGTTAAGCACAAATTACCCCTTGGAAAAAAAGAAGAAAAAAACAACAAAACAACAACAAATAAACAAGCATCCGTGATCTTGCTTCTGGCAAAAGATTCCAAATTTCACATTATTGTATATAGGAGCTTGAAACCTCTGCAGTAAGGTTCTCTGATATTCTGAATCTAATGGTGTGATTTTCATTAAGATCTCTTGATTTCTAAGGAGTGTTTCCTCCTTTTTCGAAAATTAGCAAATTTTCTCAGGCTCGTAACTTTTGATTTGTTTCATTATACTTCATGAATTGTATATATTTTGAATAGGCATCAAAATTTGATTCTTTTGATATATTTATTATTACCATGACTCTGTTTCTTACAGTTTTGGTTACTATTGAGCCGCATCGCTCCTTACTTACAGTTCGCTACCACGAACTGTTTCAAAGAAGAGGAAACTAAAAATCACAGCTTCTTTAAATCACTGGAATGGTAGTGATTTTTTTTTCAAACGTTTACTAATGAAATGTTGAAAAAAAGAGGAAATTCACCACTTGAGTTCACCACGGAAGCGGAATGCAACTAGAATATTACTTCAGAATTTCTCACTTTCTCCATACCAACCAGTCACAAAATATAGTTGTGTTTTTGTATAGGAACTGCATATATTTGTCGATAAAATTGCATATACTGCTTGCTATATACACAGCTGAGGATTTTTATGCTTATTTTGGTACATGGCATCCTATCATATTTCAACGATTAGTTGTCTATAAAGTAAAGTTTTTTCAAGAGTTTTATTACTTAATGCTAAATTTGAACCAAATATAAAATTTTTATTTTTGTGCTCAACAGAAATTTAAGCGTTTCATTTAAGCGATGTCAACAGACATCGATATTTAAGCGTTTGAATTGAATATGTAAAAATTTAAATTTTTTTTATTAGAAATCTACCACAGCTTGAAACCCTGAGAATTTAAATCACTAATCTATACCTATGAAATACAAAATAACAAACACATAGTAATTTGTTGTTTTTTTAAAGAAGTATTTCGACTCATATACTTAGTTTGAAGCACATACCTACATGCATCTTTAATACCGGTCATATTTTTCTGACAATTTTGGTCTTTATGCGAATATTTTAGGATGAACAGAAGAGGAAATACTAACGAAAAGCTCTAAACTGATAAGGCTCTAGACTGACAGGACTAGCCATTTTAAACGATCGCCAAAATATTGAGGCAACCATCGACCGTGTAGTAAACAGATATGGCGTGTGAAGAAAGCGAAAAATAGACTTTTTTTATAAAATTTTGAATTTTGCAATTTGAGCAAAATATATCGAACTTTAAAATGCGGAAAGATACGCTGTATTTTTATGAAAAGCGAAATTTTTATTAGTAAAGTTTTGAGGTTTCGTCAAAGTTGGCACTGTTTATTAAAAAACTATGTTTAAAAAGAAATAGTGGTTAGTTAATGTTTTATTGCCTATGCTTAAAACCTCCGTTTTATATGTTTTCTATGTATTTTTATCTCTTTGTTCAATGTTTCTTTTTACACCTCTAAACGAACTAGTATCTAATGTCAATCGTTTACACATATATGATTGTATCTTAATCCTCAATTCCTATTTTACTCTTCATTACCATCATAATTACTAAGCGATGCCATATAGTTAGGTGACATACTAAATGGCTTGACCTATACAAATAGTCACAAAGAATGCATGACTCCAAAAGATGGTTCAAAACCAATCTTTAAAAAAAAAAAATACAAAGCTTTTATCACTCACTATAGTGGTCAGAAGTACAAAGGCTAAAAATTATGCAGAAAATATCAAATACCAATTTTTTTGTAGATGGTGAAAAGTTTTTTATTTTTTATGGTGGGGTTGTTTTTATAACTTACCAGTTTTTGTATCAATATTTTTAGATCGTTCTAACTTCAACAGATTTATAAGAGCTTTAATCCTCACCAGATTTTAGATTAAATTTACGACCATTTCCACTACCTACCTACGACGTATAATTATGGAGGTTCCCTTTAAACTGCTGATATTTCTTTGTTCGCAAGTTTATCGGAGCAACCTACTGTGCATCCCCCCCCCCGCAACAAAAATCCTGGATCCGCCCCTGCTGGTGCCTAATCTTGGCCACACATTTAAATCTAAATAATTTATCTAAATAATTTTTGAATAAATCTGTATATATATATATATATATATATATATATATATATATATATATATATATATATATATATATATATATATATATTATATATATATATATATATATATATATATATATATATATATATATATATATATATATATATATATATATATATATATATACATATATATATATATATATATATATATATATATATATATATATATATATATATATATATATATATATATATATATATATATATATATATATATATATATATATATACAGATTTATTCAGAACTAAGCATCTATTTTGAACAAAAAAATTTAATACAGCATCATTGTTTAAGAAAAGGGTGCAATCCTTATGAAAATCGCACCATCATAATCAGTATGTCCGAGGACAGTTTTCTGGAGGTTTGAAGCTCCTATGCACAAAGACACAAAATTCCGCATTTTCCGACAAATTAGATAACGGGGGCTTTTTTTCCGAGGGCAGCCATGTCAAAGAAACGATTGTAAAATATCGATAGATATTTTACAAATATCTGTAAAATAATTTTTCCAAATACGCTTGTTTATTTATTTATTTTTTTTAATTTGGTGCATTCTATTGCCAAAACTGCATAATTGTATATGGAGGTCTTTCTCATAAAGATTGAAATTCGGATTTTTCCTAATTTTTCATGATATATATGCAGGGGCGGATCCAGGATTTTTTTTTAGCGGGGCGCAAAATATTTTACTCCGATAAACTTGCGAACGAAGAAATACCAGCAATTTAAAGGGAACCTCAACGATTATACGCCGTATAATCGATTATTTGGGAAAATATCCTAAATTTTTCCAAATACGCTTGTTTATTTTTTTATAATCGTATAACGATTATTTGGAAAAGTATCCTAAATTTTTCCAAATTAAGCACCCCGGCTAAGAAAAATCCAGGATCCGCCCCTGATTCCTGAAGTATTTCTGATGCGTCGGCTTGACAACCAGTGTGACCATGGTGTGTTTCGACTTAGTTCCATACAGTTTCTACATACCCAAATTTATTCCCTTAATATCCTTAGTTTTAATAACAGTAGCAGTAGCAGTAGCCGTAGAATTAATTGTAGTAGCCTAAGCTTTAGTGGCAGTAGCATTCATAGAGGTAGTAATAATAGTAACAGTAGCAGTAGTATGAGTAGAAGCGGTAGCATTAGAATACAAATATTTTCTTTTCGTTAGTTCAACATCCCTCACAACAAGCCCTGTTAGTTTCAACTTCAAACACCAAACTGTTCCTAAGACATTGTTGTTACACTCTTTTGACAACCTGCATACAGAGGGCGTTTTCTGATTCAGTTGATCCCCCCCTCAAGATTTCTTGAAAATATCACCTTCCTGCTCTTAGGCATAGTTGTAATAGTAGTCACAGTAGTAGTACTGATTTGACTATTAATAGTATTGAATAGCGGTAGTAGTATTAGCACTAAACGACAATGTCCATGTCATCTACGTCAGGGAGATCGACAGTACTAGGTAGGGCTACACTCGGTATAGACCGCCATTCCTGCTCTAGCTTTGGTTTATTCCAAAGCGCAGAATCGTAGTAGTCGAAGAACTGACGAAGACTGGGAACTTTCAATTCATAACTAGAGCTTGGGGTAAGCAAGCAGGGTTGCCACCGTCAGTGGGCTTTTACTAGATCTAGTAAAAAAAAAAATCTAGTAAATTTAGAGGATCTAGTAAATTTCCCGAAATCTAGTAAAAACTAGTAAAAAGTTTATAGTAAACAAAACTTTCTTTATTTTCCATGAATTAAGGGAAAAAAATTATCGTAAACATATGACAGTTTACAATTTTTGCTTGTCTGTTTTACAATTTACAATTTTGCTTGTCTGTCTCAGAGATAGACAAGCAGTCACCTATTTTCATAAACAGACACTTCACTTCCGGCGTCTAAAGGTCGACAAAATCAGCTTTCTGTGTATCAAATCTTACCAACTGAAAATGAAGCTATAATGACACTTGGATTTGTGATGATTGGGAATCAAAAGAAAAGCCAACCACCCAAGGTGATTAGGTGAATCTCCTCAGTTTGAAAATTTTTATTGAGAAGGAAGGAGCATGTTGAGAGAAATTAAAAGTAAGTAGAAATGTAACATTATATATATATATATATATATATACATATATATATATATATATATATATATATATATATATATATATATATATATATATATATATATATATATATATATATATAATATATATATATATATATATATATATATATAATATATATATATATATATATATATATATATATATATATATATATATGTATATATATATATCGGAGAGAAAAAATTTACTAGATCGCATCTGTTTTTACTAAATGCTGAAAAAAATTTTTTTTAGCATGCGGCTATGCCGCACGCGCACCATCAAGCATCGATGTTTACTATAGGAGGATAATCAATTTCCTTTTTTCTTCTTTTTTCTCCTTTCCTCTTTTCTTTCGTTTTCTTAGTATGATTGAAAATTCCGGAAACCTACAAGTTCAAAAATCTTATATATATATATATATATATATATATATATATATATATATATATATATATATATATATATATATATATATATATATATATATATATATATATATATATATAATATATATATATATATATATATATATATATATATATATATATATATATATAATATATATATATATACATATATATATATATATATATACATATATATATATATATATATATATATATATATATATATATATATATATATATATATATATATATATATATATATATATATATATATATATATATATATATATATATATATATATATATATATATATATATATACATATATATAAAATATTTTTGAACTTGTAGGTTTCCGGAACTTTTAATCATACTATGAAAACGAAAGAAAAGAGGAAAGGAGAAAAAAAGAAGAAAAAGGAAAAAGAAAAAAGACAAGGAGAAAAAAAAGAAGAAAAATAAAAAGAAAAAAGAAAAGGAGAAAAAAAAGAAGAAAAAAGGAAATTGATTATCCTCCTATAGTAAAAATCGATGGTTGACGGTGCGCGTGCGGCATAGCCGCACGCGCAAAAATTTTTTTTGAGCATTTAGTAAAAACAGATGCAATCTAGTAATTTTTTTCTCTCCGATTTAGTAAATTCTTCCAGGTCAGGGTGGCAACCCTGTAAGCAAGTGTGCCAGGTCGTAGATCTTTTCAGAGAATGGAAAACGGTCAAGAATTTGCTGAACAGCTTCGACGTAGAAATCCCTCGCGGAGCGACGAATTCGGAGACTTTCCGCTACAAAACGGCCACTGGTGACTTCTCTCGTTTCGAGCCCCACAAGGAAATCGTACCCTTTGTAGCCAATATAGACATTTTCGTCGGGAAGATAGTTAACTTCTTCATGCGGATCGATGTCAAGAGGGTTGACTGTTCTAACATATGAAGGCTTCATAAAGTTCATGGCTAATGTCCGAAGAAGTTTTTCCACCTGGGTTTTCATGAGGTGAAATAGGGGCTTTTCAGACTGGAAGATGGTGTTGAACTCATTGAGCTCTCCCAACACGTACTCGACAAAAAACATCATAACCCTCGAGTATGGGTTGTTTAGTGTCATTCTTACATGATCATTAGCATGCGAGGGATCATCTCAAGTACCAACGAGTCCCAGTACAACGTAAGAGTATCCCACTGTTCGAGAATACGGCGTGCACAGTTATGAAACGACAACCAGCGTGTTGGAGCCAAAGCAAGGAATCTGTGCTGTTCTACTTGAGTAAAGACTTGAAATTCCTTCCTATATGCATCTCGGCGTTTTGCACTGTGCTTGAAGTGATTGCACACAGTCCGATATAGATCTTCGAGGCTCTTGGACAGTTTTTTGCAAGCATGACTTGCAACTAGGGCACACAGATGGCAGCTACATTCCACAACTGTAAACCCAGGGATATTTCCCTTCAACAAGTGTTTGACTGAGTGGTTTATCCCCATCATAGCATTCGTTGTGTCAGAGTAGAATCCGACCCAGTTTTTAGAGGAACGCCCACCTTCTTGACATCATCCATTACCCTCCCTAGCTGGTTGAATAGACAAGACGCTGATCCGTCGCTTCATTCGACAAGAGCGAGTAAATCTACCTGCATATTCATTGCTTCGTCACAAAAGCTGACACAAACAGAAAGTTGTTTGGCTACTGAGGAATCTGTGGTCTCGTCAATTACTACGGAGAAGAGATTCGTTTTGAGGTTTTCAAGAAGCTTTTCATGAAAATGAGGGGCCAACGCTTATCGAGCAATATTAGTTGCTTTAGTTCTACCAAGAGTGGCCTGGCTTAGAAGATCTGGGCCTGGCATACTTTTCACAAGTTTCAGCAAGTCTTCAGAAAGCGAATAGGGTAGATCGTGCTCAACGAGAAATGTCATTAGCATCGCCTCAACAGTGGCCACTCTTTCGATTTTTGAATCACCAGAAAAATGAAGACTCAATGGCATGGTCTTAGAAGACGAAGTTATCCACGCTCTTTTATTTTCTTCGTGAGCTTTGGTCTGTTTGTGCCTTTTTGCGTCGTGTTTCCCTTTTTTACAAACGAAATCCTTTTTGCAGTAAAGACAGTGAGCTAAATATCCACTGTTTTGACCGGTCTGCACCTTTCCTTTTCGTAACCATTCATTAAAGTCAGATTCTCTTTCCCACTCAGTCTTATATCTTTGGTCTGCCCTTTTCTTTGTGATCCTCGGTTTTTTATTGGAGGGTTCACTATTGTCCGAGTCTTTATCACCGTCCTCATATTCCTGATCGATATCTATCACTTCTGCCATTATGTTGTAACACGTTTGGTCTATAAACAAGAGAAATATTTAGCTAGTATTGATCCTGCTAGTCTTTGATTTACAATAATATATATATGGGTCTTGATATTATCATAATACCATGTTATAACATAATACTATGTCAACTTATGGGCCATTTTAGGAAGAACTATCGTATCGGTTATAACTAGATAAATAAAAAACAAGTTTTTTTAAAACTGATAATAAGCTGAAAAACTAAAGCTCAAGACAAACAGATATTATTCAGTAAATGAAGGGTTGCCCCTCCTCAATAACTTGCTCTTTACGCTAAAGTTTGACTGTTTATCCCAAATTTTTAAGAACGGCTACTGAAATACAGTTTAATTAGAACAGGAAGCTTTTTCGTAAGGGCTAACAGTTTTAGCGTAAGGAGCAATGCATTGAGGAAGGGGCAACCCTTTAAATATAGAATAGTTTCTGATCGTTTTGAGTTTTAATGTATCTCTCCTTACTTTCAGTTAAAAAAAAATTAGTTTTTTTTAGATTTCTGATCGTTCTTCAAATAATCCCAGTAAATCCGGCTCATCTTTCATGAAATATACCCCCTCCCTTACGGGAGACCCCTCCGTGGAAATTGCATTTGACGTAAAGTGCACCCCCCCCCCCTCCGTCAAATTCTCTCCAGACAGTTCCATCCTTGCTGAGAATCCCCCTTCCCTGTAAAATTTCTTGCGGGCGATTCAGTCTGAAGAATTCTCCTTAGCGTACTTTCACTTGAAAACAAACTTTAATCTCTAATCAGTTTCTCGCTTACTCCAGAAATGCCACCTTCCGTGGAAATTTTTCCCCGAAAATTTGTTTTTGAGGAGGACACTCCCCCAAAACCCTCAGGACAAGGGTTTTAAGTTATGCCCTGGGGGCATATAAGGTTTTTATAGAAGTCGTTGTCGTAGAAACTTCAAAACAGGCAAATCCGATTGGAAATTCAAAGGGTTAGTGCCCTTTTAATAGTCGAAAGTGATTGGAGGGCAACTAGCCCCCCCCCCTCCATGCCCATCATTCCCCAAAACAGATCCAATCAAAATTTTGAGATAGCCATTTTGTTCAGCGTAATTGATTTCCAGACAGAAATATGTTTTTGAGGAGGACACTCCCCCACAACCCTCAGGGCAAGGTTTTTAAGTTATGCCCTGGGGGCATATAAGGTTTTTATAGAAGTCGTTTTCTTAGAAACTTCAAAAAAGGCTCATTCGATTGGAAATTCAAAGGTCTAGTTCCCTTTTCATTAGTCGAAAATGATTGGAGGGCAACTACCCTCCCTCCCACGCCCATCATTCCCCAAAACACATCCAATCAAAATATTGAGATAGCCATTTTGTTCAGTGTAGTTGATTTCCAGATAGAAAAATATGTTTTTGAGCAGGATACTCCCCCACAGCCCTCAGGGCAAGGGTTTTAAGTTATGCCCTGGGGGCATATAAGGTTTTTATAGAAGGCGTTGTCGTAGAAACTTCAAAAAAAGCTCATTCGATTGGAGATTCAAAGGGCTAGTGCCCTTTTTAATAGTCGAAACTGATTGGAGGGCAACTAGCCCCCCTCATGCCCATCATTCCCCCATATACATCCAATAGAATTTTGAGATAGCCATTTTGTTCAGCGTAGTTGATTTCCAGATAGAAAAATATGTTTTTGAGCAGGATACTCCCCCACAACCCTCAGGGCAAAGGTCATAAGTTATGCCCTGGGGGCATATAAGGTTTTTTTTTAATCTTTGTCTTAGAAACTTGAAAAAGGGCTCATTCGATTTGATATTCAAAGGGCTAGTACCCTTTTTAATAGTCGAAAGTGATTAGTGATATTTTTTGTTGTTGTTGTTGTTTAGACCAGGGCACTTCGTATCGAAGGAGTTGTCGTGGGAACTTCGAAAGGGGCTCATTCGATTGAAAATAGAAAGGGCTGATGCCCTTTTTGATAGTCAAAAGTTATTGGAGGGCAACTAATCCCCCTTCCACTCCCACCCTCCCACGCCCACCCTCCCATTTGCCCATAATGTTTAAAAACTAAATGTTGCCTTAAGATTAAATCAAAATGCACTGTGATATTGCTAATTCCAAATAAGGCATCTCAGCAGTATCCCAAGAACGACTGAGGGTATCATGTTCAATCTTTCCGGGCTACTTCTGCTCTTAAAATTTAACCAAATCAAAATAGCGTAAGTGTATCCATGCTAGCAAAGAAAGTAAACAGATTTTTTTGCGAATGGTATCAAGTTTTCCATTTTGGGCCAACTAGAGGAGGTATGAAACTAAATTAAACACTACTATTTGTGTCCAGATTTTTAAAAGGGTGTATGTTGTTAAAAATTGCTGAAAATTTTTCTCCAGCATACAAATAGAAGGCCAAACTATAAAGTCTTAAAAAGCGAAAAGATTTAAAGTGTTATTTTCTTTTTCCCTGAAAAGACTATGTCAATATAAAACGAACAGAAATTAGTTAAAAAAAACTTTTTCCACAAAATAAGTTTTTCAAAGAAAAGTAACGAACTCCATTAAACAAAAAATGAGCAAAAATAAAATCAAATAATCTACCAAGCGTGAAACTGCCACAAATCAGCATCGATAAATAAATGAAACCCAAAACGAACAGAAATTACAATAAATAACCGAGTCAAACTCAAAACGAGCAGAAATTAACATAAGTTGGGCGCAAAACCCCTATGCCTTCCCAAGGGCAGAACAAAATTTGCACTTTACTGAAAAAATACAAATGAATGTGCATTGTCAGTTTAATATACATGTACTGATATTCAGTAATCAAAATGTTAATATTATTTGATTTATTAAATTTATAAAAGTAAAAACATTTATATTTTTTTCATTAAAGTGCAAATTTTGTTCTGGCCTTGGGAAGGCATAGGGTTTTGCGCCCAACTTATGTTAATTTCTGCTCGTTTTGAATTTGACTCGGTTATTTATTGTAATTTCTGTTCGTTTTGGGTTTCATTTATTTATCGATGCTTATGTCCGGCTGAAACCGGATAATTTGTTATACGTATATTTTTTATTTGAAGTTGACTAGATGTTGGAAATAGGGGTAAGAAGATACGCTAAATTCGTTTCCGAGCTTCAATTTTTCGCCAGACAAGTAGCTCCGGAATTTCGGCGAAACCGGAAAATTGGCAGAAGACAGGATCGTTTCGATCGGTATCGTCAAAATAGATATGACTTATAAAGGTAAACACACATGCTGAATCCAAATCTGAACTTGGTTTTCTCAGAGCATTAGTCATTTGGTCTTAATCTGTTTCTAGATCTTTAAGAGTAAAAATGTTCAAGGAGTCTGACGAAGACTGGATCTAGCGAAGACAAAACCCAATGTCTGGATTAAATATTGAATTTTTGGGATCCCATAGAACCTTTGGTCTTGTTTTTCACTTTCACAGAGCCACATTCAGTTATCAGATATTTTGCGCCCAAGCCAGCCGCGTTGGAGAGTAGAAAGGCTGGACACAGTCGACAAGTGCTAACAAGGAAATTGCTAATTTCGAAAAAAATTATATTTCTTAGCTGTTTCATCATCGTGATTTTGATGATCTCTTCTAGTGAGAATCTGGCTTTCAAAACTTTCGGTAGGAACTACACCTCTCGTTGATACCATATGATGAATTCGAATTTTGAAATGATGAAGTAACGAACTGGCAACTAGTTAAAACACGCATTTTGGTAAACAGAAAACAGAAGTAGAAAGGCCTTATTGAGTCCCATCCCTCACCCCTGCTGCCATCTACGATTTAGTTTAATGCTGACGGGGCACCAAATATGGGCATAGAGTCCCTAGGGAGAACACGTGGTTAATCAAAGTGGGTCAATGACCTAAATTTCCAAAGGTCGACTTATTGTTGTTGATGTTTTGGCCAAGTGCACGCTAGGGGCGAATGTTATGAATCGAAGTGGGTCAATGATCTCAATTTCCCTATCGTGAATCAATAATTCCCCTTAGAAACAACAAATTAATTCCCCTTTCTTGACAAATCAATCAACCATGACATCATCTGTCAGACATTAAAAAACTTCGCCCAGAAACAATTCTCCAGGATGAACTCCAAAGATATTAATAAACTTCGCCCCGGAAACAATTCTCCAAAAAACTGCGGCGAATGTTTTGATCTTAGAGATGAAGAGACGCGGGAAAGGGTTTCTTAGTAATTTCAAATGTGACAGCGCAGGGATGTCAAAAACAAAAGGAACACGCTGAAATTACGTTTAGGGGTTATTTGAGCGAAACCGTTTTAGACATTTTAGGGAATTATTTCGGCGAAACAGTCAGAGACATTTTAAAAGATGATTTTAGAAGATGTTTTAGAAGAGGTTTTGAGTGTGGTCGTTATAATGCACACGTTGTATTTGAACAGTGTTGTGAGGTCCTCTACCCCAACCCCAAAGGGCTCCGATCCCCCTACCCCAACCCCGAAGGAAGCCCCCGGTCCTCAATGGTCCCCCGGGCTCCCAAAGGGCCCTCAGACTCCCAAAGGCCCCTGAGCCCCCATTTTTAAATACTTTTTATGGCTTTATTATATCTTTTCAGAACAACTTATTTTCTTAATGTCCATCCTAAACCCATTTTACAAGTTGAAGTACTCAGCTTTTCCCCCACAACTTTACTATAAGGCTTTTCGAATACCCCAATATCAAGCAATACTTTTCAAAGGCATTTCAGAACAAGTTCTTTATGTAATTTTCTTCCTAAACCCATTTTACAAATTGAAGTACCCATCCTTTACACCCACAACTTTACTTTACGACTTTTTTGCACACCCAAACACCAAGCAATACTTTTCAAAGGGCATTTCAGAACAAGTTCTTTTCATAATGTCCATCCTAAACCCATTTTACAAGTTAAAGTACCCATCCTTTACACCAACAACTTTACTTTACGACTTTTTTGCATACCCCAACATCAAGCAATACTTTTCAAAAGGCATTTCAGAATAAGTTCTTTTCTTAATGTCCTTCCTAAACCCATTTTAAAAATTGAAGTACCCATCCTTTTCACCCACAACTTAGTTATAGGTAAGAGTTTGGAGTTTTACCTTAGAGACTTAGCTTAGAGTTTTAGTTTGGTTTAGTTTTAGTTAAAAGTTTAGAGTTTTTTAGCTTAGTGTCTTAGCTTAGAGTTTTTGTTAGAGTTCTAGTTTAGTTTAGTTTTAGTTAAGAGTTTAGAGTATTTAGCTTAGAGTCTTAGCTTAGAGTTTTATTAGAGTTCTAGTTTAGTTTAGTTTAGTTACAGTTAAGAATTTAAAGTTTTAGCTTAGAGTCATAGCTTAGAGTTTTACTTAAAGTTATAGTTTGGTTAAGTTTTAGTTAAGAGTTTCGAGTTTTAGCTGAGTCTTAGCTTAGTTTTTGTTAGAGTTTTAGTTTAGTTTAGTTTTAGTTAAGAGTTTAGAGTTTTCCCTTAGAGTCTTAGCTTAGAGTTTTAGTTAGAGTTGAAGTTTAGTTTAGTTACAGTTAAGAATTTAGAGTTTTAGCTTAGAGTCATACCTTAGAGTTTTACTTAAAGTTTTAGTTTGGCTAAGTTTTAGTTAAGAGTTTCGAGTTTTAGCTTAGATTCTTAGCTTAGAGTTTTAGTTAGAGTTCTAGTTTAGTTTAGTTTTAGTTAAGAGTTTAGAATTTTAGCTTAGAGTCTTAGCTTAGAGTTTTTGTTAGAGTTCTAGTTTATTTTAGTTTTAGTTAAGAGTTTAGAGTTTTTAGCTTAGAGTCTTAGCTTAGAGTTTTTGTTGAAGTTCTAGTTTAGTTTAGTTTTAGTTAATAGTTTAGAGTTTTAGCTTAGAGTCTTAGCTTAGAGTTTTTGTTAGAGTTGAAGTTTAGTTTAGTAATAGTTAAGAGTTTAGAGTTTTAGCTTAGAGTCTTAGCTTAGAGTTTTTTTGTTAGAGTTCTAGTTTAGTTTAATTTTAGTTAAGAGTTTGATTTTTTACCTTTGAGTTTCAGTTAGAGTTCTAGTTTAGTTTAGTTTTAGTTAAGAGTTTGGTGTTTTACCTTAGAGTCTTAGCTTAGAGTTTTAGTTAGAGTTCTAGTTTTGTTTACTTTTAGTTAAGAGTTTAGAATTTTAGCTTAGAGTCTTAGCTTAGAGTTTTTGTTAGAGTTCTAGTTTATTTTAGTTTTAGTTAAGAGTTTAGAGTTTTTAGCTTAGAGTCTTAGCTTAGAGTTTTTGTTAGAGTTGAAGTTTAGTTTAGTAATAGTTAAGAGTTTAGAGTTTTAGCTTAGAGTCTTAGCTTAGAGTTTTTGTTAGAGTTCTAGTTTAGTTTAATTTTGGTTAAGAGTTTGATGTTTTACTTTTGAGTTTCAGTTAGAGTTCTAGTTTAGTTTAGTTTTAGTTAAGAGTTTGGTGTTTTACCTTAGAGTCTTAGCTTAGAGTTTTAGTTAGAGTTCTAGTTTAGTTTAGTTTTAGTTAAGAGTTTAGAATTTTAGCTTAGAGTTTTTGTTAGAGTTCTAGTTTATTTTAGTTTTAGTTAAGAGTTTAGAGTTTTTAGCTTAGAGTCTTAGCTTAGAGTTTTTGTTGAAGTTCTACTTTAGTTTAGTTTTAGTTAATAGTTTAGAGTTTTAGCTTAGAGTCTTAGCTTAGAGTTTTTGTTAGAGTTGAAGTTTAGTTTAGTAATAGTTAAGAGTTTAGAGTTTTAGCTTAGAGTCTTAGCTTAGAATTTTTGTTAGAGTTCTAGTTTAGTTTACATATAGTTAAGAGTTTGGAGTTTTACCTTAGAGACTTAGCTTAGAGTTTTAGTTTAGTTTAGTTTTAGTTAAGAGTTTAGAGTTTTTTAACTTAGAGTCTTAGCTTAGAGTTTTTGTTAGAGTTCTAGTTTAGTTTAGTTTTAGTTAAGAGTTTGGTGTTTTACCTTAGAGTCATAGCTTAGAGTTTTAGTTAGAGTTCTAGTTTAGTTTAGTTTTAGTTAAGAGTTAAGAATTTTAGCTTAGAGTCTTAGCTTAGAGTTATTGTTAGAGTTCTAGTTTATTTTAGTTTTAGTTAATAGTTTAGAGTTTTTAGCTTAGAGTCTTAGCTTAGAGTTTTTGTTGAAGTTCTAGTTTAGTTTAGTTTTAGTTAATAGTTTAGAGTTTTAGCTTAGTCTTAGCTTAGAGTTTTTGTTGAAGTTCTAGTTTAGTTTAGTTTTAGTTAATAGTTTAGAGTTTTAGCTTAGAGTCTTAGCTTAGAGTTTTTGTTAGAGTTGAAGTTTAGTTTAGTAATAGTTAAGAGTTTAGAGTTTTAGCTTAGAGTCTTAGCTTAGAGTTTTTTTGTTAGAGTTCTAGTTTAGTTTAATTTAGTTAAGAGTTTGATTTTTTACCTTTGAGTTTCAGTTAGAGTTCTAGTTTAGTTTAGTTTTAGTTAAGAGTTTGGTGTTTTACCTTAGAGTCTTAGCTTAGAGTTTTAGTTAGAGTTCTAGTTTAGTTTAGTTTTAGTTAAGAGTTTAGAATTTTAGCTTAGAGTCTTAGCTTAGAGTTTTTGTTAGAGTTCTAGTTTATTTTAGTTTTAGTTAAGAGTTTAGAGTTTTTAGCTTAGAGTCTTAGCTTAGAGTTTTTGTTAGAGTTGAAGTTTAGTTTAGTAATAGTTAAGAGTTTAGAGTTTTAGCTTAGAGTCTTAGCTTAGAGTTTTTTTGTTAGAGTTCTAGTTTAGTTTAATTTTAGTTAAGAGTTTAATTTTTTACCTTTGAGTTTCAGTTAGAGTTCTAGTTTAGTTTAGTTTTAGTTAAGAGTTTGGTGTTTTACCTTAGAGTCTTAGCTTAGAGTTTTAGTTAGAGTTCTAGTTTAGTTTAGTTTTAGTTAAGAGTTTAGAATGTTAGCTTAGAGTCTTAGCTTAGAGTTTTTGTTAGAGTTCTAGTTTATTTTAGTTTTAGTTAAGAGTTTAGAGTTTTAGCTTAGAGTCTTAGCTTAGAGTTTTTGTTAGAGTTGAAGTTTAGTTTAGTAATAGTTAAGAGTTTAGAGTTTTAGCTTAGAGTCTTGGCTTAGAATTTTTGTTAGAGTTCTAGTTTAGTTTACATATAGTTAAGAGTTTGGAGTTTTACCTTAGAGACTTAGCTTAGAGTTTTAGTTTAGTTTAGTTTTAGTTAAGAGTTTAGAGTTTTTTAACTTAGAGTCTTAGCTTAGAGTTTTTGTTAGAGCTCTAGTTTAGTTTAGTTTTAGTTAAGAGTTTGGTGTTTTACCTTAGAGTCATAGCTTAGAGTTTTAGTTAGAGTTCTAGTTTAGTTTAGTTTTAGTTAAGAGTTTAGAATTTTAGCTTAGAGTCTTAGCTTAGAGTTATTGTTAGAGTTCTAGTTTATTTTAGTTTTAGTTAATAGTTTAGAGTTTTTAGCTTAGAGTCTTAGCTTAGAGTTTTTGTTGAAGTTCTAGTTTAGTTTAGTTTAGTTAATAGTTTAGAGTTTTAGCTTAGAGTCTTTGCTTAGAGTTTTTGTTAGAGTTGAAGTTTAGTTAATAATAGTTAAGAGTTTAGAGTTTTAGCTTAGAGTCTTAGCTTAGAGTTTTTGTTTGAGTTCTAGTTTAGTTAGATATAGTTAAGAGTTTGGAGTTTTACCTTAGAGACTTAGCTTAGAGTTTTTGTTAGAGTTCTAGTTTAATTTAGTTTTAGTTAAGAGTTTGGTGTTTTACCTTAGAGTCATAGCCTAGAGTTTTAGTTAGAGCTCTAGTTTAGTTTAGTTTTAGTTAAGAGTTTAGAATTTTTAGCTTAGAGTCTTAGCTTAGAATTTTTGTTAGAGTTCTAGTTTAGTTTACATATAGTTAAGAGTTTGGAGTTTTACCTTAGAGACTTAGCTTAGAGTTTTAGTTTAGTTTAGTTTTAGTTAAGAGTTTAGAGTTTTTTAACTTAGAGTCTTAGCTTAGAGTTTTGTTAGAGTTCTAGTTTAGTTTAGTTTTAGTTAAGAGTTTGGTGTTTTACCTTAGAGTCTAGCTTAGAGTTTTAGTTAGAGTTCAGTTTAGTTTAGTTTAGTAAGAGTTAGTTTAGCTAGAGTCTTAGCTTAGAGTTTTGTTAGAGTTCTAGTTATTTAGTTTTAGTTAAGAGTTTAGAGTTTTTAGCTTAGAGTCTTAGCTTAGAGTTTTTGTTGAAGTTCTAGTTTAGTTTAGTTTTAGTTAATAGTTTAGAGTTTTTAGCTTAGAGTCTTAGCTTAGAGTTTTTGTTGAAGTTCTAGTTTAGTTTAGTTTTAGTTAATAGTTTAGAGTTTTTAGCTTAGAGTCTTAGCTTAGAGTTTTTGTTAGAGTTCTAGTTTAGTTTAGTTTTAGTTAAGAGTTTAGAGTTTTAGCTTAGAGTCTTAGCTTAGAGTTTTTTGTTAGAGTTCTAGTTTAGTTTAGTTTTAGTTAAGAGTTTAGAGTTTTAGCTTAGAGTCTTAGCTTAGAGTTTTTGTTAGAGTTCTAGTTTAGTTTAGTTTTAGTTAAGAGTTTGATGTTTTACCTTAGAGTCTTAGCTTAGAGTTTTTAGAGTTCTAGTTTAGTTTAGTTTTAGTTAAGAGTTTAGAGTTTTAGCTTAGAGTCTTAGCTTAGAGTTTTTGTTAGAGTTCTAGTTTAGTTTAGTTTTAGTTAAGAGTTTAGAGTTTTAGCTTAGAGTCTTAGCTTAGAGTTTTTGTTAGAGTTCTAGTTTAGTTTAGTTTTAGTTAAGAGTTTAGAGTTTTAGCTTAGAGTCTTAGCTTAGAGTTTTTGTTAGAGTTCTAGTTTAGTTTAGTTTTAGTTAAGAGTTTAGAGTTTTTAGCTTAGAGTCTTAGCTTAGAGTTTTTGTTAGAGTTCTAGTTTAGTTTAGTTTTAGTTAAGAGTTTGATGTTTTACCTTAGAGTCTTAGCTTAGAGTTTCTAGTTTAGTTTAGTTTTAGTTAAGAGTTTAGAGTTTTAGCTTAGAGTCTTAGCTTAGAGTTTTGTTAGAGTTCTAGTTTAGTTTAGTTTTAGTTAAGAGTTTAGAGTTTTAGCTTAGAGTCTTAGCTTAGAGTTTTTGTTAGAGTTCTAGTTTAGTTTAGTTTTAGTTAAGAGTTTAGAGTTTTAGCTTAGAGTCTTAGCTTAGAGTTTTTGTTAGAGTTCTAGTTTAGTTTAGTATAGTTAAGAGTTTAGAGTTTTAGCTTAGAGTCTTAGCTTAGAGTTTTGTTAGAGTTCTAGTTTAGTTTAGTTAGTTAAGAGTTTAGAGTTTTAGCTTAGAGTCTTAGCTTAGAGTTTTTGTTAGAGTTTAGTTTAGTTTAGTTTTAGTTAAGAGTTTAGAGTTTTTAGCTTAGAGTCTTAGCTTAGAGTTTTGTTAGAGTTCTAGTTTAGTTTAGTTTTAGTTAAGAGTTTAGAGTTTTAGCTTAGAGTCTTAGCTTAGAGTTTTGTTAGAGTTCTAGTTTAGTTTAGTTTAGTTAAGAGTTTAGAGTTTTAGCTTAGAGTCTTAGCTTAGAGTTTTTGTTAGAGTTCTAGTTTAGGTTTAGTTTTAGTTAAGAGTTTAGAGTTTTAGCTTAGAGTCTTAGCTTAGAGTTTTTGTTAGAGTTCTAGTTTAGTTTAGTTTAGTTAAGAGTTTAGAGTTTTAGCTTAGAGTCTTAGCTTAGAGTTTTTGTTAGAGTTCTAGTTTAGTTTAGTTTTAGTTAAGAGTTTAGAGTTTTAGCTTAGAGTCTTAGCTTAGAGTTTTTGTTAGAGTTCTAGTTTAGTTTAGTTTTAGTTAAGAGTTTAGAGTTTTTAGCTTAGAGTCTTAGCTTAGAGTTTTGTTAGAGTTCTAGTTTAGTTTAGTTTTAGTTAAGAGTTTAGAGTTTTAGCTTAGAGTCTTAGCTTAGAGTTTTTGTTAGAGTTCTAGTTTAGTTTAGTTTTAGTTAAGAGTTTAGAGTTTTTAGCTTAGAGTCTTAGCTTAGAGTTTTTGTTAGAGTTAAGTTTAGTTTAGTAATAGTTAAGAGTTTAGAGTTTTAGCTTAGAGTCTTAGCTTAGAGTTTTTGTTAGAGTTCTAGTTTAGTTTAGTTTTAGTTAAGAGTTTAGAGTTTTACCTTAGAGTCTTAGCTTAGAGTTTTTGAGTTTAGTTTAGTTTTAGTTAAGAGTTTAGAGTTTTTAGCTTAGAGTCTTAGCTTAGAGTTTTTAGTTAGAGTTCTAGTTTAGTTTAGTATAGTTAAGAGTTTAGAGTTTTAGCTTAGAGTCTTAGCTTAGAGTTTTTGTTAGAGTTCTAGTTTAGTTTAGTTTTAGTTAAGAGTTTAGAGTTTTAGCCTTAGAGTCTTAGCTTAGAGTTTGTAGTTTAGTTTAGTTTTAGTTAAGAGTTTAGAGTTTTACCTTAGAGTCTTAGCTTAGAGTTTTAGTTAGAGTTAGTTTAGTTTTAGTTAAGAGTTTAGAGTTTTAGCTTAGAGTCTTAGCTTAGAGTTTTGTTAGAGTTCTAGTTTAGTTTAGTTAGTTAAGAGTTTAGAGTTTTAGCTTAGAGTCTTAGCTTAGAGTTTTTAGTTAAGTTTAGTTTTTAGTTAGAGTTTAGAGTTTTAGCTTAGAGTCTTAGCTTAGAGTTTTTGTTAGAGTTTAGTTTAGTTTAGTTAGTTAAGAGTTTAGTAGTTTTAGCTTAGAGTCTTAGCTTAGAGTTTTTGTTAGAGTTCTAGTTTAGTTTAGTTTTAGTTTAGAGTTTAGTTTAGCTTAGAGTCTTAGCTTAGAGTTTTTGTTAGAGTTCTAGTTTAGTTTAGTTTTAGTTAAGAGTTTAGAGTTTTAGCTTAGAGTCTTAGCTTAGAGTTTTTGTTAGAGTTCTAGTTTAGTTTAGTTTTAGTTAAGAGTTTAGAGTTTTAGCTTAGAGTCTTAGCTTAGAGTTTTTGTTAGAGTTCTAGTTTAGTTTAGTTTTAGTTAAGAGTTTAGAGTTTTAGCTTAGAGTCTTAGCTTAGAGTTTTTGTTAGAGTTCTAGTTTAGTTTAGTATAGTTAAGAGTTTAAGTTTTAGCTTAGAGTCTTAGCTTAGAGTTTTAGTTTAGTTTAGTTTTAGTTAAGAGTTTAGAGTTTTAGCTTAGAGTCTTAGCTTAGAGTTTTTGTTAGAGTTCTAGTTTAGTTTAGTTTTAGTTAAGAGTTTGAGTGTTTTACCTTAGAGTCATAGCTTAGAGTTTTAGTTAGAGTTCTAGTTTAGTTTAGTTTTAGTTAAGAGTTTAGAGTTTTAGCTTAGAGTCTTAGCTTAGAGTTTTAGTTAGAGTTCTAGTTTAGTTTAGTTTTAGTTAAGAGTTTAGAGTTTTTAGCTTAGAGTCTTAGCTTAGAGTTTTTGTTAGAGTTCTAGTTTAGTTTAGTTTTAGTTAAGAGTTTAGAGTTTTAGCTTAGAGTCTTAGCTTAGAGTTTTTGTTAGAGTTGAAGTTTAGTTTAGTTTAGTTAAGAGTTTAGAGTTTTAGCTTAGAGTCTTAGCTTAGAGTTTTTGTTAGAGTTCTAGTTTAGTTTAGTTTAGTTAAGAGTTTAGAGTTTTAGCTTAGAGTCTTAGCTTAGAGTTTTGTTAAGTTCTAGTTTAGTTTAGTTTTAGTTAAGAGTTTAGAGTTTTAGCTTAGAGTCTAGCTTAGAGTTTTATGTTAGAGTTCTAGTTTAGTTTAGTTTTAGTTAAGAGTTTAGAGTTTTAGCTTAGAGTCTTAGCTTAGAGTTTTAGTTAGAGTTCTAGTTTAGTTTAGTTTTAGTTAAGAGTTTAGAGTTTTAGCTTAGAGTCTTAGCTTAGAGTTTTTGTTAGAGTTCTAGTTTAGTTTAGTTTTAGTTAAGAGTTTAGAGTTTTTAGCTTAGAGTCTTAGCTTAGAGTTTTTGTTGAAGTTCTAGTTTAGTTTAGTTATAGTTAAGAGTTTAGAGTTTTAGCTTAGAGTCTTAGCTTAGAGTTTTTGTTAGAGTTGAAGTTTAGTTTAGTAATAGTTAAGAGTTTAGAGTTTTAGCTTAGAGTCTTAGCTTAGAGTTTTAGTTTAGTTTAGTTTTAGTTAAGAGTTTAGAGTTTTACTTAGAGTCTTAGCTTAGTTTTAGTTAGAGTTCTAGTTTAGTTTAGTTTTAGTTAAGAGTTTAGAGTTTTTAGGTTAGAGTCTTAGCTTAGAGTTTTTGTTGAGGTTCTAGTTTAGTTTAGTTTAGTTAAGAGTTTGTGTTTTACCTTAGAGTCTTAGCTTAGAGTTTTAGTTAGAGTTCTAGTTTAGTTTAGTTTTAGTTAAGAGTTTAGAGTTTTAGCTTAGAGTCTTAGCTTAGAGTTTTTGTTAGAGTTCTAGTTTAGTTTAGTTTTAGTTAAGAGTTTAGAGTTTTTAGCTTAGAGTCTTAGCTTAGAGTTTTTGTTGAAGTTCTAGTTTAGTTTAGTTTTAGTTAAAGTTTAGAGTTTTAGCTTAGAGTCTTAGCTTAGAGTTTTTGTTAGAGTTGAAGTTTAGTTTAGTAATAGTTAAGAGTTTAGAGTTTTAGCTTAGAGTCTTAGCTTAGAGTTTTTGTTAGAGTTCTAGTTTAGTTAGATATAGTTAGAGTTTGAGTTTTACCTTAGAGACTTAGCTTAGAGTTTTAGTTTAGTTTAGTTTTAGTTAAGAGTTTAGAGTTTTTTAGCTTAGAGTCTTAGCTTAGAGTTTTTTGTTAGAGTTCTAGTTTAGTTTAGTTTTAGTTAAGAGTTTGGTGTTTTACCTTAGAGTCTTAGCTTAGAGTTTTAGTTAGAGTTCTAGTTTAGTTTAGTTTTAGTTAAGAGTTTAGAGTTTTAGCTTAGAGTCTTAGCTTAGAGTTTTTGTTAGAGTTCTAGTTTAGTTTAGTTATAGTTAAGAGTTTAGAGTTTTTAGCTTAGAGTCTTAGCTTAGAGTTTTGTTAGAGTTCTAGTTTAGTTTAGTAATAGTTAAGAAGTTTAGAGTTTTAGCTTAGAGTCTTAGCTTAGAGTTTTTGTTAGAGTTGAGTTTAGTTTAGTTTAGTTAAGAGTTTAGAGTTTTAGCTTAGAGTCTCTAGTTTTAGTTAGTTTTAGTTTAGTTTAGTTTTAGTTAAGAGTTTAGAGTTTTTAGCTTAGAGTCTTAGCTTAGAGTTTTGTTAGAGTTCTAGTTTAGTTTAGTTTTAGTTAAGAGTTTAGAGTTTTTTAGCTTAGAGTCTTAGCTTAGAGTTTTTGTTAGAGTTCTAGTTTAGTTTAGTTTTAGTTAAGAGTTTAGAGTTTTAGCTTAGAGTCTTAGCTTAGAGTTTTTGTTAGAGTTGAAGTTTAGTTTAGTTATAGTTAAGAGTTTAGAGTTTTAGCTTAGAGTCTTAGCTTAGAGTTTTTTGTTAGAGTTCTAGTTTAGTTTAATTTTAGTTAAGAGTTTGAGTTTTTACCTTAGAGTTTAGTTAGAGTTCTAGTTTAGTTTAGTTTTAGTTAAGAGTTTGGTGTTTTACTTAGAGTCTTAGCTTAGAGTTTTAGTTAGAGTTCTAGTTTAGTTTAGTTTTAGTTAAGAGTTTAGAGTTTTAGCTTAGAGTCTTAGCTTAGAGTTTTGTTAGAGTTCTAGTTTAGTTTAGTTTTAGTTAAGAGTTTAGAGTTTTAGCTTAGAGTCTTAGCTTAGAGTTTTTGTTAGAGTTCTAGTTTAGTTTAGTTTTAGTTAAGAGTTTAGAGTTTTTAGCTTAGAGTCTTAGCTTAGAGTTTTTGTTAGAGTTGAAGTTTAGTTTAGTATAGTTAAGAGTTTAGAGTTTTAGCTTAGAGTCTTAGCTTAGAGTTTTTGTTAGAGTTCTAGTTTAGTTTAAGTTTTAGTTAAGAGTTTAGAGTTTTACCTTAGAGTTTAGTTAGAGTTCTAGTTTAGTTTAGTTTTAGTTAAGAGTTTGGTGTTTTACCTTAGAGTCTTAGCTTAGAGTTTTAGTTAGAGTTCTAGTTTAGTTTAGTTTTAGTTAAGAGTTTAGAATTTTAGCTTAGAGTCTTAGCTTAGAGTTTTGTTAGAGTTCTAGTTTATTTTAGTTTTAGTTAAGAGTTTAGAGTTTTTAGCTTAGAGTCTTAGCTTAGAGTTTTTGTTGAGTTCTAGTTTAGTTTAGTTTTAGTTAATAGTTTAGAGTTTTAGCTTAGAGTCTTAGCTTAGAGTTTTGTTAGAGTTGAAGTTTAGTTTATAGTTAAGAGTTTAGAGTTTTAGCTTAGAGTCTTAGCTTAGAGTTTTTGTTAGAGTTCTAGTTTAGTTTAGATATAGTTAAGAGTTTGGAGTTTTACCTTAGAGACTTAGCTTAGAGTTTTAGTTTAGTTTAGTTTTAGTTAAGAGTTTAGAGTTTTTACTTAGAGTCTTAGCTTAGAGTTTTTGTTAGAGTTCTAGTTTAGTTTAGTTTTAGTTAAGAGTTTGGTGTTTTACCTTAGAGTCATAGCTTAGAGTTTTAGTTAGAGTTCTAGTTTAGTTTAGTTTTAGTTAAGAGTTTAGAATTTTAGCTTAGAGTCTTAGCTTAGAGTTTTTGTTAGAGTTCTAGTTTAGTTTAGTTTTAGTTAAGAGTTTAGAGTTTTTAGCTTAGAGTCTTAGCTTAGAGTTTTGTTGAAGTTCTAGTTTAGTTTAGTTTTAGTTAAGAGTTTAGAGTTTTAGCTTAGAGTCTTAGCTTAGAGTTTTTGTTAGAGTTGAAGTTTAGTTTAGTTATAGTTAAGAGTTTAGAGTTTTAGCTTAGAGTCTTAGCTTAGAGTTTTGTTAGAGTTCTAGTTTAGTTTAGATTTAGTTAAGAGTTTAGAGTTTTACTTAGAGCTTAGCTTAGAGTTTTGTTAGAGTTCTAGTTTATTTAGTTTAGTTAAGAGTTTAGAGTTTTTAGCTTAGAGTCTTAGCTTAGAGTTTTTGTTAGAGTTCTAGTTTAGTTTAGTTTTAGTTAAGAGTTTAGAGTTTTTAGCTTAGAGTCTTAGCTTAGAGTTTTTGTTAGAGTTCTAGTTTAGTTTAGTTTTAGTTAAGAGTTTAGAGTTTTAGCTTAGAGTCTTAGCTTAGAGTTTTGTTAGAGTTTAGTTTAGTTTAGTATAGTTAAGAGTTTAGAGTTTTAGCTTAGAGTCTTAGCTTAGAGTTTTTGTTAGAGTTCTAGTTTAGTTTAGTTTAGTTAAGAGTTTAGAGTTTTAGCTTAGAGTTTTAGTTAGAGTTCTAGTTTAGTTTAGTTTTAGTTAAGAGTTTAGAGTGTTTTAGCTTAGAGTCTTAGCTTAGAGTTTTAGTTAGAGTTCTAGTTTAGTTTAGTTTTAGTTAAGAGTTTAGAGTTTTAGCTTAGAGTCTTAGCTTAGAGTTTTTGTTAGAGTTCTAGTTTAGTTTAGTTTTAGTTAAGAGTTTAGAGTTTTTAGCTTAGAGTCTTAGCTTAGAGTTTTTGTTAGAGTTTAGTTTAGTTTAGTTATAGTTAAGAGTTTAGAGTTTTAGCTTAGAGTCTTAGCTTAGAGTTTTTTGTTAGAGTTCTAGTTTAGTTTAATTTTAGTTAAGAGTTTAGTTTTTACTTGAGTTTAGTTAGAGTTTAGTTAGTTTTAGTTAAGAGTTTGTTTTACCTTAGAGTCTTAGCTTAGAGTTTTAGTTAGAGTTCTAGTTTAGTTTAGTTTTAGTTAAGAGTTTAGAGTTTTAGCTTAGAGTCTTAGCTTAGAGTTTTTGTTAGAGTTCTAGTTTAGTTTAGTTTTAGTTAAGAGTTTAGAGTTTTAGCTTAGAGTCTTAGCTTAGAGTTTTTGTTAGAGTTCTAGTTTAGTTTAGTTTTAGTTAAGAGTTTAGAGTTTTAGCTTAGAGTCTTAGCTTAGAGTTTTTGTTAGAGTTGAAGTTTAGTTTAGTAATAGTTAAGAGTTTAGAGTTTTAGCTTAGAGTCTTAGCTTAGAATTTTTGTTAGAGTTCTAGTTTAGTTTACATATAGTTAAGAGTTTGGAGTTTTAGCCTTTGAGACTTAGCTTAGAGTTTTAGTTTAGTTTAGTTTTAGTTAAGAGTTTAGAGTTTTTAACTTAGAGTCTTAGCTTAGAGTTTTTGTTAGAGCTCTAGTTTAGTTTAGTTTTAGTTAAGAGTTTGGTGTTTTACCTTAGAGTCATAGCTTAGAGTTTTAGTTAGAGTTCTAGTTTAGTTTAGTTTTAGTTAAGAGTTTAGAATTTTAGCTTAGAGTCTTAGCTTAGAGTTATTGTTAGAGTTCTAGTTTATTTTAGTTTTAGTTAATAGTTTAGAGTTTTTAGCTTAGAGTCTTAGCTTAGAGTTTTTGTTGAAGTTCTAGTTTAGTTTAGTTTTAGTTAAGAGTTTAGAGTTTTAGCTTAGAGTCTTAGCTTAGAGTTTTTGTTAGAGTTGAAGTTTAGTTTAATATAGTTAAGAGTTTAGAGTTTTAGCTTAGAGTCTTAGCTTAGAGTTTTTGTTTGAGTTCTAGTTTAGTTTAGATATAGTTAAGAGTTTGGAGTTTTACCTTAGAGACTTAGCTTAGAGTTTTGTTAGAGTTCTAGTTTATTTAGTTTTAGTTAAGAGTTTGAGTTTTTACCTTAGAGTCATAGCTTAGAGTTTTAGTTAGAGTCTAAGTTAGTTTAGTTTTAGTTAAGAGTTTAGAGTTTTAGCTTAGAGTCTTAGCTTAGAGTTTTTGTTAGAGTTCTAGTTTAGTTTAGTAATAGTTAAGAGTTTAGAGTTTTTAGCTTAGAGTCTTAGCATAGAGTTTTTGTTGAAGTTCTAGTTTAGTTTAGTAATAGTTAAGAAGTTTAGAGTTTTAGCTTAGAGTCTTAGCTTAGAGTTTTTGTTAAGTTGAAGTTTAGTTTAGTATAGTTAAGAGTTTAGAGTTTTAGCTTAGAGTCTTAGCTTAGAGTTTTAGTTTAGTTTAGTTTTAGTTAAGAGTTTAGAGTTTTTTAGCTTAGAGTCTTAGCTTAGAGTTTTAGTTAGAGTTCTAGTTTAGTTTAGTTTTAGTTAAGAGTTTAGAATTTTAGCTTAGAGTCTTAGCTTAGAGTTTTTGTTAGAGTTCTAGTTTAGTTTAGTTTTAGTTAAGAGTTTAGAGTTTTTAGCTTAGAGTCTTAGCTTAGAGTTTTTGTTAGAGTTGAGTTTAGTTTAGTTTAGTTAAGTTAGTTTTAGAGAGTTTAGTAGAGTTTTAGCTTAGAGTCTTAGCTTAGAGTTTTTTTGCTTAGAGTTCTAGTTTAGTTTAAGTTTTAGTTAAGAGTTTAGAGTTTTAGCTTAGAGTCTTAGCTTAGAGTTTTAGTTAGAGTTCTAGTTTAGTTTAGTTTTAGTTAAGAGTTTGGTGTTTTACCTTAGAGTCTTAGCTTAGAGTTTTAGTTAGAGTTCTAGTTTAGTTTAGTTTTAGTTAAGAGTTTAGAATTTTAGCTTAGAGTCTTAGCTTAGAGTTTTTGTTAGAGTTCTAGTTTAGTTTAGTTTTAGTTAAGAGTTTAGAGTTTTTAGCTTAGAGTCTTAGCTTAGAATTTTTGTTAGAGTTCTAGTTTAGTTTACATATAGTTAAGAGTTTGGAGTTTTGCCTTAGAGACTTAGCTTAGAGTTTTAGTTTAGTTTACTTTTAGTTTTAAGAGTTTAGAGTTTTTTAAGCTTAGAGTCTTAGCTTAGAGTTTTTGTTAGAGTTCTAGTTTAGTTTAGTTTTAGTTAAGAGTTTAGAGTTTTAGCTTAGAGTCTAGCTTAGAGTTTTAGTTAGAGTTCTAGTTTAGTTTAGTTTTAGTTAAGAGTTTAGAAGTTTTAGCTTAGAGTTTAGCTTAGATTAGTTAGTTGAGTTGTTAGAGTTCTAGTTTAGTTTAGTTTTAGTTAAGAGTTTAGAGTTTTTAGCTTAGAGTCTTAGCTTAGAGTTTTTGTTAGAGTTCTAGTTTAGTTTAGTTTTAGTTAAGAGTTTAGAGTTTTAGCTTAGAGTCTTAGCTTAGAGTTTTTGTTGAAGTTCTAGTTTAGTTTAGTTTTAGTTAATAGTTTAGAGTTTTTAGCTTAGAGTCTTAGCTTAGAGTTTTTGTTAGAGTTCTAGTTTAGTTTAGTTTTAGTTAAGAGTTTAGAGTTTTAGCTTAGAGTCTTAGCTTAGAGTTTTTGTTAGAGTTCTAGTTTAGTTTAGTATAGTTAAGAGTTTTGAGTTTTACCTTAGAGTCTTAGCTTAGAGTTTTTGTTAGAGTTTAGTTTAGTTTTTTAGTTAAGAGTTTGATTTTTTACTTAGAGTTTCAGTTAGAGTTCTAGTTTAGTTTAGTATTAGTTAAGAGTTTGGTGTTTTACCTTAGAGTCTTAGCTTAGAGTTTTAGTTAGAGTTCTAGTTTAGTTTAGTTTTAGTTAAGAGTTTAGAATTTTAGCTTAGAGTCTTAGCTTAGAGTTTTTGTTAGAGTTCTAGTTTATTTTAGTTTTAGTTAAGAGTTTAGAGTTTTTAGCTTAGAGTCTTAGCTTAGAGTTTTTGTTAGAGTTGAAGTTTAGTTTAGTAATAGTTAAGAGTTTAGAGTTTTAGCTAGAGTCTTAGCTTAGAGTTTTTTTGTTAGAGTTCTAGTTTAGTTTAATTTTAGTTAAGAGTTTAATTTTTTACCTTTGAGTTTCAGTTAGAGTTCTAGTTTAGTTTAGTTTTAGTTAAGAGTTTGGTGTTTTACCTTAGAGTCTTAGCTTAGAGTTTTAGTTAGAGTTCTAGTTTAGTTTAGTTTTAGTTAAGAGTTTAGAATTTTAGCTTAGAGTCTTAGCTTAGAGTTTTTGTAGAGTTCTAGTTTATTTTAGTTTTAGTTAAGAGTTTAGAGTTTTTAGCTTAGAGTCTTAGCTTAGAGTTTTTGTTGAAGTTCTACTTTAGTTTAGTTTTAGTTAATAGTTTAGAGTTTTAGCTTAGAGTCTTAGCTTAGAGTTTTTCTTAGACTTGAAGTTTAGTTTAGTAATAGTTAAGAGTTTAGAGTTTTAGCTTAGAGTCTTAGCTTAGAATTTTTGTTAGAGTTCTAGTTTAGTTTACATATAGTTAAGAGTTTGGAGTTTTACCTTAGAGACTTAGCTTAGAGTTTTAGTTTAGTTTAGTTTTAGTTAAGAGTTTAGAGTTTTTTAACTTAGAGTCTTAGCTTAGAGTTTTTGTTAGAGTTCTAGTTTAGTTTAGTTTTAGTTAAGAGTTTGGTGTTTTACCTTAGAGTCATAGCTTAGAGTTTTAGTTAGAGTTCTAGTTTAGTTTAGTTTTAGTTAAGAGTTTAGAATTTTAGCTTAGAGTCTTAGCTTAGAGTTATTGTTAGAGTTCTAGTTTATTTTAGTTTTAGTTAATAGTTTAGAGTTTTTAGCTTAGAGTCTTAGCTTAGAGTTTTTGTTGAAGTTCTAGTTTAGTTTAGTTTTAGTTAATAGTTTAGAGTTTTAGCTTAGAGTCTTAGCTTAGAGTTTTTGTTAGAGTTGAAGTTTAGTTTAATAATAGTTAAGAGTTTAGAGTTTTAGCTTAGAGTCTTAGCTTAGAGTTTTTGTTTGAGTTCTAGTTTAGTTTAGATATAGTTAAGAGTTTGGAGTTTTACCTTAGAGACTTAGCTTAGAGTTTTAGTTTAGAGTTCTAGTTTAATTTAGTTTTAGTTAAGAGTTTGGTGTTTTACCTTAGAGTCATAGCTAGAGTTATAGTTAGACCTCTAATTTAGTTTAGTTTTAGTTAAGAGTTTAGAATTTTTAGCTTAGAGTCTTAGCTTAGAGTTTTGTTAGAGTTCTAGTTTAGTTTAGTAATAGTTAAGAATTTAGAGTTTTAGCTTAGAGTCTTAGCTTAGAGTTTTTGTTAAAGTTGAAGTTTAGTTTAGTAATAGTTAAGAGTTTAGAGTTTTAGCTTAGAGTCTTAGCTTAGAGTTTTAGTTTAGTTTAGTTTTAGTTAAGAGTTTAGAGTTTTTAGCTTAGAGTCTTAGCTTAGAGTTTTAGTTAGAGTTCTAGTTTAGTTTAGTTTTAGTTAAGAGTTTAGAATTTTAGCTTAGAGTCTTAGCTTAGAGTTTTGTTAGAGTTCTAGTTTATTTTAGTTTTAGTTAAGAGTTTAAAGTTTTTAGCTTAGAGTCTTAGCTTAGAGTTTTTGTTAGAGTTGAAGTTTAGTTTAGTAATAGTTAAGAGTTTAGAGTTTTAGCTTAGAGTCTTAGCTTAGAGTTTTAGTTAGAGTTCTAGTTTAGTTTAGTTTTAGTTAAGAGTTTAGAGTTTTGCCATAGAGTCTTAGCTTAGAGTTCTAGTTAGAGTTGAAGTTTAGTTTAGTTACAGTTAAGAATTTAGAGTTTTAGCTTAGAGTCATAGCTTAGAGTTTTACTTAAAGTTGTAGTTTAGTTAAGTTTTAGTTAAGAGTTTCGAGTTTTAGCTTAGAGTCTTACCTTAGAGTTTTTGTTAGAGTTCTAGTTTAGTTTAGTTTTAGTTAAGAGTTTAGAGTTTTACCTTAGAGTCTTAGCTTAGAGTTTTAGTTAGAGTTCTAGTTTAGTTTAGTTATAGTTAAGAATTTAGAGTTTTAGCTTAGAGTCATAGCTTAGAGTTTTAGTTAAAGTTATAGTTTAGTAAAGTTATAGTTAAGAGTTTAGAGTTTTACCTTAGAGTCATAGCTTAGAGTTTTAGTTAGAGTTCTAGTTCAGTTTAGTTTTAGTTAAGAGTTTAGAGTTTTAGCTTAGAGTCTTAGCTTATAGTTTGTGTTAGAGTTCTAGTTTAGTTTACTTATAGTTAAGAGTCTCGAGTTTTTAGCTTAGAGTCTTAGCTTAGAGTTTCTGTTAGAGTTCTAGTTTAGTTTACTTCTAGTTAAGAGTTTAGAGTTTAAGCTTAGAGTCTTAGCTTATAGTTTGTGTTAAAGTTCTAGCTTAGTTTAGTAATAGTTAATAGTCTTAGCTTAGAGTTTTTGTTAGAGTTCTAGTTTAGTTTAGTTTTAGTTAAGAGTTTAGAGTTTTAGCTTAGAGTCTTAGCTTAGAGTTTTTGTTAGAGTTCTAGTTTAGTTTAGTTATAGTTAAGAGTTTGGAGTTTTACCTTAGAGACTTAGCTTAGAGTTTTAGTTCAGTTTAGTTTTACTTAAGAGTTTAGAGTTTTAGCTTAGAGTCTCAGCTTAGAGTTTTTGTTAGAGTTCTAGTTTAGTTTAGTTTTAGTTATGAGTTTAGTGTTTTTAGCTTAGAGTCTTAGTTTAGAGTTTTTGTTGAAGTTCTAGTTTAGTTTAGTTTTAGTTTAGAGTTTTAGCTTAGACTTAAAGTTTTAATTAGAGTTCTAGTTTAGTTTAGTTTTAGTTAAGAGTTTAGAGTTTTTAGCTTAGAGTCTTAGCTTAGTTTTATTTAGAGTTCTAGTTTAATTTAGTTTTAGTTAAGAGTTTAGAGTTTTACCATAGAGTCTTAGCTTATAGTTTTAGTTAGAGTTAAAGTTTAGTTTAGTTACAGTTAAGAATTTAGAGTTTTAGCTTAGAGTCATAGCTTAGAGTTTTACTTAAAGTTATAGTTTGGTTAAGTTTTAGTTAAGAGTTTCGAGTTTTAACTGAGTCTTAGCTTAGAGTTTTTGTTAGAGTTCTAGTTTAGTTTAGTTTTAGTTAAGAGTTTAGAGTTTTACGTTAGAGTTTAGTTTAATTTTAGTTAAGAATTTGATGTTTTACCTTTGAGTTTCAGTTAGAGTTCTAGTTTAGTTTACTTTTAGTTAAGAGTTTAGTGTTTTACCTTAGAGTCTTAGCTTAGAGTTTTAGTTAGAGTTCTAGTTTAGTTTAGTTTTAGTTAAGAGTTTAGAATTTTAGCTTAGAGTCTTAGCTTAGAGTTTTTGTTAGAGTTCTAGTTTATTTTAGTTTTAGTTAAGAGTTTAGAGTTTTTAGCTTAGAGTCTTAGATTAGAGTTTTTGTTGAAGTTCTAGTTCAGTTTAGTTTTATTTAATAGTTTAGAGTTTTAGCTTAGAGTCTTAGCTTAGCGTTTTTGTTAGAGTTGAATTTTAGTTTAGTAATAGTTAAGAGTTTAGAGTTTTAGCTTAGAGTCTTAGCTTAGAGTTTTTGTTAGAGTTCTAGTTTAGTTTAGATATAGTTAAGCGTTTGGAGTTTTACCTTCGAGACTTAGCTTAGAGTTTTAGTTTAGTTTAGTTTTAGTTAAGAGTTTAGAGTTTTTTAGCTTAGAGTCTTAGCTTAGAGTTTTTGTTAGAGTTCTAGTTTAGTTTAGTTTTAGTTAAGAGTTTGGTGTTTTACCTTAGAGTCATAGCTTAGAGTTTTAGTTAGAGTTCTAGTTTAGTTTAGTTTTACTTAAGAGTTTAGAATTTTAGCTTAGAGTCTTAGCTTACAGTTTTTGTTAGAGTTTTAGTTTAGTTTAGTTTAGTTTTAGTTAAGAGTTTAGAGTTTTTAGCTTAGAGTCTTAGCTTATAGTTTTTGTTAGAGTTTTAGTTTAGTTTAGTTTTAGTTAAGAATTTAGAGTTTTTAGCTTAGAGTCGTAGTTTAGAGTTTTTGTTAGAGTTCTAGTTTAGTTTAGTTTTACTTAAGAGTTTAGAATTTTAGCTTAGAGTCTTAGCTTACAGTTTTTGTTGAAGCTCTAGTTTAGTTTAGTTTTAGTTAAGAGTTTATAGTTTTAGCTTAGAGTCGTAGTTTGGAGTTTTTGTTAGAGTTCTAGTTTAGTTTAGTTAAGAGTTTAGAGTTTTATTATAGAGTCATAGCTTAGAGTTTTTTTGAAGTTGAAGTTTAGTTTAGTCATAGTTAAGAATTCAGAGTTTTTAGCTTAGAGTCTTAGCTTGGAGTTTTACTTAGAGTTCTAGTTTAGTTTAATTTAGAAATTATCTAGCCGTTTGCAAGAAAAATGAGACAATAAATAAATAATATATGCAATTATTGCTCGCTTAGACAGAGTAGACAAATAATTAAAATCACCAAACTAAAGGCAATAGGTCATTTTGCAGCCTTGATTGTATAAGAATTATTGGTGTAGCAGTAGTGGTTATAGGTCATTGTTTAGCAGCCTTAGTCGTAGATTGTGTAGCAGTTGGTGGTGCATTAGCAGTGCTCAAGGTGGGAGGGGACAGCCCCTTTCATATACGGAATAATTTCTGTTATCTCCGCCCATGGAATCTCGCTTTTCTTTAAAAATAGCTTGAAGGGCTCTTCAGCGCCTGGCCCTGACTTTTTCCGTTTTTTTTTCTTTTTCTAGTCAGGCCTCTAACTCTGTTGCAGTTTTGGGTATAGATGTGGTTTTGGGTTCTGTATTTCACGCAGCGTTTGAAATACTGACAGGGCGTAGTAAAAATAAAGATAAGGGTTCACTAAGTGTTTTAACCGTAAATAAAACAGATTTAAGCAATGGAATTCATCAGATTAGCTCCGAAGAGGACACACACACACATTGCATAATTCACATATTGCAATTTTTCAATCCAAATCAGAAGCGTGTAAATTATTTCTCGTTTTTACTTTCCAGGTCAAAGAGAACAGATGAATTTGATTACATCTTACATAGATGGCTCTAATGTATATGGCTCTGATCGATTGGAGGCCAGACGGCTTAGAACTTTATACAAAGGCTATTTAAAAATTAGACTGAGCCCAGACGGTAGACCACTTCTACCAAGTTCATTCGATCCTAATGATGGGTGTAACCAAGAGGAAGAGATAAAAAACAGTCGATATTGCTTTAAAGCAGGTAAGTTCTCCCAAATCATGTAGCTCTGAAACACAAAACGATTGGCAGTCAAAACACAGTCCCCGCGAAACAAAAATATTTTATTAAACTAACCATCTACAGCTATCCATCCAATTTTTTTGATTGGTGGAATAAGAAAAATCACTGGATTTCTCGTATGTGATTTGTACTTATTCGAAATGAAATATTTGCCACAAGTTGCGATGCAAACCAGGCCACAATTACTCAAGACTTGTTTATTCCAGGAAATGCTCTATGATTTGGGATGCCCGTACTAGTGATGACGTACTAGTGATGCCCCGCTAGTGATGAAGAACAAGAAACACGAAAAAAGAATAGATATTGGTGCTACCCGTGCAACAAATTAATTTTCCTTGTTATTCAATCTGTTTTGAACTTTTCGTTTCGATCCGATGCCATTCTTGTTTGGATTTTAGCCTATTTTTAAAATTCCCCCATGTTTACTTTTAAAAAACCTTAACTATTAAGACTAATCAAAATAATAGTCGCCATTTCTGAATTATCTACAAACGGCTGTTTTTCCCACTAAACAGATTACATTAAGACTAATGGAAATCTTAGTTGTCATTCCTTAATCAGCTACAAATGGCCATTCTTTCCACTAGAAAGTTCTTTTTAAACGTGTGTTATAATGGGCCCGTGGTTTGTTCTTTAATATCTTAACTTCTGTCTTTGCAACCACGATTAAACATTTGAATAATAAATCGCAAAAACTGCCTAAATTAAAACGTTTTAAAGTTTTTCATCAGTCTATGCATATGATTGGACCCTGTAACGATATTTTATGCTGCAAAGGAATTGTCAGATGGGTAGAAGCAGTCAATTGGACATCAGGAAAATCATGTCCCCTTTTATCTCCTCCTAGACTCTAAACTTCTGTGTCTCCAAAAAGAAGGACCATTCTCTCGTCCACTAAAAAATCTATGGAAAATCCTTAAATATTTCTTTTTACCCTGTTACTTTTAGAGGCCAACAAATTCTCATATTGTCAACTAATATCTAAAGATTTTCTTTAATCTCTTCTATATTTCAAAGACACAAGGAACTTTTTGGGTATCCACTATCAACATGTTCAAGAATTTTCTGGTCCTCTCCCGTTCAAATTTCCTTTTTTTTCCATTCTATTCCGTATTATATTGTTATTTGTTATTTTTTAAGCTGTTTCTTTAAGAATTCATTTTATCCGGTCATATAATATTTTTTAGCACAACCTTTTCTGCTGTGTTTCAGGGGATGTGCGAGTTAATGAACAGCCGTCACTGACCTCGATGCATACACTTTGGATGCGAGAACACAATAGGATTTCTCATATATTAAATGATATCAACCCAACGTGGTCAGATGAAAGACTTTATCAAGAAGCCAGAAGAATTGTTATCGCTGAAATACAACACATCACTTATAACGAATTTCTTCCAGCTTTACTAGGTAGCTCATTTTAGTATTTAATCTACTCTCTTATACCCCGCAATTCCTAATATGGGAATATTCGTAACAGCAACGGGACGGGCGCAGGAATTCAGAAGTCCGGAAGAATTCACAGCCCACCTTGAGCCCAAGTCGTAGGCTATTATTCAGGGCTACAGCGTCAGAAAAGGTAATTTCCACCACCAGAGTTTCCTAAACGTTCAGCGTCAAAAACACCTTCACATTCCTCAAAGATCACTGCATTTTAATTAGAGGGTACCCCCTCAACAATACCATGAAATTTCTTTTAGTGCGTCATGACGTCACAGCTATTCAACACGGTTAGAACTGCACTGTTGAAATCCTTTGCTTCAGATTGACTAATCTGAACAAATAGCTTGTCACCGGGGAGTTCTATACTGTGAATAGCTCCATGACCTCTAATTTTGTTAATAGCTTGATCCTGTTTCAAAGGGTTGTCAAGTTCAGTAGGCACTTTTGAAATGATAACAGCGGCGGTGTTTTCAATATCGAGACTAGCATAAGAAATGGGAAGTGATGGAAAATTAAAATCATAAGCTGCTACCTTTTCTTTGATGAAGTTTGGGGTGCAATCCAGAGCACTAATTTTGGAAGCAAGTTTATTATAAGTCACAGCAGAAATTACCGGCACTTCAGGGGGTGAAATAACTGCTTACGTCGTCACTATCAGCTCTTTATTTTCACGCCTCCGAAGCAAAGCAATCATATCTTTCATGTGCCAAGCGGAGGCATGGTCAACTTGTCTCCTTGGTGCTGTTTTGCTACTAGGGTGTATTTCTGCCCATAATTCAACTTTCGCATCTTTGAGATTGTTTTCACGAAAAATCTCCACTGCATGACTAATAATAACTTCATCATTAATACCCGATAGAACGTTTGATTAGATAAAATTAAAAATATCTGAATAAGCAAACATTATCATTTTGCATAGCTCAGTAAAAAAATGTCTAGGTCCAAAAATAGGCAAAATCAATCGATAATCCAGGGAAAAAAGTTCCTCAAAATTTTCTATGCAATCACTTTGCAAATTTGAAATGCCAAGGTCAAAAGATTCGTTATCACCGCTCTAGTCAGCACCTATTAATTTTTCCAGCATATATAAATTGCAATTAATACATTGCCTACATTCCTCCTCAAAGTGTAAAGATTATCTACTCCTTATAAGAAAAATTCAAGAAATATCTGGGATTTTTTAAATGCCAACCTCTCTAAAATTCAAAAACGCTTAAAATATGTTCCAGAAACAAGGGATTCCCCTTGGAATTGCCAAACAAGTCATTTTTTTTTTTATTTTAGGCACCAGCCCTGCTCAAAGCTTGCCCCCACCCTCTCTTCTAAAAGCAAAATTTGAACTATGTGTTTTGTTTTTCCAAGCAACGTGCTAAAATATGTAATACATTTCGTTTTCCCCTTTTCCTTTTATTTTCTTCTCAAGTTCTTACTATCATCTTTTTATTTTTTCTGCTAAGCAGAAGCAACAAGCTGCTGCTACAGTTTGTTTCTACCATCTTTTTAGGTTTCTATTCAACTTAATTACTGTTTAGTCACGAGCGGTTGGAATTCTGCAAGGTTTCGTCAGTGAAACGAGTCCACTACTGTGTTGAGGTTGTGCTTTATACAACACTGTATACTTTTTTTCTTTTTTAAAAAATCTTTTTTATGTTTATGTAGCTAATTAATTTTTAGTTGCCTGATTTTTTTTTCTAGGGGACAATGTTGTTGACTATCTTGAGCTACGGCCCGGTAACAGGGGCTATCTTTATAGTTATAACGAAAATATAGATGCAACGATTTCAAACGAGTTCGCTTCAGCTGCGTATCGGTTTGGTCACTCTATGTTACAGGTAAAACTATCACATATTACTTTGCACACGCGGTAAGTTTCTGTAGCATCTAGCCAATCAAGTGACGTTATACAATGAATAGCTGGTGTCAATATTCCTCTTGTATATTTTTATGCTCAGTCAGTTGGTTTTTAATCATTACAGGAGAGTGCATACCCTGTTGCGGCTGTGGGATGAAGTTGAATATTTAAGGGAAAGTTTATGTTTGGCTGGGGGAAGGGAACTTACATTTTTTGGAGGTGAAGGGTACAAATTATCTTCCCTCCAGTCCTCTCGACCTGAGCCATGGTTTACGTTCTTTTTTTACGCTTATCGTCCCTCCACTTCTTTGGCTCTTAGTCAATATAATAGTCAGTTAAGCAGTCAAGGGTAGGGCTAGAACATGCCATATTTTGAAGACGCGGGAACTCTTAAGAAATCTGAAATACGGAAAACATTTCTTGGGAATGTGGTTAAAGAAACTATTTCTGCGGTCTTGATCACTACCTACTAGGAAAGCTTCTCCTCTTCTTGGATGCATAAAAAGGGGAATGAAGTATCTGGAATAGGTGTACAGTCAACAATTTCTCCCAAAACTTTGGCTGAAAAGAATAGGTTTGTAGGATAAATTTTTTTATATACTGGTTTAAGCTTGGGAAGATTAAAGACTTAGGTTTAGGGGACGGGAACAGTTTAAATTTTGATCAGCTGCATGCTAGTGAAAAGCAAATCATGACCCATGGTAACCAACAATTTAAAAACACTTCTTGACAAAAAAAGGACTCACTTTTGAAAAAAGAAAAAAATATTTGACGCTGATTCAGGAATGGTAACTATTATTCCGATTAGCCTTTATACTAAATGAAAGACTTATTGAGCATCGCAATTCAATAGAAAAAAAGCCCTACAATTAAGCAAGCCTCCGGAAACTTCTATTTCAGCCTTAGCAGAGCATATTTGGTTTCAACCCGATCATTTTGTACAATTTGACGAGGCCTAGCTATTTCAAATAATAGGGGTTTTGCTCAGTGGGGGAGGGAAGCCATAGAAATTAAAAAACATTTGTTTGCTAACCTTTCGATAAATAGGGACACGGGAAATTTAAATATTGACTCAATTTACGATAATCTTTTGAAAAATGAATCAACAGTCAATAAGTGAATTAAGATCTTAAATAATCACCAGGGGACTACTAGACCCAAACGATTCACTTCTGTAATAGCCAACAAGAGGATTATTTCGCTACAGAATAATTACCGTAATTTCAATTTCTTATATTTTTACCTCAGTTGCTTTGGTACTCTCACTGAAGTAACTCTAATAGCTTCTTTTCCCTACGTGGATTAGTTGCACCAATTGTATTTTATTGGTTGTGGTTTTATTTGTTTTTAGTTTTAGTTTGGTTGTTTTTTTTATCATCTTGTTCTTTTTGTGCAGAAAACGCTTTATTTTGATATAGACGAAATATCCGCGTTGTTTTATATTTTTCGCCTTTTCTCTCCACTAGCCGCAGTCTCGTTTGTCGTTTTTTTTCATTGAGTTTTTTTTCTCTCTGTTGGTTTTTTGTCATGGCTGGCCATTTCGGCTTAAGATCTTTCATTCGTCAGAAGTAAAACATCTTTGTTTAATGCCCTTAAGAAAATAAGAAAAAAAACAGGCCAAAGTCATGTCAGCTTTGCCTCTCACAGACAATATCTGTCTTGGCTTTACCCTAATTAGCCGTTCCTCTCAAGTCCTTTCATCACTTCCACCGAGTTGATAATTCTGAGTGATCAACTTGGTAGAAGTGATGAAAGTAGTTGAGAGCTTGGGCTAATTAGAATAAAGTCAAGACAGATAGTCTCTGTGAGCGGCAAAGCTGGCATAACTTTTTCAGACTTGTATACCGACTTTTTCTAAATTTGTTGTTTAGTTTCATCACCAAAATCAACAAAGATTTGCTAATAAAGTTTACTGTGTATGTTTAACAAACACGAGCAAAAATAATTTAAAAAATATTTGTTTTTTGTACGGAAGTAAAGAACGGAGTTGAAACTTAAAACGTAAATAGTGGCGAAGACCACACTGTCTTTCTATCATAAACACAGACAACAAGTAGAACAATAGGGAATTTTTTCGTAAGACAGTGGAAATTTAACCTTAAATGAATATTTCGACCCTATATCCAAGTTCCGCCCTCAGCAAAATAAAAATTTAAAAGAGACATTAAAATACGACTATTAAAACCAAAACTTTTCAAAAAAGTCCTGGTTGAGAGGCTGCTATGACTTTTTTTAAAATTTTTGGGCTTTAATGGCCGTATTTGGATGAAAGTAACTTTTATATTTTCATTGTTGTTTTACTGAGGACGGCCCTTGGATATAGGGTCGAAATATTCATTTAAGGTTAAATTTCCACTGTCTTGCGAAAAATCTCTATTGTTCCACTTGTTGTTTGTGTTTATTAAAACTTAGAATGAACAAAAATTACTGTTTCGCCGATTGCAAAAAAGTATATCTACAAAACTAAAAACTAGCACTTTACTGAAAACTAAGGTTGCTGAGTTATCTCGATCCAGTTTATTTGAACTAGTTTTGTTGATATACGTATTCTTGTAATCGGCGAAGCAATAATTCTTTTTCGTTTTAAGTTTCGACTTCGCTCTTGACTTTCGTAAAGAAACTTACTTATACTAACAGAAGAAAAAAAAATCTATGTTTTAAGTCGTGACTACTGACCTCTTCCTATTTGAGTGATATAGATAAACTAGTGTGGGTTTGATATGATTTTTAAAAGCATGAAGATTGCCAACTAATTTAATGATAGACTGGTGAATCTTGGACTTTGTAGGCTCATAGCACGCGAATACCGTCGTTATTGCAATGTTCAATCTTCTATGTATATTCTGTGTATGTTCTATGCATATAACAAGCAAAAATGTTCCATGTATATTTGTTGCTTATAATTCTCTGTTCTAAGTAAGTTCTCATAATGTTTAAATCAAAATTTTGACGTCTGATAAAATCTAAAATTAGTCGTAACATTCATAAAGCAATGGAAACAGCGACATAAACATATTCTTCATTATAATATTCTAAATAATGAAAATGGCTTTAAAAAATCACTGCTGGCATGAGAATTGAATTCAAAAATGCCTAGTGAATAGCCAAGGCTTCCAACCCTGGACCAACAGACACACCGAACAATCTTTTCGATCGATTGTTTCATACAAATTTATCTTTGGATTCAAGATCCATGTCAGCAGCAGTCCTTCAAGGAATTTTATTTATTTTGTCATAAAAGTTACGGGATTTGTTTATAGTTTTATTTATACTTTGGGTTCAGTTGTGCTTCGCAAATGTGAAGTGATGGTAGCAGGGCCGTATCTATTATTTTTGTTTGGGGGGGGGGGGTATTTTTAAGGGGGTATATTTTTTTCTATCGGGGGGGGGGTTCGGGGTTAAACAAACACAAAAATTTTTAACGCATCAAAAACTTGTTTGTATGCATTTTTGTTACATTTTTACGAGTCGGACAATTTTTTTTTGGGGGGGGGGGGGGAACTCCTTAATCTCCTCCCTGGATACGGCCTTGGCTGCTAGCTATTTTTACATTCTATTTACATTTATTAATCTACCGTATAAAAATATCCTGCTTTTATTTATCATTTAAAATTATTTAAATATTCTAATATAAGCAAACAATCTTTTATCACAAATTTTACGAGATATGATTATTGTTAAACAGTTTGTTGTTCAGCAGTCAATTATTTGTAAAACTATGCTTAGTTTCTGGTCTTAATTTTGTTCAGAAATACCGTTGACTTAATTTCTAACCTAGACCAGTTTCAAGATTGAGCCAATTACAATCAGCAAAAATGAGCAGTGATGCGGGAATAATTTTTTGTAGTTTCTGATCTTTTTCAGCTTCAAAATTCAAATAATTATTTTTAAGCGTTTCTAGATATTACCTTCTTTATTTTTTTAGGGTTTAATCCAGCTTCAAGGTCCATCGGGACGCAATGTAGATTTTGTTCAGCTTCATAGAATGCTTTTCAACCCCTTTCACCATTGGGATCCTGGCTATCTTGACTCACTTATGAGAGGACAGGCGAATCAGGCAGCTAAGCCTGTATCGATTACATTTAATGAACAGGTAAGATCCTCTTATTTTAAGCAAGTGTATATTACAGTGTAAGATTTTAAATTGAAAATAATTACTGGAATTAATATATCTACAGTAAAATACGATCAGATAATTTCAGTACATTGTTATAGCTAGAAGAGTTGAGGGGCTCAGATGTATTCCCTGTTAAAACATGGAAGATTATTCCCAAATATATAATATCTGAATATGATGGACAAGATAATCTACCTTTTACTGTTGGGCCGCTATAAGACCGTTATAATGTTATCAGCGTTTGTAGTATCGCCATTTATCGACAAATTATCGTTAGTCATGGGGTCTCTTTTTTCAGGGGGAGGGGATAATGGTTATCATAAGGTGGCTTACTGAGGAAGCATACTTTTGGGGAATCAAAATATAACTGTATTGTTTATATACAAAGTGTTAATTTTCAAAACTTCAAGTAGATGCACTTTACAATGTTATATCTTATTTGAATTTCAGAAGACTTTAGGTCAAACTACCATTATTTAAAGTCGAAAACTTATGTTCAGGTGCCAGTAACAGCTTGACCGGTTACATAGAAGTTAAGCCTTTAAAATGCTAAGAACCGTAAAAATTAGAAAAAAAATCAGTAATTTAATGATAGTTTAATTTAATGGTAATTTAATTTAATTTTGATTTGATTTCATTTAATGATAAAATATCAGTTTCTAATGAAAAATATTTCCATATGTAGTTGTGCCGTTTTTGGTAATAATAAATTAAAAAAAACGTGGGTGGAAAATCGGCGAAAAACAAAGTAAAAGCATACAAGCTAAAAGGCTACAGCTTTCCTTTGAAGATCTAGTTGTGTTTGGAAACCAACAGATTGTTAGTGTTTGAATTTCAGTGTGTAAGATTTAACTACTAGTGTACTACTAAAAAGTTCTTAATTTTGAAACCATGTTGAATTTTGAAAACAAAAATATAAACCCTAAAAACTTCTTAATTTTGAAACCATGTTGAATTTTGAAAACAAAAATATAAACCCTAAAAACTTCTTAATTTTGAAACCATGTTGAATTTTGAAAACAAAAATATAAACCCTAAAAACTTCTTAATTTTGAAACCATGTTGAATTTTGAAAACAAAAATATAAACCCTAAAAACTTCTTAATTTTGAAACCATGTTGAATTTTGAAAACAAAATATTGCGCCAACATCGTTCTTTACTTAGGCAGCGGTATTTCGCTGCCTATGAAAAGGAGCCTTCCGCCTGAATATGTGGGAGATCTTTCATGAAGGAAGTTTCATGGGGAAGGACTTGCTATGAAGAGCGCGGATCCAGCATTATTAAAAAGAAAAATTTCATGAAGAGTGAATGAAGGACATTGCATATTAAGGCACCCGTAGACAATGCCCGCATCTTTAAACAAAAGATCATTAAGTATTTAATAAGACATACTATGTATTGTGATACGGTCATTTCTAAAGAATTGGAACAAAATTTGAACTTTCGCTTAAAGAGCAAGGTATTGACTAGGGGCGAACCCCATCCAATAAACGTTAAATATATGAATATAGAAGTTCGTTACGTAGTAATTCGTAAGTTACGTATATTACTATAAAAACGTTCGATAAATAACTTATACTATAAAATTGTAAATAAAATGAACAAGTTTCGAGAAAGGTCTAGGTCTATGGAAGCTATAAAATTAACAGACTAATCCCTTTTATTATATTTTGGTTAAGAGTAGTTCAGTTACCGAGGGACATGTTGCGCAAGGCAACGTGTGAAAAAATACTTTCACAGGAAAAAAAAGATAATGGTCATTTAAAGTAAAAGATATTTTAGATAAAAAAGGGTTTTCTTTTGCTTGAAAGGAAGGTAGAGAACCAATTAATATGCATATGAATTTCAAAAATGAGATCAAAATGGTGCTAAAAAATCAAACGATCCAGAAATGGAGTGAGGAGGTAAACAATTCGGAAACGTTAAAATATTACAAGGATTTTAATGATTTTAATGGTCAGGAGTTCTACCTTAAGCTGGATTTACTAGCTAGAAGTCTCGCTTATTGGATGCAGCTCATAATTAAGTGGCTTCCAATTAGAGCAAGATTTAAAAGGTTTGTAAACAAAAATAGTTTTAAAGCAAACAGGTATACTTGCCCGCTTTTCAAAGGTGAGAATTTTGTACATGACTTGAGCCAGACCCAGGGGCATTCTACGATAAGGGAAGGTATGTTTGGGGAAAAGGAGTTGGAACGTCCAGAAGTCTTGAAAAGTACGTCTTCATAATTTACCTGAAGAATAGCGAGGTATCCAGAATATATATTTATTAAAAAGAAAACTTAGTTTGTTCATGAAATGAAGTGTTTTGTTTATGTAATTCGATCATGTGTTTGCTATGTGATAGGATTTTGGAAGCGTAGAGATCGCTAGTGTCGTTGATATCATTATTTTTATTTTGTACAAGGACTTTTTTTGGCCTCTAGTAAACTTTATCTTATTTTAGATCCGAAACCATCTATTTGAATCCAAAACTGGCCACGTTGGACTTGACTTGCTTGCCACTAACATGTTTTATTTATGTAATTCGATCGTGTGTTTTCTATGTGATAGGAATTTGGAAGCGTAGAGATCGCTAGTGTCATTGATATCATTATTTTTTTTTTGTGTACAAGGACTTTTTTTGGCTTCTAGTAAACTTTATCTTATTTTAGATCCGAAACCATCTATTTGAATCCAAAACTGGCCACGTTGGACTTGACTTGCTCGCCATTAACATTCAACGGGGGCGAGATCATGGACTTCATCCATACGTGCAGTGGAGGATTCTTTGTGGATTGTCCAATGTAACATCATTTGAAGAGCTTGTTGGAGAGGTCTCCACAGATAACATCAATGTTTTGAAAGCTATTTACAGGTCAGCTTTTTTTATTACCATGTGATGAACAGCTATGTCTTTTTTTCTATAAAGTAGCAAGGACAGTGAAAATGAAAGGTTATTGTTTAAGCTTGTTAAGTGATAAAACAACCACATATTTCAACGAGTTATGAAGCATTGGGATTCTAATTTTTAGAAATAGACCTACATACACAGTTATGCAGCTGTTTGTAGCAGCGGGTACCAGAAGCTTACAACCTACAGCGCCAAATAGCTTAAAATGGCATAGTTGTCTTTTGGAAGCAGAAGGTTGTTAGTGTCTGAATTTCTAAAGACGAGACTCAGTCAAATTTAAGTAATAAGTTTAATCTACTGATATTTACGGTTGAACGTGATAACATTGAAGAACGTGATAACACTGAAGAAAATGTGGTACTGCCCTAAAAACTTCATAATTTTGAAACAACCAAAAGAAACGCATAAGAAAATCACGGTTTTCAGTCATACATAGACCTAAGATGGGTCCAAGGTGCAACAAAATGTTTGATTTTGATGTCCTTGGTTCGTTAGACCTAAGAAAGTCTTGCATCGCTAATTTAATTATTTATTAACTAAATTCAGTAATTGATTAGACCAATTTAATTAATTAGTTCAACTGATTAGCTTACTTATGTAAGACTAATATTAATTACTTGCTTTCAATACTCATTAAAAGTTCTCTAGATTTTGTTGCATCATTTACTTCTTGACGAAACACAATGTAGTAAAAATTACTCCTGAAATGTTGATAATGTACTATATTCCAGGTTCTAAAAACCTTAAAAGCTAAGAAGCAGCCATGATTTGAAGCCATTTAGTCAAGTTTATGGATTATGTATATACATACTAATCTGTCAAGTTAGTTTGGAATAAATAACTTATGCCAGAATTAACATTTTATGATTTCGTTGCTTGTTAATCTCAGAAGGTTAATGAATGTGACGATCCTTCCCTATTGCTGCGGTGTACCGTCTGTGGTGCCGCAATTACGCATTGTACTGCTGATTTAGACCCTTCTGTAACTTAGCCTTGAAATGGGATTTTATTTTAATTTTGTTCATTTATTTTAGCCTGGCGTCCATAATTTCAGTTAAATAGCCAGCACCGTCAAAAATTAAACTTTTAATTAAAATTAAACCAATATTGTAAGAAGTCTCTGCAGGATGCATACTTGTTAAATTATACCCGTTATAAGAGCATTTTACATATTAATGGAACCCAATAAATTTGGGATCGAATCAAGATCAAGAAATTCGGAGTAAGATATGGAGCAAATTCTTTGCAGACTGTCCAATTTTAAGAACTTATTCCACTGATGACTATGGTGAAATGTCTATATGAAGGTAAGTCGAGCCCTGTCACCAAGTTGTCAAGATATTGAATACCAGAACTGAAAAGGTCGATTCAGAGACAATGCTCTAGCGTTGCCTGAATAAAAAGAGCCGTAAGCCTCCAAGATCTTATTTATTTATTATTATTATTTTTTCCCAGAGCCACTTCATAAGAAAGGGGTGATCACAAAACATCGGAAAGGGCTAATTCGATTGGAAATTATAAGTTTTACTGCCCTTTTTAAGAGTCAAAATTATTCATGATACCCCCCCCCCCTGTAGTCTCCTAAGACATGGGGTCTAAATTTTGATAGCCATTTTGTTGGAAATAACCAAAAGATCCAACAAACGTGACTCTGTGGATCATATGCCCCCCACAAGTCCTGGGGAAAGGGGCCTAGAAAATGCAAATTGGCAATTATTTAAACATATATTTTATAGTGGAAAACCGGGCTTTTTTATAGTGGAAGAAAGAACGGCTAAGAATGTTAAGTTGAAACTTTCAGGGAATGTTGAGGGGGATGCTGAAATATACGAAAAGACAGTATCATTATGTGCATCCACGCTGTCAAAATATCGTATATGCAATATCTCGGGAAAGGTTAAGGGTATTAAACTTTCAGCGAATGTTAAGGGAGATGAGATACTAAATCAATAAAAACTTTTTGCATCACGTTGTCAAAATAGCGTATCGGGATTTCCCAGGAAAGGCTAATGGTATTAAGTTAAAGCTTTGAGGAAATAATGAGGATAATGCTAGACTGCATCAAAAGACACTATGTGCATCCAGGTTGCCAAAAATGTGTTTCTGCAATACTTCACAAGCTGCTAAGGGTTTTAAGTTAAAACTTTCATGCAATGTCTAGGGGGATATTGAACTAAGTTAAAGGACGCTATATGCATCCAGGTTGTCAAAACCACAATAGCCTTTACAAGGCTTAGAGAGAGGGACAGTAACCCTGCATTTGTTTGAAGCAGTTTCTACCCGGTTTAAGTTTGATTTTTCGTTTCGATTTCTACTCGTTTTGGGATTTATTTATTCATCTATATCGGTGTCCGTGATCCTTATGTTTGATCTGATTAGTTATAAGGTTTTCATAGGTTCTTTACTCTCATTTGACAAATTCTTTTTAAGAATAAGTTTTCGAAATAAATCTCTCAAAAGGATGAATATTCCGTGTAAATCAAGTATATGACATTTGGCCCAAAAGTCTTTCACAACCTACGGGTATGTACTCGTAACCCGCCAAGATCGAGTCAAATTCAAGAAATTCGGAGTAAGGTGTGGATTATAGACCAGGAGCGCGGAAGTTGGACTTCATATTTACACTAAATGGACGGTTCTTTGCTGATTCTCCAATTTAAGAGTTGATTCCACTGATGAATGTGATGTAGGGTCTACCAAAAAGTAAATCAAGCCCCTGTTCGTCGCCCAGTTTCAAGACGTTGAACATAGGAATCGAAAAAGGTCGTTCTTCCAAAGCAATGCAGCATCCAGTATGCTAAGATAGAAAGTATGCTAATATTTGCCTCAAAAGCCAAGCATGAGATGAATGTTCAGTACCCTCCGGAGAGAGACAATTACTATTTACTTCGTTTTTCGGTTCTACGACGCTTTTTCATTTTTCAAGACCACTGGCAGTACAAACTTGTGATAAATTTGACATTCCTTTTTCAGTCATGCTTGGGACATCGATTTGTATGTGGGAATTATCTCCGAGACACCGATACAAGGAGCGATTGTTGGGCCAACAGCAGCATGTCTTATAGCTGATCAGTTTCTCAGACTGCGAAATGGTGACCGATTTTGGTATGAGACGCCAGATGCCAGCTTAAGATTTAAAGAAGGTACGTTTCTGTTAGTGGTCTTTACCCATATATACCGTGGATTGTCGGTCAGTCATAATAACAAAGTGATCATTATCAGTAATTTGATTCTCCAGAAAGACCTTCGACGTGTACAATGACTTGTTTTCTAGTTAATGCCTTAAGACCCATTTTTTTCAAAAATAATTTAGTCCGATTAGCTTTCTGAAACTTACTTTAATTCACACTTTAATAACAGAATAATTTTTTTTTTTTTTTTTTTTTTTTTTTTTTTTTTTTTTTTTTTTTTTTTTTTTTTTTTTTTTTTTTTTTTTTTTTTAATACAGATTTATGCAGGTTAAATGTTTTTTGTACCATTTATGGAATGTGTCTACTCTTTTAAACTAATTTCCCTATTCATGGTCTTCGATAAAAACGAAAACAGAGAGTATGTAAGGACCATCTGAATCAAAAATTGCTATAAGCAATTTTCACTCCCATCAACCCTGTTATATGAGATAAATGAGACATTCCTTATGGTTAAGTCCCCTATACAAGATTTTGGTATGGTATTTTTGCCGTTCCACAGTTTTAATCTTTTATCTAAAGACCATTTTTTTTATCGTTTGATAGTAGATATTCAGCTTTATCCACTTACTGAATTATATTTTTGGAATTTTCTTCGCATTTTTTTAGACTGAAAAATATACATTGAAAAAGGAAAATATTCGTATCCTCTAAGCTAGCATGGATCATTATCTAAGAAAATGTGTAAGTAAAACCATAATTTTGACTCAATGTATGGATAGAACTGGAAATAGTAAATCCAATCACCAAAGCATCTTTCCCTTTAGGTGTACTATGAAATTTCTATATCACATATGTGATCACAATATCACATTTTCGCCAGTAGTGCCACGTTGAAGCGTGACAAAATAAACAACACCAATTAGTTAAATTTGACAACACTTTCTGCCCGTAAAAATTCAAATAGTAACAATATAACAATATAACAATATAACATATAACATATAACAATATAATAATAGTAACAATATTGACACATTAAGACACTTGCACCTTCTTATGCTGCTTGGCTTCCGTATGTTTGTCACTAATTTTTCAGCCATGTTTTTTTTTTTTTATTTGGCGCCACTCTTCAATACAAAAAAAAATAATTGCATGTGGAGGTCAAATTCATTAGGTTGGACTCCTGGATTTTCCTTATTTTATAATTCATATACGGTATTCTAAGTTTTCCCTTGGCCAATTCAAACAATTAAAATTAATTTTCACTGTCTTTGGTGCTTTGATGTCTCTTCGACTATTCCTTTTTTTGTTATTTAATACCTGCTATCATTTTCGGTGTAACTTAAAAGTTTCAAATAGTAGTTTCAATAGTAGTTTGTGATAATAGTGTAGTAGTCTGTTTAATGGACTTGACTGAAACGGTCTCTGAGTGGTTTAAGCACAATATTTTGCAGAAGTAATGTCGAAGCAATTCATGTTTGACCAAATTGCTTTGCGTCAGTCAATGAGTTAAAACAGGGATATTGCAGTATTTCATTTTTCAAAATTAGAGTTCTTAGGCTTGTGCTCATACAGCATGAGAATATTGCTCCTGAATTTTTGAAGCAAAACTAATAAAACTATGATCAAAGCATATTCAGATCCGAAAAAAATGTCACAGTTTTGAAAATGGATAATTGTTAAGATACAAGACTTGATTCACTATGTATGACAGTGTGTTTTTCTTTACTTACAACTATACACTTAACCAAAAATGCTTTTATGTTGAAGGTCAGCTCAGTGAAATTCGGAAGACAAGCCTCGCTGGTATTATATGTGAAAATGCCGATGCCATGGATTATATACAACCCAAAGTGTTTCAACCATCAACTATCAGTAACCCGTTAACTTCCTGCTCTTCTCCAGCTCTTCCCCGATTAAACTTGAATCTTTGGGATGACGAAGAAGAAGATTCGTTATTTCCTCTTTTGATTCCTGATGATGGTGAAATTTTTGATGACGAAAATCCACTTTTAACCGAGCAGGTAGAAACTACCTTAGTGACAACTGATTCGATTAAAACTGAATCGAATCAGTCTAGTAGCGTTACTGGTGGAGCATCAGGTCCTAGAACTGATTAAATGAGCGCACATGAAAAGATTGGATCGAATAACTTAATGAATAACTAGTAGGCCAGGAAAGTTGTTGTGAGGCAATATTGGAGTTTTTACATATGTCTAGTTTAAATAAACACCATCTCAGTTCTATTTTGTAAGACAATTTATATGTCTTTGATAAAAACACATTTCCGTTTTCGAGGATTTTCGCTGATATTGACCATCTACCAACCCTTCAGAGGAGGTTTTAGGGGAGGTATAGAGGGGGCACTTGCCCCGGGCGCAGAAATTTTAGGGCGCAAAATTTGAAATAAATAATCCAACGCTTATAATTATTTTTTAATTTCATGAAATTTTTTATTAAAATACAGTAGAGGGCGCAGTTGACAACTGAAAATAATTAATAAATTATTAATTAATAAATTAAATTAATCATAATTAGATAATTTAAATAATAAACTAAATAGCAATTAAAACATAAACTATTAATTAATAAACTGAAAACAATTTCGCTAATAAATGATTTTTTTTTTAATTTGCCCTGAAAACTTTTTGTGGGGACAGAGGGGTGAGGCGAATCAAGATTTTGCCCCGGGCACAAGAAACACCGCAATCGCTACTGCAACTCTTGTAAAATTTGTAAGTTGTCTGAAACTTTAGCCTGCTTCTACAAGCCCAGCTTTACTTTTTTTTAATTGATACATTATTTGAATACAGAGTCAATCAATGTTTTTTCTCAATTAATGATCGCATAGACAAGCTTTTAAGATGATATAAAACATTAAAACCTTTGTTTAGATTTAATTGTCTTTTTTATACTTTGTGAAAAAAAAAATTTACTGTTTTTTTGTGGCTCTAGAATGGATTTAATGAGCGCATATTAAAAATTTAAAACAAAGAATATGGTCTGTAATCTAACATTAGTCTAAGAAATGCATGAAAATAAATCTAATGCATAATATATCTAAGCATAAGCAAATAAATAAAATAAATAAAATGCATAAATAAATCTAAGAAATGCATGAAAGCTCTCTTGATACCTGTGAATTATTTGGACTTATCCTGTTTTGTGAAAGCTGTTGGGTGATAACTCCCCTTTTTTTTGCATGGCTTCTTTCTATCTAACATAACAAATTACATTCTTATGCTTGCCCTCACAGAATGTGGAGGCGGTGGGGGGAGGACCATGAGCGTCACTAGGAAATTTCTCTGGGGAGAAGGGGCAAGCGAAATCGGGAATTTTTTTTAGTTTTTCCTGTTTATATACATTTTTGAATGTCATCTCGTTTTCTGGGGGGCATTGGTCCCCCTGTTGGCAGCATCCATGGGAAGAGCTCCATAAAAAAAGATTTGTTAAAAAACATATATTGAAAACCTTTGAAATGATGATCTTATAATGTATTTTTGGTATCAAAAATATGATGTTTTGATAATATCAATTATCACTCTTGAAGCGTAAGAATATCAAACTTGCATGTACAAACAGGGATAGAAGGAGGGATTAATAACTAATAGAAGGAGGGAGATAGAAGGAGGGAGAATTTGAAACTTGTACAAACAGGGATAGGAGGAGGGAGTAATAGCTAATAAAAGGAGGGAGATCGAAGGAGGGAGAATTTCAAACTTGTACAACAGGGATATAAGGAGGGAGTAATAGCTAATAGAAGGAGGGAGATACAAGGAGGGAGAATTTCATACTTGTACAAACAGGGATAGAAGGAGGGATTAATAACTAATAGAAGGAGGGAGATAGAAGGAGGGAGAATTTGAAACTTGTACAAACAGGGATAGGAGGAGGGAGTAATAGCTAATAGAAGGAGGGAGATCGAAGGAGGGAGAATTTTCAACTTGTACAAACAGGGATAGAAGGAGGGGGTAATAGCTTCCCTCACATTTAAAAAAGCCTTCGATCAAACTGATTGTAGTAACAACTGCAAGTAAAGACCGATGCTTGTCAAAAGAAATCAAAATTGTGACAACAAAATAAGATTTGGCTTCAACATATGCAAAAACAATTCTATTATTTATGCTGATTCTAAATATACAAAATGTACTAATTTTTGAAGTCGCTCATAAAAAGCTATTAGCATATAAAAATTTGCATGATTTTAGAAATGGGAATTAAATACAACCAAAAAGGGCCATACTTAATGGGAATTATGCAATGAAATTAAATATGCATGACATCAAACAAACACAACTTAAAAACAATAGGGAATTTTTTTTCCAAGACAGTGCAATTTAAATCGGTGAATATTTCTTCCCTATATCCAAGGGCCGTTTTCAGCACAACATTAAAGAAAAATTAAATATATATATATATATATATATATATATATATATATATATATATATATATATATATATATATATATATATATATATATATATATATATATATATATATATATATATTATATATATATATATATATATATATATATATATATATATATATATATATATATATATATATATTATATATATATATATATATATATATATATATATATATATATATATATATATATAAAACTTACATTAAAATACGAAGTTTAAAACTAAAAATGCTCTTAAAACTTTTAAAACAGCCCCAGCATCCTTACTTCAACGAAGTTCAACCAGGACTGATAAATAAAATGATGAGAGAGGATGAATTCATTCAAACTAAATAAAATAAAATTATTAACTGCAAGTTTTCAAAGCTAATCTTGCTTTTTTAGCAGCTAGTCTTAAAGGCCTTTTTGTAAGGGGTTCAATACTATTGTCAATTGGTTTAATAAAATATTTTGTTAGATCATTTTTAATTAAATTTGAGTATAAAGAATTCAGTGAATACCCTCCTAAGTCCCTATTTAAGGAAATATTTTTATTTATTTTGAGCCTAATTTCGATAGATTCCCGAACTACCTGTTTTATCCCCATATAACTACTAATGAGAGAAGATTTTTCAAAAAGTATTGTGTGGCTGGGATTATCAAATATATGGCTAGCTAAAGCAGAATCAAAGGAGTTATTAGAACTATTAGCAACCAACGCTTTGTCTATGTCTTCTTTATGCTGGTGTATCCGCCTTTCCAGATTCTGATGAGTTGTGCCAACGTAGTAATTGCCACAATCGCATGGTATTTGATAAACCCCTCTTTGGCGAGTAACTGGGTTTTATCTTTACCGGAGTTTAAAAAATTTGTGATTTTAAAATTATTAGTGAAAACTAAATACAGATTTTTTTTTGTGCAAATATTTTTTTATTTTTGTTGTGATTCTTGGGATGTACGGAAGATAGATTATATTAGAAGGTTTTTCCGGAGCCTCACATTGTGAAATATCGTTGATTTTACGAAAATGTCTTTTTAGTCTACGGTTAATCGTATTATTGACAAAAGGAATGGGGTATCCGTTGCCAAAAAGAATATCTCTGATAAAATTTATTTCTGCTTTTATGTGTGAATCGGAGCAAATGTTCAGGGCACGGTCAATAAGAGAAGTTACAACTGCTCTTTTAATTTGTGGGGGGTGATTTGAATTAAACTGAAGATATCAAATGTTTTGCGTTGGTTTTCTATAGATAGTAAAATCCAAATTATTAGTATTACGGATAATTAGCACATTTAAAAATGGTAGTTTATTTTCAATTTCAATTTCTAGGGTAAACTGCAAATTTCTATCATAAGTATTAAGATGATCTAGGAAACCCCGAAGTTCAATTTCCCCATAATTCCAAAGTAAAATTACGTCATCCATGTAACGACCCCAATAAACATGTTTTAAAAAACAAGATAAAGATAAGATAAAAATAAGATAAGATAAATAAGATGGTTTAAAAAATAAAATAAATTTAAAAAATAATTCTTATTTTTTAAAACATGTTTATTGTGGTCGTTACATGGATGACGTAATTTCACTTTGGAATTATTGGGAAATTGAACTTCGGGGTTTCCTAGATCATCTTAATACTTATGATAGAAATTTGCAGTTTACCCTAGAAATTGAAATTGAAAATAAACTACCATTTTTAAATGTGCTAATTATCCGTAATACTAATTTCTAGATTGGATTTAATTCCTAGATTTGACTAACTAGATTGGACTAATTTCTAGAATAATTTCTAATTTGGATTTTACTATCTATAGAAAACCAACGCAAAACATTTGATATCTTCAGTTTAATTCAAATCACCCCCCACAAATTAAAAGAGCAGTTGTAACTTCTCTTATTGACCGTGCCCTGAACATTTGCTCCGATTCATACATAAAAGCAGAAATAAATTTTATCAGAGATATTCTTTTTGGCAACGGATACCCCATTCCTTTTGTCAATAAATACGATTAACCGTAGACTAAAAAGACATTTTCGTAAAATCAACGATATTTCACAATGTGAGGCTCCGGAAAAACCTTCTAATATAATCTATCTTCCGTACATCCCAAGAAACACAACAAAAATAAAAAAATATTCGCACAAAAAAAAATCTGTATTTAGTTTTCACTAATAATTTTAAAATCACAGATTTTTTAAACTCCGGTAAAGATAAAACCCCAGTTACTCGCCAAAGAGGGGTTTATCAAATACCATGCGATTGTGGCAATTACTACGTTGGCAGAACTCATCAGAATCTGGAAAGGCGGATACACCAGCATAAAGAAGACATAGACAAAGCGTTGGTTGCTAATAGTTCTAATAACTCCTTTGATTCTGCTTTAGCTAGCCATATATTTGATAATCCCAGCCACACAATACTTTTTGAAAAATCTTCTCTCATTAGTAGTGATTTGGGGATAAAACAGGTAGTTCGGGAATCTATCAAAATTAGGCTCAAAATAAATAAAAATATTTCCTTAAATAGGGACTTAGGAGGGTATTCACTGAATTCTTTATACTCAAATTTAATTAAAAATGATCTAACAAAATATTTTATTAAACCAACTGACAATAGTATTGAACCCGTTACAAAAAGGCCTTTGAGACTAGCTGCTAAAAAAGCAAGATTAGCTTTGAAAACTTGCAGTTAATAATTTTATTTTATTTCGTTTGAATGAGTTCATCCTCTCTCATCATTTTATTTATCAGTCTTGGTTGAACTTCGTTGAAGTAAGGATGCTGGGGCTGTTTTAAAGGTTTTTAAGAGCATTTTTAGTTTTAAACTTCGTATTTTAATGTAAGTTTTATATATATATATATATATATATATATATATATATATATACATATATATATATATATATATATATATATATATATATATATATATATATATATATATATATATATATATATATATATAATATATATATATATATATATATATATATATATATATATATATATAATTTTTCTTTAATGTTGTGCTGAAGACCGTCCTGGGACATAGGGCCGAAATGTTCACCGATTTAAATTGGACTGTCTTGGAAAAAAATTTCCCTATTGTTGTTAAGTGGTGTTTGTTTGATATGGAAAGGCAGTGTGGTCTTCGTCAATATTTATGCATGACATCCCTAAGGCCACTGTCTGCAAAATATAATATATCTTATTTTCCACGAAAGGATGGTCATGCCTGTGACCCTTCATAGTTCGCAGCCATAGGTTGTTAAAAGAAGGCTCATTTGAATAAGCGCTTGAAAATCTAATGCATTTGTTTTGTAACAAAATAGATTACACCATTGAAAAATGCTGCATTCTAGTGGACATTGTTGAAATATCATCCAGCAAAAACTCTGGGAACTAACGGCTTTATTCATATGATTTTAGGCGTGCAGCATGCGTGGGCTGCACATTTACTGGGAACTAGGCGTGCAGCATGAAGGCTGCATATTTAATTTGGACAATTATTCTTCAATTCGGAAAGCAAACACACTAAATGAGCTTTTTTTCTCAGAGCATTGTTCTAAAAAATAAAACTTTTGATTTTTGAGGTGATACAGCACCTTAAAGGATCGCTGTATGGTGATCACCGTATGGTAACCATCACCGTATGGTGATGGTCCATTATAAACTTTCTCATTTTGGTTGGCCAAACTATTTAGAATTGATTGGACGGTCTTTCCATAATTTGTACAGGTTGGATAAGAAATCCAACAAAATGACGGAAAACCAAAAGCCAACGCTCGCTTTCCCATAAATCATAGAAAAAACGATCTCACGATTTGTGCTGGGTATACAGATATTCAGTTTTAATGGAACTTCCATCATCAGAAAGTGCGACTTGGTTTTTCTTTGATTAAATGAAGCAGAAGTGTATTTAAAAGTTCAGGTAAGGACAGTCCCTAAAAATGTTCGAGCTTATCTGCTAAAAAGCTCTAAAACTCATAGCAAAGGAATTATCATTTGAGCGCTTTGGGAGTTTCTTGTGGTGCCACTCAATTTGATTGACAAACTCTCTGACAAAAGGGACGTAGAATTTCACTGTTTTTCTGTCGAATTCCATATTCAAACCATAAATTATCGACAATTCTTGAGTGTCCAGTCTCCGGGGAGAATTCGCTGATGGGCTCTTTATCTTACTGACGGTCAACGGAAGCACTGAAGCTCGTAAAATGATTCTCAAGGTATCGTATCACCTTAAATAGTTGGGTTTGAGAGGTTGTTGGCCCTCCTTATATTTAATGACATCCTGGGGTATGATATTAAAAACAAACACAAATTAAACAATCTTTTTTTCAAGTGAAGGTAAAGAGCGATACTAAGATAAACGGGGGTTGCTCCCCTTTTAACCCCCAACTCTTTAGGCTAAAGTTCGTTTTTTTTCTATCCAATACAGGTTCAGCTGGAATGTGATAAAAAGCAGTTTTTGTAATGCCTCAAGAATCGAAACGCTTATTGATGAGCATTCTGTAAACAATAAAATTGCCAATTAGAAGTGTTTTAAAAGGCAATCCGTAAATAAGATACTTATAATTACCCACTATCTACATTTTCTGTGCTCATAAAGGTTTTCAACATAGCACAATCAAACTTTTGTGTAAAGCCCCTCTCATATATGGCATAATTTCGGAATAATTTCTTTTCGTTAAGTTTTAATTTTGTTCTTTATTTTTATTCGGATAAACCTGTGTTTTTGCGAAGAAAAACTGAAATGGTCCCGCTGCTTTTAACTCTAGTATTGATATTTGAAAAATTAATCGACTCATTGTGCTGAAATTTTCCCCCTTTTTAACGTGCCTAACTAAACAGAAAACAAAATATTTTAAATTTTGTATTGTATCGTAAGAAGCTATTAAAGTTTCAAAATAACACGTCCTCTCCCAGGCAATCTCCTAGAAAAAACAACTATACAAAGCATTACAAATTAAAGCCTAATTTCTTAAATCATAAAAATATCACACTTTGGTACATTGGTTTCTCATAATCAAATATAAATATACTCGAGGCATTTTAAATTACCAAATATTCAAATTCATAATCGTAAATTACCAAATCAACTAGAAAAAACAACAAACCATTTGTTCAAGCATTGATCAATAAGATCCGATCAGTAATTATAAATTAAGCCTAGTTAGAAATTGAAATTAGTTTTATTTAGGGCCTTTCAAAATTACCAAATTTTCAAATTCATAATCCTAAATTACCAAATCAACTAGAAAAACAACAAACTATTTGTTCAAGCATGGATCAATAAAATCCGATCATTAGTTATAAATTAAGCCTAGTTAGAAATTGAAATTAGTTTTATTTAGGGCCTTTCAAAATTACCAAATTTTCAAATTCATAATCCTAAATTACCAAATCAACTAGAAAAAACAACAAATCATTTGTTCAAGCATTGATCAATAAGATCCGATCAGTAATTATAAATTGAGCCTAGTTAGAAGTTGAAATTATTCTTACTTAGGGCCTTTCAAAATTACCAAATTTTCAAATTCATAATCCTAAATTACCAAATCAACTAGAAAAACAACAAACTATTTGTTCAAGCATGGATCAATAAAATCCGATCATTAGTTATAAATTAAGCCTAGTTAGAAATTGAAATTAGTTTTATTTAGGGCCTTTCAAATTACCAAATATTCAAATTCATAATCGTAAATTACCAAATCAACTAGAAAAAACAACAAATCATTTGTTCAAGCATTGATCAATAAGATCCGATCAGTAGTTATAATTGAGCCTTATCATTAGTTATAAATTGACCAACAACATGCGATCAGTAGTTATAAATTGAGCGTAGTTAGAAACTGAAATTAGTTATAGATAGAGCATTTTAAAACTACCAAATTTTCAAGTTCATAATTAAAAATTACCAAACCAACTATAAAAACAACAAGCTATTGTTCAAGTATTGACCAACAAGATCCGATCAGTAGTTATAAATAGAGACTCGTTATACATTCCATGAAGAAACTCACTCTTGGGGCTCACCGACATGTACAGCATACACATCATCGTTAACCCTTGCTCCTCTCCACGGCCTTCAATAAATCATCAGTTTAGGTAAATAGTAATAAGGAGGGAAATGGTATCCATGAAGCATGGGGTTATAATATCGCAAATATAGCTATAGTATTTAACTTGTAATATTAAAGGGAAAGTTACATTACGCATTATTTTAAAGTCGTTGACAATAAGAATAAACTGATTGGCCCAAAAACATCAAAATAAGTTTTTAGTTGAAATGTTTATCATATGAGAAAATTAGGTCATTTAGATGACCCGAAAAACTGTAGGTTTTCTTTAATTTTAAAAGATAGTAAATGTTCAGAAAGGGCCACGGCTAGAAAAATCTTTGTTTTTAGGCTATATAATTTTTTTCATTAATAATAACAAGGGTTTAACGGGGTATCGTACTTACTGGGTGCAGAAGCTATATGTGCTATAATGAGTTACGGGTCCAAATACAGGATCCGATCATTAGTTAAAATTAAGCCACCCCGAAGCCAATAAGTTTACTTTCTTACCCTCTTTTCAAAATTGATGAAAGCACTTCAGTGACTTTTAACTTTCATGTTATAAGTCTGTAATCATAATTAAAAGGATTGATATTCATCAAGTGCAGGCACAGTGGATGTAACTCTGCTTGGTGATACAGGTCCCTGGCCCCGATCGTGACTGCTGCATGGCCGATACAAGGACCTTTGTGATCATGAAGCGATGCTTATGAATAGACTGGGATTGATATTCCAAATAAGAAAGAATGGTCCGATTAAATCGTTTTTTCCGAAGCTAATCAGCCAAGTCACATACCCGGAGTAACTTAAATAGTTTCTCCAAACTCAAATTAAAAAGAGATCAAGTGTCTGCACATAGCTTTTTAGCTGAAAAAAACCTTAATGAAGAATCATCAGCACTGAAAGGATCCCAAATAAAAACTTGGCAGCCTTGCTAGCGGTTCAGAGCCAAAGGATGTGTTTAAAAAAATATATCGTTTATTTTTAATAATCAGTTCGTGTTACCAAAAGCTAATTTAAGGTTCAAGGGAAAAAATTAGAAATAAAATTTCTTTACACAAAAATTAAGGTATAATTCAATCCCACTTTATAGGGCTATAACGAAATTATGGCTAGACCATTTTTCACGGTGAAGGATGACAAATTGCCAAGGGTTGCTCTTTTTGGCCATACACCTGAGGTCAAACGAAAAGTATGCCGTCCCCGCTTGGGAGTGAAGCTTTGAATAGATTTAGACCGAGGAGGGGGAGGGTTGGTAGCTGTGTTGGCCTCAAATGGTTTGGTCTTGCAGTGAGTTGCTAATAATAGTAGTAGCATTTACTCACAGTGAAAAAAAAATTAAAAAGGGGAAGTAATCAGCTGTAATTGCTAAGATCCTCTAGAGGTGAATATCCTAAATGATAATTAATTATTTATTATCATTCCAAAGCCCTAAGAAACACTACCCGGTATAAATAATTACCAAGACACCACTGTCTTCTTATCATTCTGCCTACCATAACAAGTTAGTGAGGAATTTTCTGAAGACATTGATAAAATATACAGACTAAGCGGGAACATACAACCTTTTGGTCTTAGCTGAGCCTTTATGAGGTAGTGAAGCTAACGCTCTTTTTAAAATTTATATACTTTTTTGTTTTTTTTAGCTATATTATTTCGTTAATTACATTTATTCGTATTAATTACGTGTTATTTCGTTTTTTTACGTCGTTAATTTATCGAAGAGATTTTAAATGAGTTGAATTCACATTGGTTTCTGTATTTAGCATTTGCGTTCTATGGCCGAAATATTCCCTTAGGTTGTATTTTCACCACTATTTCAGAAAATTCCTCATTAACTTCTTATTTTTTAAGCCCATTTATCCAATCTGTCTTATTATTAGTATTAGCCTGTCACAGCGCAATTACTTCTATTGCACCTGTATAACAGACATGACCAGTGGCGTCGTTTGGGGAGGGTGGCAGTTGCCCCCCTCCAATAATTTGGAGAAGAAATTATTATAGCCCATGCCCCTTGACTCTCCGGATTTGGACCCCTTTCCTCCCCCCCATTATAAATGCTCGAACAACACCCCTGGAAGTGGCATCTATGTAGCATATTTGTGGTATCTTTGTATCTATATAACAGATGTGGCAGCTATTAACGTTTGTGATAAAAATTAGGTGGCGAATAACTTTTGGTATACCCAATCCTAAGACTGAAAGAACTTTTGGGTCTCAAGTCCCACATTAGTGTGCCCAACGGGCTATCTAAGCATGGCTAAACAAATAAGCGAGATAGAATGAAATGATTATAGCCTCCTTTGCGTCCTGGATTCCAGTGTCCTGGGTGCCTCTTACGGCACAGGATGATCTAAGATCTAGGATGAGGCAATCCAATATGATAATTTGAAGTATTTGACATCTTTTGCTGGGTTCGTTTGAATTTTAAAGGTCAATATCGGTATTAGCCTATTAATGATCCTGTAAATCAGATTAAAACATATAGGTTTTATATGGTCAAAGAACGGATTAAATAGGGCAGTTTATTAAAGCTGTCCTTGATAAGTTGGTGGGTAGTGGTATGGCAGCTTAAAAAGGGCAGCTCATTAAAGCTGTCACTGAATATTACAATGTCTTGTAAGGAATTAAATGGACTGAGGGGGTGATATAAAAGGGAGGAATTGGCGGATTTTATATTAGTCGATAGAGGTTTTTGGAGATTAAGAAGTTGGGAAAGTTGGTGGGTACAGCAAGGCCGTACCCAGGATTTTTTTTGGATGGGGTTTTACTCAAAGATTTTTTTCGGGGAGGGGGGGGGTACACAAAAAACCTCAAAAAACGCATACAAAATTTGTCTATATCCATTTTTGTTACGTTTTCACGAGTCAAAAAACATTTCGGGAGGGGTTCAAACCCCCATGACTCCCGCTCTGGGTGCGGCCTTGGGTACAGGTATTGCAAATAGGGACTATTTCATTTAATTGAGCTATTAGTTTGGATTTAAGGGTGTGTTTTTGCTTTTAAATTTTATGTTGTTGTTAATTTTTATATTAACAATGGCCTATAAAGGCTTTTAGTGCTAATGTATATCATCATATCATATATGGGCTCAATATAATCCAACATTTCTACATGAATATTGATTTTATTCTATTATATTTTTAATAGTCTCTTCCTAACACTCGAATGTACAATGTGAGCAATGTAAAATAAATTTTATACTGAGAAAAATTTAAATACATCTTAGGGTGCGGTCCAGAATACAACGACAATTAATAATAATTATTTGTTATTCGGTCCAAGACACTGGATAATACAAAAAATTATGGGTAATTTGTCTTATTATAAGTAAAAACAAACTACAGTTACAGACCTTTTCTATATCATAACATTGGCTTCATTTTACAAAAGTTTAGGGGGGAAATGCAGTTACCCCCTAGGAGAGGGGGCAAAACAAGCCAAAGGGGCAGATGTCCCCTCCTCTTGCCTCCAAATTGATGTCACTATATCATAAGCATTTTTGGTACTAAATTTGTTATCATCTTCCATTTTAGGGTGAAGGTAATAACTTATTAACAATGATCACTAGTAATAATCAGTTCTGGAACACCCCCTTAGAATAATAAAATTCTAATAGCATAAAGCCTCGTCTTAATTGTCATCATTCACCCTGTCAGCAGCATTTTTATTGGTGGATCGTTTTTGGACAGCCAGCTATGATTAGGCAGCCTTCGAACATTTCGAAGGCTCTGATTGGCTGTCCAGTAAAAGCCCGCCTTGCTCCTGGCAGGGTGAATTATGTCAATCAAGATGAGATTCAATGTTTTTTTGGTATAGAAGGTGCGTTCTAGATCGAAATTACTATTATTGATAATTAGTTATTTGCTATTATTTGCGTCCCAAAACAGTGGATAATACAAAAAAATATATCATATTATATATACATTATATTCAGGGGTGTCGTTGGGGGGGAGGGAGGGCAAGGATTGCAGTTGACCCCCCCCCCCCAATAATTTGTAGATAAAAACTATTTTATAGCCCATACCCCTTGAATATCCGGATATGGACCCCTCTTGCCCCCCCCCCCCCCCAATAAAAATGCTGGAGCTACGCCCCTGATTATATCCTAGGTAATGTAGGTGCAGTAAGAAGTAAAGTTTTAGCCTAGGTTTCTTATTATGAGCATATAAGGGGTTGAGTTCGTAGTTATTAGTCCTTTTAGGATGCAGGTAATAACAAATGATTAATTATAATTAATGGTAATTGACTCCTTGAAAGCAGACTAAGTCTCTAACGGACTAACACGGGTACAGTACAATATCATAAAATACCTTGAACAGCAGAATAGAATAATTTGGTGACAAACGTTAAAATTACAACCATAAGCAAGTCGAAAAAAACTTAAAATTTCTATTCAGTACTTTTTAGATCAATTCCTTTTGGAAGAATTCACAAGGTACTTGCAGCAGTGAGTTAATAAATGTTTTTCATTTGGGCCGGATTCTGGAAGCCCAACTTCCCTTGTATAAATATCCATTCCGTATTGCCCTTCTTCAGGAAATGTCAAGTTAAAAGTCACAATGTCATCGTTAACGGAATGGGAAACATATTTGGATAGTTTCTTTTCCTCCATTCCATTTTTGTGCAGCGTTGCCATAAAATCTGTTAGAGGCCGAGACATTCGAAACTGTATTTCAAGATCCCGACCAGAGAATATTAAAGCGTCTGGATGGGTTACGGGTTGAAGACCAAAAAGCCGAGTGGCTTTCACTGGGCCCCATTCACCACTTGCGCAATCCGGAAGTGGTACCTGTAAACGTAAGACTATTAGCTACTTGGCTTCGACAACAGTCAGTTTAAACTAAATAAGTGAGTCCATGAATCTATTTGGGGGGTATCCTACCCCCAAAGACTCAACCCGTTAAGATTGCTTGAAATAGCACTATTTGGGGGTGTGTTATAACATTCTATTATTTTGTTTCTATAGTTTTCTAGTGATTTCTGGCTTTCTGTTAACGTATACGATGGATCAACTTATTAACTGTTCTCTTAAGCGTTAACAGGGCAATTCAAGCAAACATTTTTAAAAGACGTAAATAGCGATTTCCTGTGGCAGATATAGTTTCCTCCTTAGAATCTTCTTTGCACAAACACTACACATCCATTTCTAGCCCAGATGAAGTGAGGTCTTGTTTTATTAATACACTTTACGGCAGCCAAAAAAAAGTTACGTCTCATAGTAATTTGAGGCCAGAAATTCCGCACGACATGCAAATTTTGTCTAATCTTCGCAAAGACCCTTCAATTATAATAGCAAAAGCAGACAAGGGAAATTCACTTGTAGTCATGGATACGTTTGATTCCGACAACAAAATTTATTCACATTTAAAAGACACAAATACATATACATCCATGACTCACGACCATACTGATAAGTTTGCGAATAAAATTATAACCGAATTAAAGAATCTAAAACAAAGTGGCAAAATCCTCCAACAACTGTATAATAAATTTCTCCCCCGAGGTAGCTTTTGCCCAAAGTTTTACGGTTTACCGAAATTACATAAGCAAGGTATTCCGTTAAGGCCAATTGTAGCATGTACGAAAGCACCTGCTTCCAATATTGGAAAGTGGTTATGTACAGCCTTCAAACTTTTGCTTTATTCGTAAAAATCGTACATATGTAATTCGGTAGATTTAGTGGAAAAACTTAAAAATGCAAGCATTTCTGAAAATACAATAGTAAGTAGTTTTGACATAGTTTCTATGTACACAAATACTGATGTAGCAATATCTGAGCAGTTATTAAAAAATAAAATAGAGGAAAACTATCATTTAATTGAAGATTCAACAACAGGAATAGATTGCGAGGTTTTAATGTCCCTAGTCAAAATTTGTAATAAGTATTCAATGTATTTTCACTTCCGTATTTCTTTTTATCAACAAAAAAATGGTCTCTCTATGGGAGCACCGCTATCCGGGTTATTAGCGAACATTTATGTAGAACACCTTGAAAATTAGGCCTTAAATTCATATTTTTTAAAACATGTCTATTGGGGTTGTTATATGGATGATGTAATATCACTCGGAATTATGGGGAAAATGAGCTTAGGGGCTTTCTAGATCACCTTAATACATATGACCGAAATTTACAACTTACTTTAGAAATTGAAAATGCAAATAAGTTACCGTTTCTGGATGTATTAATTATTCGTAATATTGATAAACTGGACTTTACAATTTACAGAAAACCCACACAAAATAACAGATATCTACATTTTAAATCCAATCACCCCCCACAAGTTAAAAGAGGTGTTGTTACATCTCTTGTCGATCGTGCCCTAAACATTTGCTCTGAATCTTACATCACAGATGAACTAAATTTTATTAGAGACATACTTTTTAGAAACGGTAATCCTATTGTCTTTATTAACAATACGATTAGGCGAAGATTGGCAAGACACTCCCGTAAAATCAAGGGTCTTTTACAATGTGAAGTTCCCGCCAAGCCCTCAAATATAATTTACCTTCCATATATTCCAGAAGTCACTACAAGTTTAAAAAAAGTTTGCACACAAAATGATTTTTATGTCGTATTTACAAATAGTTTTAAAATCATGAATTTCCTAAACTCTGGTAAAGATATAACCCCAGTTACTAGCCAAAGAGGGGTTTCTCAAATACCATGTGATTGTGGCCATTTTTATGTTGGTCGAACCCATCAAAATTTAGAAAAACGCCTACAACAACACAAAGAAGACATAACTAAAGCTTTAAATTCTAATAGTACAAATAATTCTTTTGATTCTGCTTTAAGCAGTCACATCTATGATAACCCTAGCCATAAAATGCTTTTGGAAGAAACTTACCTTATTAGCAATGATTTAGGCATAAAGCAGGTTGTTCGAGAGGCAATTGAAATTAAAATCAAAATAAACAGTAATATCTCTTTGAATAGGGGTTTGGGGGAATATTCGCTTAATGCCCTATACACAAATTTAATTAAAAATGATTTAACTAATTATATTAAAAAACCAGTAAATAATTTCACTCAACCTGTTACGAATAGACCATCTAGGCTGGCTACCAAGAAGGCGATATCAAGGAGGCACACTTGTGCCTCTATAAAGAGGCGACCCACCACAATGTTAAGCGATTTCAGGTCCTAGAGGTCGCAGAGAGACGGCGGTAATTGCATTTTGTAGCCAAGCTCAAACTAAGAAACTTGCAAAATTTCATCCTCCTCCGACTTTATCTTCATGGGGTAAACTGGGCCGGAAGTTTGGACCCTCCCACCACAGCCCCCCTTTAAACGTTGTCCGATTGGGCTGAAATTTAGAGGTTAAGCTTTCCTAGGGCCCGGGAGCTTATCCTCGAAATTTCAGCTCAATCCGATCACTCCTTCCCTGTTTTCAAAAAACCAAATATAGCCACTTAAAATTCATCTCTTTTTTTTTTTGTTAGCCACGCCTACAGGCCACAGTTGGCAACAGATCCGGTTGAATGAGGACTCATTCGAAGCAGAATTCGACCTGTTAGGGCCTTTTGATATTTTCAGACCGAAAAAATTATCCCCCGAATTTACATTTACGAAAAACCTCGTTTTCCTATATTAGCCCATGTTAATTTTTCCCTCCACAACTCCCCCTTTAACGTTGTCTGATCGGGCTGAAATTTAGAGGATAAGCTTTCCTGGGGCCTGGGAGCTTATCGTCGAAATTTCAGCTCAATCTGATCACTCCTTCCCTGTTTTCCAAAAACCACATATCAAGATTTTTGGGAATTTGCTTGCGTCGAAAATACCTTCTATTTGCTAAACAACAATTACTATTGTGTTTGTATAGTCCAGCGGCTGAGACTTCAGACTTTCACGCGGAAAACTCGGGTTCGATTCACCATCAGAGCAATTTTTTTATATACTTTGAAAAGAAACTCAGTTTCTTTTTTAAATTATTTGAAAAAAATTACGTTTTCTAAAGAGTTAAAGAGGCTGAGTTACAAGGTCGACCCTTAAAACGTACAGGGATTAGGAGGCACAGTTGGGGGGCTGTTAAAGAGGCTGAGTCACAAGTTCGAACCTTAAAACGTACAGGGATTAGGAGGCACCCTGTACGACGTGATTTGAGTATTCAGGAATTAAAAGCCTTAACACAAGAATGTTCAAGAGCGGGGGGTTTGGGGGGCGGAAGCCCCCCAACTTTAACTCCTGACACGATCAGCTAACAGTTAGTCAAGCAATAATAAGTAATAAACTGTACAAAAACGTGCAGAAATTATTTGAAAAAAACTACGTTTTCTAAAGAGTTAAAGAGGCTGAGTTACAAGGTCGAACCTTAAAACGTACAGGGATTAGGAGGCACAGTTGGGGGGCTGCCGCCCCCCAAACCCCCGCTTTCGCAGCCTTTAAATATAAAAAAAAAATTTCTTTAAACTGAAAGTAAGGAGCGACATTAAAACTTAAAAAGAACAGAAATTATTCCGTATATGAAAGAGGCTGTGCCCTCCTCAACGCCTCGCTCTTTACGCTAAAGTTTTTATTGTTTAAAAAAAGAGTTGTGAGAAAGTCAAACTTTAGCGTAAAGAGCGAGGCGTTGAGGAGGGCACAGCCTCTTTCATATACGGAATAATTTCTGTTCTTTTTAAGTTTTAATGTCGCTCCTTACTTTCAGTTTAAAGAAATTTTTTTTTTATATTTAAAGGCTGCGAAAGCGGGGGGTTTGGGGGGCGGCAGCCCCCAACTGTGCCTCCTAATCCCTGTACGTTTTAAGGTTCGACCTTGTAACTCAGCCTCTTTAACTCTTTAGAAAACGTAGTTTTTTTCAAATAATTAGCTTTAAAAGCTTGTCTGTAAGTATTTTTATTCCATTTGAATGAACTGTTCTTTTTCCACTTCGCTTGGTGTACCAGTCCTGGTTGAACTTCCTTGAAGTAATGATATTAGGGCTGTTTTAAAAATTAAAAATCAAACTTTTTTCAGTTTTAATGATCGAATTTTAATGTAAGTTTCTTTTATATTGTTTTTTTTTTTTCTCTTCGTTTGTTTTGCTGAGGACGGCCCTTGGATTAAAAGTTGCGTTCCACTGTCTTGTATAAAAAAAATTTCCTCGTTGTTTCTTCTTATTGTTTATGATTTTTAAAAGAGAATATTAGTTATTTGGTTTTTTTATATATATTTTTAATAATTATTCTTTAGTGGTGAATTTAGTAGTCATTTTATGATCATAACGACTTTCTAAGTGATCGTATTTCAAATAGTAAGTTGTGCGATAAATTTGGTCCAATTTCGCTTTCTAGGGTTAAAATAATAGAAAGCCTCAGATGGTCGGGAAACTTTCAGCGGATGAAGGATGACAAAGTGCCAAAGGTCGTCATTATCAGCCAACCATCTAGGGTGAAACGAAAAGCAGGTCGTCTCCAAATGGGGTGAGAGGATGTCGTAAGAAAAGATTTAAGGGAAATTGGAACTGTTTTGGATGGTGTAAAGAGGGAGACTTTGAATAAATTGGGATGGAGGAGAAGTGCGCGTAGCTGTGTTGGCCTGAGGTGCTGCAGCGAGTGCTGCATTTGGTGCTGCAGCGAGTTGTCACTTAAAAGTTAGTTTAAATTAAATAGAACGAGTCTATGAGTTTAGTTTTTAATAGAAAGATGAATTGAAATGTATTTTGGTTTTCAAAACCTATGTTTTGATAATAAATATGCAACAACATTCTAAAAATAAACTTTGTGGAGCACCTGGTTTTAAAATGTATCAAAATCGAAATACTAGTAAGATAATGCAACCTACTACCAGCGTGCCACTGTTTACCCGGGACTATATTATTGGTAATATTAGTGACAGTTGCCGCTCAATTACCGGTAGTGCATTTGTTCTCTTTAGAATAAACAAAAATATAAACCATTACATACATAGATCACTATGCTAGGGAGAAAAATTAAGTTTTTGCCAACGCGTAGTTATTACCTATATAAATATTCCTAGAAATGGTCTAAACTAATAAAACAATTTAAAAAAAACGATCTTCTTCTCCCACACAGCCCCAGGGCAACGACCACCATCAAACACAAAACAAAACAAAAAAAATTTCCTGCTATCCGAATGAGAATCTTGAAGGCTAAAATAGGAAGCAACATTGCTCAAGGACCTTTGCGACACCGTATCCTTTGTGTTATGGTCTTTATGTTCAAATCAAAGGATATGGTGTCGAAAAGGTCCTTGAGGGTCACAACACTGCTCAAGGACCTTTACGACACCATATCCTTTGTGTTATGGTCTTTATGTTCAACCAAAGGATATGGTGTCGTATAAGTTCCTTGAGGGTCACAACACTGCTCAAGGATCTTTACGACACCATATCCTTTGTGTTATGGTCTTTATGTTCAAATTAAAGGATATGGTGTCGTAAAGGTCCCTGAGGGTCACAACACTGCTCATGGACCTTTACGGCCCTTTACGACACTGTATCCTTTGATTTGAACATAAAGACCATATGCTAGCGAGTTTTTAAGTAAAAAACCACCATTCTTCATTCTCATTTTATTTTAAAATTATATATAATAAATATGGGTGGAAAGAGCAGAAATTATATTTAGTTCTTTTTAGTTCATTTCGACATATAGGTGTTAAAATTTTTTAACATTTTTTTTTGTCTGGTAAATCTTGTAATCAATTTTTACCCTTCATACTTACCCAATTTCCTATTTTGTAATAATAGTTACATATTTTGTAACTATTCAAGGACCTTTAAAGGCATTTAAATATTTAAGATTAACTGTTCTTCACTCTCATTTTATTTTAAAATTATATATAATAAATATGGGTGGAAAGAGCAGAAAATATATATAGTTCTTTTTAGTTCATTTCGACATATAAGCGTTAAAATTTTTTAACATTTTTTTTGTCTGGTAAATCTTGTAATCAATTTTTACCCTTCATACTTACCCAATTTCCTATTTTGTAACTAATAGTTACATATTTTGTAACTATTCAAGGACACGAATTAATATACGGTAACTTTATACCAGTAAATAAATATAACTTTAATATAACAATTTACCATAACAGTCTGCAGATCTTCACAGACTATCTTGAACTTGCAAACACTTTTAAACTTCATCGGTTCGCCCGTGAGGTATTCTCGAGGTGTGACTGCATTCGCAAAAATGTCTAATAGCAGAGCACCAGAGCAAGGGGCATGAACTCGAAAAGCGACAGTATTGCCAACTACTGACTGAAAAAAATAGAAAATTTTAGTGTCGATTATTCTTCATCATTCTGCTATACAAAAAAAAAACAAAGATGTATACGGCTCTAAGTCTTGGGGGAGAGGAAAAAATCGCAAAAAAATAGGTAATAATTGGTCAATCTCTCTTACAGAGGGGGTGGGAGCCTTTTGTACCATTCTTAATGGTGCCTCCTCCTCTTAATTTAAGTATGAAAACCATCTGAAAATTGAGATATAATCAACTAGGAAAAAGAACAGACACATTAGCACAGAATTTTTTTCCTCAAAAACAATTTAAACTATAAAAGAGAATGGTAAATCTTGTGTTGGTGACAGAAAAAAGCAAATTGACGAATTTCGCTCCAGATCTGTGAAAAAATTGTGTATTTTCCAACAGTCGTTGTAATTACAAACTGAAAGTTTAATCCTAAACGCTCAAGATGAGTACTAAGTAGGCTAATTATGCCTGATAAGAATAAAGATTTTAAAATTGAAGCAAAATGATTGGGGATTTGTGAATTTCGACAGACTCAAAAGTAAGAGCGTATTCAGAATTTCTGTTCGGGGGGGATACAAGAAATAAAACCTAACAAAACGCATAAAAAGTTTGTTTATATACATTTTCTTATTATTTTACAGGTTGCAAAGAAATTTCGGAGGGACTCGAGGTTCAAATGTAAAAAAAAGATGTTTTATATCGATCTCATTTTTCGTCAATACTTAACCTGAGAATGAAACATAGCCTTTTCCTATTCTCCCATACTTAAACCAGGTCAAAAAGATACTCAGGCCAATACGTGTGACAACAAGAAGAGAAAAAACATATGGGCTATCTAAGCCTGTACCAAGAATTCGATAACCTCGACCAAAGAAAATTATTTGTTAGTCTTTTGCACCTATTAAGAAGCCGGGGAGTGCATCTACAATATTTTTCATATTCTGGAAAGAGTCCCAACCCGATGCCTCGTCTTTAAGTCCAACCTCGGACTTTCGTAGATGCCTAAATAGATTTGCTTCAAACATTTGAGTAGACTGTCAAACAAGGCTGTACCCAGGGGAGGCCCCCCCCCCGAATTTTTTTTCCAACTCATAAAAGCGTAACAAAAAATGCAAATAAACAAATTTTTGACACGCTTTTAAAGTTTTTGTTACCCCCCCCCCCGAACAAAAATGTTGGATACGGCCTTGCTGACAAATTTAAGAAACAGAAGATTCAACGCAGTATCTTAATCGTGCTGTTACTTACCTGCATGACAAAGCGTTTCAAGCTAATCGCTTCAAAGCTGTCCTGATCGCCCTCGTAGAATTTCAAATTGTAATGGAATATTAGGGAGTTTTGCATAGTAGTTGGCATTCCAAGGCGAATGGTTGCCGCACCTGGAAAAAAAAGTAATCCAATAAAAAAGAAAAAATATCAGCTATTTATTATAAAATAATATAACTCTTTTTTCTTACATTTGGCACCTTTGAGGAATGAGAAAATTTTTCGTTGAAATTGGTTCTACTTTTTTTTCCGTTTCCTTATGGTGTTCGGAAAAAAATCATTTTTTTTAGATTGTGGAATAAAAAGGGATACATAGTATTTCTTTTTGAGATTTTGAGGGGTTCTTTTTAAGACTGGTACGTGGACCAGGTCGTGTTAAACAAATTCCACCAGCCCATCAAGAAATTAGCTTGATAAAACGAAATTATGATACAATGGGATAGGACCCTTTCGTTGAAGCAATTTAACAAGTAAGGAATAAAACACTGAAGGATTCAAACAAACAAAGAGTAAAAAGGATTCCAGAACAAACAAAATTTTGTTTGTTCTGCTCTGATTGTTTCTCTTGAGGAATACATTCAGTGGCGGATCCAGGGGGGGTCTCCCTAGTGCAGTCTAAAGTAGTGTAATTTACTTAATTAACTCAAGTTTGTTTTAATTAATTTGCTCCTAACGCAAGTTTATCGGATCAACCTATTTTGCCTTCCCCCCTAAAATGTTTTTTTTCGGATTAACCTATTTTGCGTCCCCCCTAAAAAATCCTGGATCCGCCCCTGAACACTGTACCTAGTTTTTGATTGTGTGCATATTATAACAATATGGGAAGCCAGTTAATTAAATTTTTGCGGTTAATTACAAAAATAAGAGATGTTTTTCGGCTTAATTGGATTGCTGAAGTTTAAACGCACCTGTTGTAGCAGCACTGCACAGTTTTGCGCTAAATATGCAGTATTTGGTTATTAGTCCAACCATTTCGATTCGTCGGATCAGAGGAAACTATAAACAACTATATTCAGATATGTGCTGACCCAGAACATAATATAATATGATATGATAGGGTTTATTAACACTAAAAGTCCTACTGGGCCATGGTTAATACACATTACACTTCAAAAATAATAAATTAAAATACCCTTATTAAAAAAAAAAAATAAATAAATAAATCTAAAGAAAATGATCTCATTTCTCTCATTCTTAATATATCATATAGCCCGGTACTCTCTATGGTCTGGTAACTTTATACACTGTAATATCGGAAAAAAACTTTACATTTATTTATCGGTGCATGAGTTTCTTGGCATGTAATAACCTTGTCTCTGGTTGCTTTTCTTTTAAATATATTTTTAAGCCACCAGTTGTATTTTCTGAAAGTTCCATGGCTATTTTTTGTAAAGTTCCTTTAATTTTCTCTTTTAACTTTTTTTGCACCTTCCGACATGGTATATTCTCCTATTTCTAACCCTTTCCGCTCTTTATCTGTTAATCTGTATTGGAACTCTTTCCAAGACTATGAATTTCTTTTTGTTTCATTTCTGAAATTTTTGAAGGCAGTATTCCGGAGATAACTCAAATCGCTCAAAAATGACTTCTTTTAGGTTCTTAAAGCCCCTTGCGTGATAAGTCGGCAAGGCCGCAAAGGCAGTTTGTGTCTTGTGACTTAGGTTGGGTTGAATTTTAGTTATGCATCGTCCTTATGGCCAATCGTTTAATTCCGCGGTACATTAAAAACTGAAGATATACAAGAGTACATATTTGGTTTCCTTCATCGGCCGAAATATTATGCCATATATCTTCATCGGCCATATATCGGCCGAAATATATGGCCAATCGTTTAATTCCGCGGTACATTAAAAACTGAAGATATACAAGAGTACATATTTGGTTTCCTTCATTGGCCGAAATATTATGCCATATATCTTCATCGGCCATATATCGGCCGAAATATATGGTCAATCGTTTAATTTCGCGGTACATTAAAAACCGAAGATATACAAGAGTACATATTTGTTTTCCTTCATCGGCCGAAATATTACCGTACGCATTTAATCTATGGCAAACGACTGTTAAAACTAAAAAAAAAAAAAAATCGCATGCTGACCAATGGTCTGCGGCAGGTACCGATCTCCTGATTCGATGCCTTCGGCCGGGAGTACAATGCGTGGCTGGGAGAAAATCATCCGAAGCTTCCCGTATTTTTTTCCTCAGATTTCTCCAGGTACCCATTTAAAGCTGGGTCGACTCTGGCTGAGCTTAGAGGGTTACAACATTAACCCCCGTACCAAAACAAATAACCAGCGACACCAAAACTTGAACCCCTGACCCCTTGAAGATTTCAAGTCCAGAAGGCTAACCACTTAGCTAGGACGGCTAGATGATTGTTAAGGAACCTCAGAATTTGTCCTTACGATTGCCTATGTCATTTGCCTCCTATATTCTTCCTCTGCCACCTCTTTTGTTCTCCTCGCTCCTCTCCTCGTTCCCTATCCTCATTTCTCTCTCCGTTCTTCTCTCATGATTCGTCTATGGGACTGCCTGGATTCAGAAAGCCTGGGAAGGAGTATGAGGTTTGTCCCATTATCTTTCCGTAGCCTTTGGCCCCAATTAATGTTGGGAAGGAGTCCTTTAAGGAGGTCAGAGATGATAGTCAGCTCCCTCAACCCCCAACTGTTTGGCCGGTTGTGCTTGTCTTGTCCAGGTCTAGTCTTTCCAAACAATGCTTCCTGGGACATACTCTCTCCCATTACCAGTCATTACCTATGCCCCCCGAACCTTATTTCTTTTAGTCTTAAATCAATTTTTCACCCTTGGTAGGCAACAACACTTGTTCCTCCTTCAACTATCCCATGGGGTGGGACCTAAAAGAAACTTATTCATGTTTCTATTTGATTTGTGCCCCGTTCTCCTGTACCTCAGGCATAACCGAGAATCTTTATACTTATTACCACAAGCAATTGTAAACTATACCATGGGGCAAGTGTTTGTTTTGATTCATATGTGGATACGTTTTAGCAGTTAGAGGTTAAGAGGATAGTTGAGCCAATCCCTCGTGACGCCTGGTATCGTCTCATACAACAGAGCCTGACTTTTCACTTTTCTCAAATGTAAATTCGACAGTGCGAGACAATTTGTTATTTAATCGTGCTGCAAGGCCCTGATAAGTGATAACCCAGAACCCATAGTATTTTTGTCCCCTTTTTGGTATTTCAATTTTCCTGGTGGGCTGCAGGATATATTAATTCCCCCTCTGCCCAAAGCCTGACGATTTCATCAAAAATCAGCATGATTATTTTCCACTGTTCTTGCGGATTCCCTTCTTCAAAATCCCAAATCTGGGTAAGACGGCTATACAGCCAACGAATCCAGTCGTTCTATAGACACGTTGGATGACAGTGGATCCTGGGTTAAGCTGATAATAACACAATGTGGACATTGGCCAGAGAAGGAAGATTAAAAAATTTATTTTAAAATTTGAAGTTAGTTAATCAGTGGAGTTAGTTAACTCCAGTGGAGTTAGTTAACTGGAGTTAGTTAACTCCAGTCTTCATTTAGCCTTGAATGTGATAACACCTTTTTTGGATTTTATCAACTTGAAACTCGGTAGGATCCTAAATTAATTCAGTGACCGGAGTTAATTGTGCAACCATTCTGTCATAACATTTCATACGGATTAAAAATGTTGTAATCTACTGACCTAGTTTCTGGACATTTATTTACACTTTACAAAAATAGATTTGTGCTGATTTCAATTTTGCGTAACCATAATTGACAAGCAGAAGAGGGGCAGTAAACCCGTGGCAAGTGCCGTTGTACCTGCCGGGAGAGTCTCCCTTAAATTGCGGGGATAAGGTAACGGGGGCTGACGCTTCCCTTGTCTTTTGGGGTGATATTTTTTTTTTTTTTCAAGCCAATGATGTCTCCAAAAGTGTGCCCTAACTGTGAACGTTCTTTGGGGAAAGGCACGCTGTTGCAATGCACTAAGTGTTCCAATTTGTTTCATCCCTCTTGTTCAGGGATCACCGTTTCCGATAGAAAGAATACTCCTAACTGGATCTGTTCTATTTGCAAAGCCGCTACCGAATTTTCTAGTGACCCAATAGAGAGTGAGCACCCAAATTCTTCAATAAATATGCTGACGCCACTGAATGCCGTAACCCCTGCGTCTCAAGACCCTCTCTTGGCTGTTAGCCAGGAAGCACCTGTGATTAACGATTCGACTGATAATCATTGCCCAAATGAACAGGTAAAGCGGAATAATTTTGCCTGCGATGATTCTTCTGATTCATTCTGTGATTTTTCAAAAACCTTCGTAATTGCAGATGGGATTTCTCATGTAATTGTGAACTCTGCCCTGTTTTTTATTTGCGATGCATTTGCGAATGGTATTCCAGAAACGGAGCTTATTGAAACTGTGGCGAACTTTTACAGCCTTGAGGCTTTGGTGAATGCGAAAAATCTGCTTTGGAAATTTTCTGGAATTCCTATAAAGAGAGTAATGAGACGTGGCAACGCTGCGGAACTTGCTACAGCAAAAGATATTATGAAGATGGTCTCGGATCTTGACCAGAAAGGTTTCAAATGGCCTGTATTAGTGCCTCGCTCATTCAGAGACTGCCCTTTATTAAAATCTGATTCCAATGTACGTTTGGATCGACTTGTTAGTGATTATGGCAGAAAGCTGGAGAAATCCATTACTTCTCTTGAAAGAATTGAACAAGACTTACAGTCCTCGCTGTCGAAGTGTTCAGCCAACTTGGGCTCCCCCTCCCCCTCCCCTTTAAATTCACCTGATTGGCCTCCTCTCCCCATCAGCTCTGATTCAGTAGAGACTATTACTATCGCTAATCCGCCAGCCTCGTTACGTGACCCTGTTTCCAGGAAAAATGAATTGGACAAATTCGGCTCGGGCTGTATCAAGCAAATAAAAAAGACCAATGATTTGATTTTTATCACTGTGGCGGCTGAATCTGGGAAAAAGTTTTCTTGTGATCTAAAGGATTCCTTCCCTGATTGTCTTATCAATACTAGAAAGCCTAAGTTTTTCGGAATAATCCGTGGTGTGGATATCGAGTTCGACATTGAAGCTCTAGCAGCCACTTTGCCTGGGATTCTGGAGTTCAGGCGCCTTGGAATGTCGAGAACAATAAAGGTGTCGTTTGAGTCCGAAGCATTTTTAAATTATTATATCGTCCATGGGATTAAGTTCGGTTACGAGCTCTACAGAGTTGAGAAAGACAAGGTGCTTCCAAAACGATGTTTCGCATGTCAAAGTCCCTCTCACACCGAAAAAAACTGTGATTCTTCTACTCTGAAGTGTGCTCGTTGCAGTGGAAATCATAGATCAACGAAGAATACTCCATGTACTAACCCCATTTGTTGTGCAAATTGCAACTCAACTAACCACCCGTCTTACAGTTTCAGTTGCCCTGCTATGAAAAAGCTTTTTAAATGAATATTGGTTCTACGATTACGTCCTTTAATTCGAATGGAGTCATTGGCAAATTTGTAGTGCTGAATGAATTTGTTTCTGAAAATAGTTCAATACTATGTTTGCAAGAGCATCATTTGTTGGACCATTCTTTGAATATGTTAAGTTCCCTTTCAAGTCTACATGATATATTTACCGTTCCTGCGAGGCCTACCGGAGGCCGCCCTGCGGGTGGCATTGCTACATTTGTTCCTAAAGAATTTAGTGCTATTTTATCTTGTGCTGATGAGTCTTTTCTTGCCTGCAAACTTTTTGATTGTGTTTTGGTCAATTGCTATTTGCCTACTGACTATCATGTTGATTCGTCTTTTGAAGCCTTTACGTCAGCTTGCCATAGACTTAGTAGCTTTATTGCCCTATTAGATTCGAGTTTACGTATTTTTATTTTTGGTGATTTTAACTGTGATCTTGAGAGTGTAAATGAACGTAGCACAATTTTATTTTCGTCTTTACCAAATTTTAATATCTGCCGTAAGACACTTGATTTTACTTATTCTCATTGGAGTGGGAGTACGAGTAATATTGACCATGTACTTTTTAATTTTTCCCCATCTATTATAGTAAAAGTTATCCCGGATTTCCCGATAAGTGATCATTTACCTATTCAGTTTTTGACATCGTTTTCTGTAATTCATGATTCTGTTTCTGCTTCTAATTTTATTCCAATTCGCCCTAAATATTTTGAGAGAATTATCTGGGATGAAAAACTGATTCCGGCTTACCAAGATAAAGTTGATTCTTTAGCTCGAAAAGTAGTTGTACCTGATATTCTGAAGTGTCATAAAGATAACATAGAGCTTGAGCTTAATTGCATATATCTTCAGTTATTACATTGCTTAAAATATGGTGCTAAAGAAACTTTTGGAGTTAAAAAGTGTAAACCCAATGTTGAAAAACCTTTTTGGTCGTCAAATCCGTTTCTTGTACATGCTAATCATGAATCTAAATTAGCTTTTAGACATTGGAAAAATAGTGGAAAACCGCGTGATCTTCATCCGGCTTTTCTATGCATGAAAAAAAAGAAGGCAATTTTCCAGTCGGAGCTTCGTCGTCATAATAATATTTTGCTTATGGATGCTTCGTCTGAAGTTGATATGAATAAAAAGAAACTTTGGAAAGCTCTACGTTCAACAAAGAGAGTTAATGAACCTTCTAAAAAGAATGGCCCTTCTCTTGTTGAGTGGGAAACTCATTTTGCAAACCTTTCGAAATCTTGTGATGATCCTGAACAACTTTCGCATGTTGATATAATTTTAAACAGTTCTTTTAATTCGCATGATTTTTCTATTTCGTTTGATTCTTTGTTGGGTGCATGCCGTAAATTAAAGCCACAATCCTCTAAAGACCATGATGGGATTTTTTCAAATCATGTGAAATTTGCTCCAACTTCTTTTCTTCTTCTTCTTTTGACTTTTTTTAATCTTATTCTCAAGTTTGGTATTGTTCCTCCGTCTTTTAGGATTGGGGTGGTAACTCCTATTCTAAAATCTGGTAAAAGAGATCTCCGTTCTTGTGATTCGTATAGGCCGATAACGAAGGGTTCTATGATTGGTAAACTTTTTGAATTATGTATAAAGGATCTTTTTGATTATTTGGATGTTGGTCTTAATCAAGTAGGGTTCAAAAAAGGAATGGGTTGCGACCATGCGCATGCAACGTTTGATACTATAATTAAGGAGTCAAGATCTACTGGCTCCCCACTTTATACACTATTAATTGATATAAAAGGAGCTTTTGACAATATTTCGCATGCTTCCGCTCTTTCAGCTCTTATTTCTGGTGGGATTCCCCTTTCTGTGGTTAGAGTTCTTAGATCTTGGTATTCGGGGCTTAGGATAAAAATTTTTGCACATACTTCTGATTCTCTTTCTAATCCAATTTCCGTGGGTCGGGGCGTGAGACAGGGTGGGGTTTTATCTCCTTATATTTTTAACGCATGTCTGGCGGAGTGTCTTCGTTCTTTATCTACAACCCTTATTTCTTGGGGACGGGATGTGTCTTTTCTTGCATATGCTGATGATATTATCCTATTGAGCCGTTCTAAAGCTAGTCTAATTAAGAATTTTAATTCCCTTTCTAGTCTGCTTAATGTTCGTGGCCTTTCTATTAGTATTAAAAAATGTCAATATTTTCCCGTTAATGTTAATGACCGAGCTGAATTAATTTGCGATAGAAATATATCATTTCCGGTTTCTGATGCTGTTGTTTATCTTGGGTTACCTTATTCTGCTTCAGCTCGTGAATCTAAGTCGATGCTAATTTTACATATTCAAGAAAAAATTAGAAAGGCGTTTGGTTCCATAATACGGCTACGTGGTGTTTATCGTCGTGAAATTCTAGGTTCTCTTTTTAATGCAGTAGCCCTCCCGCATGTTCTTTATCCTTCCCTTCTTCTTCGAGACTTTAAAATTTGTGATTTTTCAGCAATTCGCGTTTGTTATTTTAAATATTGTAAGTTTTTACTTGGTTTTCCAATTTCCTTTAGTAATTCTGAATTAGTTTCAAAATTTAAAATTAAAGAGCCGTTGGAAATAGCCAAGGTAAAAATAAATAATTTTTACCGTAAATCTGAAAATATACTTTATGTTCATAATCTTTTTCCTTTTTTTTCTATAGTTTAAAAAGTGCATGATTTCATTATTACTATTTGTTGCATTTGATTAAGTTTTCTTTTGGGCAACTTGTAAATTGTTGCTATGTTTGATGGTGTGTTATTTGGATTTTTGAAGAGTTATTTAATTATCTTTTATACTCCTCGTTTTTGAGGGAAATAAATAAATAATTGTGTTTTGTATATTTTGTTTTTTTGGTTATTTTGTTTTATTGCCCTTTGAGATTCTCAGTAGTGTCATGCGATGACGGCCATTTATCTTTGAGGGAGTTTTTGGGATCAATGCCCTATTTTTAACTTATTATTTCCTCTCTAAACTGATTGTTGCGCACCTGGCCCCAAATATTAGTTTAATGCCCTTCTTGTTCCTTATGAAATTCCTCGGTACTGTTCTATTAGCTGGGTGCCCACGGGAGAAGTGAAGTTTGGTTAATGCTAATGAAATAAAACAAAATAGGATGAAAATATAATAGTTTAGAAACAAATTTCGGCTATATATTTTCACATTAGGGGGGTGGGGGGTAAAGCATAATTTTTCTCTGCCTCTTTTCTGGCGTGTTAATCTTTTACATCTCGAAGGGAAAAGCCGGTAATTGATACAAGTATGAAATTCAGCGAGACAAAGACTCATGTGTGAACCCAGACGGTTAAAGAGCAACATTGCCAGATGGAGCGTTGCCAACGCTTTGAAATAAACTGTACCAGTTTTTCTACTAAAACTGTATCACAAGAGGTTAATTCGTAACAGTTGAACAACAAGTTGAAATTGTGTCGTAACAAGAAGAAAATTTCGATAAACTAAAGCTTGAAGAGATATCCTAGTAAGAAAGAAGCAAGTAAAACTAAAATATAAGAAAATTTGTATTGTACCAAAAAAATTCCACACCAAGAAATTTTCCACTCAGCCTATTCAAATAATGAGGTTGTTTACTACCCTTACTGCCGTTGGTACATTAAAACATGTTAGAAAATACCACAACAATATGGACCTATTCAAATAATGAGGTTGTTTACTACCCTTACTGCCGTTGGTACATTAAAACATGTTAGAAAATACCACAACAATATGGACCTATTCAAATAATGAGGTTGTTTACTACCCTTACTGCCGTTGGTACATTAAAACATGTTAGAAAATACCACAACAATATGCACTCAGCCTATTCAAATAATGAGGTTGTTTACTACCCTTACTGCCGTTGGTACATTAAAACATGTTAGAAAATACCACAACAATATGGAAAATGTTATTAAAAAAGGTTAAAAAAACAAAGCCTCTAATAAGCTAAAACCGTCGTTTATTACAAAGAAAATCTAACCCGACAGTACAAATACAACACTGATCTAGACAAATGTGTTGTAAAGTTTTGTCTAGGTTTGTAAGGTATCTGAGAGTTTAGTTATACTTCAATTTGATTTTTTTTTTTTACTTTATAATTGCTAAGCGATTTTGGATTTACTCTGACCAACAGTATATGTGGCCATAATAGTTTTTCTATCTTCTTTCGCAAAGTATAGACCGTAGCGAGAAAAGAAACAGCGAAACAACTTAGTCAAAAATACACACAATAATAGAAGTTCGAAGATTTCGAACCCAGAAGCCTTTATCAATGGAAAAATAAACTAGAAAAAAAAATGCAAAATATTAGCTTAAATTGTTGAACCATACTAGAAAATAACATAAAAAGATGAAAAACTGTCTTAAATGAAAATAAAATCCATTAAGCCGAAGTTGTTGTTTATATAGGTGACAAAAAAAGCACTTATCCAGACAAAACTGTTATACAATATTGTGTAGTTTCCACAACTTATCTGAGAGCTTAGTTTAAACTCTGATTGAGATTTAAAAATTATATTTTTTCAAACTTGATAATTAAACAGTAATCTTTGATTTACCTGTGGAGTCTGTGACCATAACAGCTTTGGTGTGTTCTTCTGGAAGTAAAGGCCGGTAGCGAAAAATAGCGAACGAACGAACGGAAGCTGTTCAAATTCCTGAAGAGTGATGGATTGTTTCAGCAATTGCCATTCAGACTGAAGAGGGTAAAAACTCATATATAAATTCTTTTGGATCCGTCAAAAAGTAATGATCGTCATATTCATACCTAGAAATAGTCCAGCTACAAAAGGGCTTTAAAAGAACCTGGTGAATCCCTGAATCCCCGAACAAATCTTTACAGCAGTTGGTTTTGCTGCAATGCTTTTTTATAATGTTTTTATTATACAGCAGTTGGTTTTTAAGTAATTAATCCACGTCAATAAAAAAAACTGCACACAAATGCTGCACAAGTAGTTAGTCTTTATTTATGCTATTTCTTGCTATTAGATAAATTGGAATGAATTAGGATACACTAAATAGTAATGAGTACTTTAAAACAAACTCGGAGAAGCAAGTCAAACTTTCCCTAGAAAAATACAATCTTTTCTCGCAAAATTCATGTTTAATGACGAGAAACAACCCCTTGAAAACAACCCAGAAACAACCCATGATTAAAAGAACCAATCCATTAAAAATTTTGAAGAGATTAAAAAGGAATATACAGTAAAAGTAAAAGTTTAAACTCAGGAGAGTTAATATCCTTTTTTTTTAATATATGTTTTGCCTCTTCTAGATTTTGAAACTACCTTTTGGAATTTTCGTTTAAGAAATACTTTTGTCGGTATTTTTACTGAAAACAAATCGAAAAAACAACAGAGTTGTCACCCCCTCCCCTAAAATTTCGTGAATTGGTGTGAATTTTAAGTTTAAAACTCCTCAAGTGGGAATTGGAGTTTGACCGCAAGGCCCCCAGTCTTGCAGGTACCCCAAATGGTCGAGGCAGCCCTTTGCAGAGGCCGTTGTCCATAGATCTGGATCTCAGGCCCTGCCGCAGTTGTCCTCCTATAGAGGATCCTCCCGCGATGGTGTTCTGCATCACCATGCAATTTAACCCATTGCTGGGAAAAGGTTTGTAACTCATGGGACTTGTGGACAAACAAGTGGACCCTTTTGAGTGTTGAGGGGCCTTCTTCCTCCTCCGCCTGTATTTATGACCCCGGGCGAGGGTGCCCCAGTTTCTATTATGGACCCCAAGGGACAAGGTTCCCCCTTGGTCCGTGCCTCCTATGGAGGTACCCTATATCTGTAGGGCGTTCCCCTATCGCCACCTGGGGACACGCTGAATGGCCTGGGGGAGGCCAGGAACATAAAAATGAACTTAATTAAAAATATTATGTTTCCTTTAAACATGGAAAATGATATAGTTTTCTGTATGACTTTTTAAACATCAAATTATTATAGAGAAGAATGAACAAAAGTTATATATATATATATATTATATATATATAATATATATATATATATATATATTATATATATATATATATATCTAAAGGAGACAATTGTATCAAAAGGAGCAAGGATCAAGTTTAGGCATGTGAGTTTAGGCACAAATATTTGTGAGGCATGTGAAAGAAATTAACTCCCGCCGGAATTCTCTTAAGACGTTCCACACAAAATGTCAATAAATACTGTGACAAGTTTTAGACAAGTTTTGGAGCGACAATGTAAGTTATTTATGAGTGAGGATAGGATTTTGGTAAAATACCAAAGAACCTGTCGTTTATGTTTTACGGAAAGGCTGGGCAGGAATAAGATTTTTCGCCACTTGCAATGTTCTGCTTGATTGCTATTTCAATTTACTAATTTTTACCGCTAAACTAGATCTCAAAGTTCTCATTAGAAAAGTTAGAAACCATTTAGAGAACATGAAACAAGAGATCATAGCATAAAGTTAGTCTTTGCTACACAAAAAAAAATGTTACCATACCCCAACGCCGCCTCCACCCAGGTCAACTGACATCCTCCTTAACAGTTGGTATATTTTTATAATTGAGACATGGAAGTATTGATGATGGATTATATTCATTGTATCCAGAAGATTCGGAATAAAATAACTCGGATTGAGCAACTTAAAAGTGATTTACTGTATGAAAAATAAAAAAAAAATCAATAATATGAGATGACATGCATTAGCCTCAAAATGTGTAGATTCCTACATAGAGGAGTTAGTAGGAATCCCTCTGGGGTTAGTCCAAACGAAAAATGGTGACCTAAAATACATGGAAACGCTGCCACTCCTCATTCTCCCCAACACATAAGGGCCAAAACTGAGTTAACCTATGAATCTAAACATAGGTTACGTTGAGTAAAGCGCGAAGTTTTCTAAATAAAAAGCTCAGATAGCTCTTTTCTGCATGTATACATACTTAGAACCAATCATATGATTGAGAGTCCTTCTCTTCTATCTGAAAGGAGACAAGGGATTAACAAGGCTCCACTCGAGCACTTACGAGTTCAATGTAACTTGGCCATATTTTACCTTGATAGTGTCTGTCATAGTCAATATGGTTATGGTGTAAATGATGGTTAGCACAACTTTCAATAGTTAGTACTTTGTTGCTTGTCTATCAAACGGAACGCACTCGATAAGTGAAGTTAGGTAAATCCTAATGAAATATACCAAAACATTATGATAATATAATACTTTAGAAAAAAAATGTGGAAACTACAACAAATAATTGCGGAAAGAAGGCCGCGCAGAACCAATTATATTAAATACCTAACCCAACGAAACCCAACCCCTAACTACCTCTATATATTAAATATTTAATAAAATTTTACACACATCGTAGCTTTCTCACTCAAAATAAGCAAATCACAACCAATCCAGGAATGGAAACCGGTTTCTGTTAGATCTTACACAGCATAATTATTGAATGCGTTCCGTTTAACAGACAAGCACCAAGTTTTTTTTTTCTATCCTGTATACTTTATTTACCATAAGGTAATTTTCATTGCTTTCTCAAATGAAGTACAGAACATCACAAACGAAAATAAAGTTCTCACTTTAGTAAAATCAATTTCAGTAGTTGAATACCTTAAACTGTCCGACTTCGATTTGGATCCCGGCTTTGGTACTTCTTTAGCATTAACAAGATGACGGGCTCCCCAATTGCACTGGACAAATCTCCAAGCTCCAGCTACATAGACCGCATTCCAAGAATTTCTAAATCTGGAATCCTCAAACCTAACACCAGGCTGATAGCCAGCTGACTTGCTGTATCCCTTAATGACCACACAATGAAGGCCTGCATAGCTATAAATTAAAACCAAATTTAGAAACAGGGTCACCAAGGCAGTATCCGAGAGGGGGGGGGATACGGGGTTTAACCCCCACTCCGAAATTTTTTCAGACCAGTAACAACGTAAAGAAAACGCAAATAAACAGATTTTGATCCGTTTTTGTGTACCCCCCCCCCCCAAAGAAAAATATTGGATACGCCCTGGACGGCCACATTTTGGACACATGAACTTTAGGTAACTGATTTAACGGGGACTCGTCTTTCGTAAAATAAAGAATAAAACCCAAAGATTAGATTTTTTTAATATTTCATAAAATTGCACTAAAGAGTAGCAATTTTTCCTTGTTTCCGGATAATTAATATATGTTAACAAATTCGTATTTCTTTGAATAATTAACATAATGCAATACTGTCTTTATTAGGCTATTTGTATTATTAATTATTGTATTAATTGAAATTGTATTTGTTTTAGTGTTTACATTATTTTATTTGTTTATTCGTATTATTTACATTATTATAAACAAATATTAGTTATGCTGCTAACAAAAATATAAAAGTAATGTAAACTGGAGCCTTTATATACACTGGAAATTTTGATTTCCGGCGTACCCCCCCCCCCCCCCCCCAAAGAAAAAAATCCCCTGGGAAGTTCCCCCAGGACAGTTTTCCCTATGTGTAAAATTGAGCAGCCAAAGGGAATGTAAGACAAATGAAAATATTGAAAAAAGTGATATTAGAATATTCTATTCATATTCCAAAATACAGGTAGAATTTGTTGTGCAGAATATCCTAAAGGTTTTGTTTTTATATTTCAGTTCTTTTAATTTTTCTTTTCGTGTTTTTGGAGCCTGTGGTTGCGTCATCATAGCAGGGTAATACAAATGGGAAAGAAACTAATTTGCATGCTTATCAACTAATTAGCTTTCTGTCCATCTTAAATTTCTTGGTTCTGAACTAGAGTTTGACTCCATGTTGACAAAATAAAAGTTAAAAAAAAAATCTTAAGGGTGTACTTCAGATGGAAAAAACCTTCTGATGTGCACCTAACGGACGCGTTCTCGACCGTAAGGGGATATCCGTAGCAGATCAAGTCCAGGGTAAATAAAAAAAAAAAAAACTTAAAGGTAATTTAGACAGAGAAACCTTCAGATGTACGCTTAGTGGACCAACAGATACCCAATATTTTGTGTGGACAGGGTTTGATAACTTTTTGAAAACTTTCTTTACTTAAATATTTGCTTGTTTGGAATAAGGAGTTCTGTCCATTTTAAATTTGCTTGATTCTGACTTAGAGTTTGACACTAAAACATATTAAACCATTATAGGTGCTTAAGACAGATAAACCTTCTGATGAAGGCCTACTGGCGGCGTTCTTGATCGCAAGGGGTAGACTGGTATCATGTACTATAGATGTCGATACGAATCCAAGTCCACGGAAAGTAATGAGTCGTACTTCTTAGTCTCAGTCTGTATCTTTGTGCACTTACATCACAGCGCAACCCTTCTACAGTTGCGACTAATTTCATATTTTCATATTCTTTTCTTTAACTTTTATTTTCCCTTGGTATGATGACATATCCCCCAAAAATGAAAAAGAATTTAAAAAATAAAAATGTAAAAATAAATACTAGGATAATCTACACCATATATTCTGCCTATATTTTGAAATATAGGTAGAATATCCCGAAATCCCTTCTTTTCTTCATTCTTTTATTTGTCATATTTCCCCTTTGGCTACTCCAGATTGCATTTGGGGGGGGGGGGGGATTTAAGCGGTAAATTTGCAAAGGGGGCCCTTCCGGTCGGATTTTCCACGTAGAGTTTTCCGGGGGAAATTCCTGCGAGAATAATTTTCCTTCGTGAATTTTCCGTTGGGAATTGTCCGCATGGAGAAATTTTTCGAGAGGGATACGCCTAGAACTGGGAATTTGTAGCACATTTAGTTCTGTGTTCTAGCCAATGGGCTTCGCTTGGATGCTAAAAAAATATTGGGGGGGGGGATTCTGTTTTCCCCACTACAAAATATTCCGTCAGATAATCATATTGAATATTTCCATTTTATGCACATACTAACTGAAAAAAAAACAAGTTCTTTCAAAAAAAGTAAAGAGCGACGTCAAAACTTAAAACGAACAGAAATTATTCCACATATGACGGGACTGCACCCTTCTCATCCTCCACTCTTTATAGTGCTTAAAAAAATTCTTGTACAAATTCGATGACCCTTATGTTCGAGCAGTAGTTCTGGAAGGATTGAGAAAAAACCCAAATTTAGATTAAATAGCAGGGAATTAAATGAATGGGGTAGCACCTCTCATATACAAAACAATTTGTGTTCGTTTTAAGTTTGAATGTCGGTCTTTACTTTCATTTGATTAAACTCGTTTTATGTTTAGTTTCCGTTCATTTTTAATGTCATACTCAGGGTTGCTCTAAATAAAAGAAAGGCTACCAGCCCATCAAACACGACTCTTTATAAAAACTGAAGTTTTGCAGAGCAATGCAAAGAGAAAAAAAAACTCATTAAGTGTATTTACATTTGATTCGAAACAAATTTTAATCATCAAAAATAAACCATATATATATATATATATATATACATATATATATATATACATATATATATATATATATATATATATATATATATATATATATATATATATATATATATATATATATATGTATATATATATATATATATATATATATATATATATATATAATTATATATATATATATATATATATATATATATATATATATATATATATATATATATATATATATATATATATATATATATATATATATATATATACATATATATATACACATATATATATATGTATATTCTTCCTAATGAAGGTATATCAGAGGTAAACTCGTAATCATCTAGACGTTCATCCAATTCATAAGAAAAATTAGGAATTTCACGTCTTTTAAATCGTGACTTTAACCATCTCGTACATGTTGAAATTCATTCCACAATTTCCATCAATATCGAACCAATATTTTGGGGAATTTGATTCCTGTTTCCAAAATTATACCAAGTTTCGTGAGCTAATATCAATGATAAGCACCTTTAATGTTAATAAATTTTACGTATTTACAGTCAGCATGAACAACATATTTTAATGTTGCATACCATCAAAACTTCACTTTTTACAGTTTTGGTTTCTTTTGTCAACGCTCTGAATTTACGGTTTGTTACTAGGAGGCGTTTGATCAAAGACTCTCCTAAGTTTGAAGGAGGTTACGACTCCCTTTTTCAACCCCTATTCTTCCATTCATTCAAGTTGAATATTCATAAAACAATACTTAATCAAAATTCTTTTAGGCCAAGCATATAATTGTAATTAACTTGTTTTTGCAGTTCATGTATTTAGACAAAAATTCATAGTTGAGGGCTCATCTATGTTGGACGTTGTCTGACTAACCACGTCCAATTAAAACTTTCCATATAATTAATCATAAAAAAATATTTTGGCAATCGTTTTAGAATAGAGCTACAGAACAAGCGGATATTAAGAACTTAGGTGACACGTGAACAGAATGACATTCAAAAAATGAAAATTCCAATCAGAAGAAAGGGCACAATTTCATGAAAGATTTATAATGACATTCTCTATAGAATTGCGTAAACAAAAATTCTAAATAATTGGAATTCAGCAAAATTCCTTGGTCATTTCACGAAATTTCAAAGTGGTATTTATTGAAGAGTTTTCTATACAAAAAGTTCTTCAAGACAATCTAAGAGCTATCAAATATCAGAAGGTAAAAGTATGAAAACAAATTTAATAGATCTATACACCAGATAGAGCTAAACACCAGATTTAATAGAGCGATACACCAGATTTAATAGAGCTATACACCATTTAATGAAGCTAAATTTGAGGAAACAATATTTTGCCAATTAAGTAAAAGTATTAGCTCTAAGAAAACAGGAGGCAAGCGTAGTCTCATGCATTCTAATCTTATATTCAGCCTCTAATTTAAATTAAATAAAAAAAAGTTTTTCCAACTGAAAGTAAGGAGTAACATTAAAATTTCCAACTGAAAGTAAGGAGTAACATTAAAACTTAAAACGTAAAACGAACAGAAATTATTACGAATATGAGGGGGGTTCGCCCCTTCGTCAATGCCTCGCTCTTTACCCTAAAGTTCAAACATTGTTCCAATTCTTTAAGAATGACCCCTGAATCACAAAGACCGCTTAGTTAAAAATAAATAGCTCTTTTGAAAGTACTAAAAGAACTTTAGTGTAAAGAGCGAGGTATTGTCAAGAGGGCAAACCCCCTCATATACGTAATGATTTCTGTTCGTTTTAGTTTTAATGTTGCTCCTTACTTTCAGTTGAAAAAACTTGTTTTTTTATTTAATTTTTGATCGTTTTTTAAATAATGCTCGGAAATCCGATGCCTCCCTCATGGGTAATTCCCTCCCCCCATGAAAAAATCCTCCATGGAAAGACCGTCACACGTAATTTTTTTCGAAAATAAGGCAAATTTTCTCAGGCTCGTAAATTTTGATGGGTAAGATTAAATTTGACGAAACTTATATATTTGATCAACATAAAAATTCGATTCTTTTGGTGTATAGAGTTTCAGTCACTATTGAGCCGGATCACTCCTTACTTAAAGTTCGTTATCACGAACTGTTTGATTAACATACCATATAAAGTTTAAAGAGGCCACACAACTTGAAAACTAAAATACACGATTCGAAAAAAAACTGTCTAATTTAAAAAAAAAACATTTGACTTGATTCAGAAACAGGTGTTGGACGTTTATCCAACACTAAAAGTCCATTTTGGAACAAGGCTTGAAAAATAAACCTTAAAAATTAAATTAAAAAAATTAAAATTAAAATTAAAAAAGATTAATTAAAAAAATATGATGGAAGTAAAGAGCGAAGTTGAAACTTGAAATGAACAAAAATTATATTAAAATATAAAATTATATATATAAAATATATATATATATATATATATATATATATATATATATATATATATATATATATTATATATATATATATATATATATATATATATATAATATATATATATATATATATATATATATATATATAAATTATATAAATATATATAAATATAAATAAAAATAAATTATATATATATATAAATTATTATATAAAATTATATTAAAATGAATTGCATAAACTGGCTGCGCAGTTTATGCAAAATATATCTACAAAACCAGTTCAAATAAACTGACACTTAATATTTTCCTATATTTATAGTCTTCAGAAAAAGTAGAACTTCCTGGAAAAACAATATAAAAAAAAACAAAAAAACAACAGCTTCTCTACGGAGCAGAAAGGCCCTTAAGTAGCCTGCAGAAAATGAAAGACTAATTTATACTCACTAATGGGCACCCAAAAGGGGGGGGCAGGAGGGGGTGCTAGCCCCCTCCTGGTTGAGTGATCCTGCCTTACTTCTTATATTTTTGTTTTGAGATTTCTATTATATAGCATTAAAAGTGCCATTTAGACCAGGTAAGGCCTCCCCTAGAATGCCGATTATGGGCGCCCATGTACTCGCTGGTCTTTTTTAAGCCATGACCTCGATAAATTTACAAGTATACAATTTAATATACAACTTAAATTATCTATAGAAATTCAAGCAAGGTCAGTTTTCAGTAAAGTGCTAGCTTGTCAGGAATCTACAAATATTAAGAAGCATTATTAGTCAGTTTGTTTAAACTAGTTTTGTAGATACATGTTGCATAAACTACGAAGCAATAAGTTTTGTTCGTTCAAAGGTTCAACTTCGCTCTTAACTTTCAGCAGTTTTTTTTTTTATTTTTTTATTGTTTTAAGCAGTTTTTAATAGTCTTCAGTAAAACAATAGCTCTTTCGAAAACTAGAAATATAAAGAAACATCATTAGTCAGTTTATTTGTTGAGCCAGTTTTGTAGATACATGTTACATATACTGCGTAAAAATAATTTTTATTCGTTTCAGGTTTCAACTTAGCTCTTAACTTCCTAACAGGTGACAAAACTAACATAAAATTTTCTTCGTTAATTTTCTTCGTAAATTTTCTTCGTAAAATTTCTTCGTTAATTTTGTATTGTGTAGGCTTTAAACATTCTATGTAACTACACCCATAGGCAAAGAAAATGAGAAAATTTTAAGAGTTGGATTTTCATCAATACAGCATGAGAAGGTAGAGATCAAAAACTATAAGGTAGAAGGTAGAGAAGGTAGAGATCAAAAGAGATCTCCAACCTGCCACTAAAAGGTTGGAGACAAGTGACTTATTCAGAATAGAGAAAATCTTCAGAGGAAATCGGATAACTTACAAAATTGATGTGCAATAATATACGATCAGAGCTGAAATTTTTCTGCAAGTGCCAAGAAACCAGCCTTTTTTGTTTTCAACAATTATTTTATCAAGTCTAAACAAACTAGAATCAAATCAAGTCTGCACAAACTAAAGCTAGGTCCTCTTGGGACAATTCAGGCAAGCTAAGCAGCCTTATTGACTTTCAGGTGGTAGGAATATTCGTGACTGAATTATAATTTTTTTTATCCTCGTTACATTCTAGACCTGTATGCAACAGTTTAGGGTAGACAAAAAAAAGGGGCTAAACAGATAAATTCTAGATGGCGCTGATGATTTTATTTTTCAATACGGGCGCCAGTTTCTACTCTTATGTGTTCCCCATACTTTTTGAATAAATGTATAAATTAACGTTTATTATACCTGCATAAGCGTTTGAATAAAACATGATAGCTCTCTGTTCCGTACTTAATTCCTCGAAGGAGATTCATGGGAGTATCACCTCGCGTATCTTCATCGAAGTGCATGGTGTTTAAGTTCTTGACTGTAATCCATCGAAAAATTGATCTAATCAAGAAAATAAAGAAAATTTAACAAGGAAAAAATTAAATTAAATTAAGGAAAAAAGAATGATGTTCTAGATAGAATATCATAAACGTTTAAAGCCACAATTTGATACGGATAGAAATTGTACACAGAAGCAGAGAAAAAGAATGTTGTGACCAAGGCTGTATCCAGAGGGGGGAGGGGGCACCAGTTTTGAACCCCTCCCCCAAAAAGTTTTTGCAAGTCGTAAAAACGTAACAAAAGTTCAGATAAACAGATTTCTGATGCGTTTGTTAAGGGTTTTTGTAAACCCTCCTCACAAAAAAAAATTCCTGGATACACCCTTGGTCATGATACACAGTTCACTTTATTCTCTAAAAACTTCGTACGAAAGAGCCAATCAGATTTTGCGTTCTTTTTACTAGAATACGATAGTTTGATATATGTTGGTATGGTTTTGAAAAGGCGAGATTACTTGTCTCTCCAGAAACAAGATTATTCGTCTCTGCAAAATCCACAATAATGTGCTTTGCTTAAGAAAATGTGTGACAAGAACAAGCAAATGGAACTGAAGCCCACTTTTTAACATTAAAGTACAGCAAAGTTATAACTATTTTAGTCTTTGACTAAACATGAGTAGACACTGGTTCTGTTCGTCAAGCTGAAAGTGCATAACAAATTAAAAATGGTATTTAAAAATTTTTAGGCAATTGGTAATATTATCAAAAAGTTTTTTTATAGAATAATTTTTTTTATCATCTGATTTGTATTTGTTTATATATTTTTTTAGCGTTTTGAATTTTTTTTTTAATTGTTGTTATTTTTTGAATTTTTTAAGGTTCTTATTATCTTTTTTTGAATTGGTAAGAAGATGTGGCATGAATGATATCCACCCGTAGCTTTTTCTAGCATCTTTTCTGCTTTGGTGCGACTTGCTGTTACGTTGAATTTTATTTATTATAACAAAAATGTTTGAATTATACTATGCCTCAAATTTAATACATCTTTTAGGTATCTTACAGTAGGAAAAACATTGAAAACCATAATTTTGTATTCGTAATAACAGTAGAAACATAAGGGGAGATCTGAGCCACGCCACTGGCTACGCGACCAGGTATGCACTCACGGAATGTCACACAGACGTTATAAGAGACGATAGAACCATGGTTAACACCCCTTGGGATTTATCACTATTTCTAGAGATTTTTATATTGCCTAAAAAAAAAGATACTAAATCAGCACATAAATCACTATATTATTGAAGAAAATCACTAAAACAACTAAAAATTCACTAAAATCTAGTAATTTTTTTTTAAACCAGGCGGTAACCCCGAATAGAATATAAATTGTAGACTAAACGACAACATCATTTAGATAAATGTGAAAGGATAGAAAATCAGTAAGTATAAAGACGAAAAATACCATAAAATAATAAAAAGATCCATAAAAATATACCATAAAATACCATAAATAATAAAGAGTGATTTTTAATGCATTATTTAGGGTATACTTTTTGGTTTTTTAGGTATTTTAGGGTATTTAGGGCATTATTATGATTTTTAATGCATAAACTTAGTCATTACGTGTGGGGGTAAGGGACCAATCGGTAGAAATATTGAGCTCTTAAAATTGTGTTAGCTGTAGCGGAAGTCAAGGCCGTACCCAGGAGGGGGGGGGGGGGGGGTACGGTTTGTCTGACTCGTAAAAACGAAATAAAATGGACATAAACAAATTTCGTATGCGTTTTTTGAGGTTCTTTGTGTAAAACCCCCCCCAAAAAAAATTTCCGAGTAAAACCCCCTCCGAAAAAAAATCCTGGGTACGGCCTTGGCGGAAGTACATTAGGCTACTACTTTTTTTATATCTTTATAGACAGGTGGTAGTTCGATAAGAGACGGATGTTCAAAATATTTTCTTCGGCAGAGGGATTCTGAAACGGTTAAGCTGGTAAAATTACTTAAAATTTTCAAGAGAAAGAGATAAAAAAAAGTTTTTTCAGCCTGATATTTGCATTAACAAGAGGCAAAACTAAAGTCTTCTAACAACGAAGGGAAACTTCTCATTGCTCATATGGTGGGACTGATGTACTTTCATCTTTAAACTGAAAGAAAAATAGTTTTTTTGCTTAGGTCCTTTCCACAAACTAATCCGTCTGCTCTACTAGTAAGTTCGATTTTTATTGTACTATTTTTGATTTTGCTTTATTACTCCACTTGTGTTGTTATACAGTGAGTCAGAAATAAATTATTATTATTATTTTATGACGTTTGAACCGTGTAGAGCATAGAATTATTTCCTAGATCATAGAAAAAATCAAGTTTTTTTTCTCTTCGAGATTTCTAGGAAATAATTTTGGAAAAGTCAACTTGAAATCCCAAATTATGTTCTTTTTCTATAAAATTTCTGATTTTGATTGAATTTTCTGGAATTTCGTATGTATAACTCAACACTGTTATCTCAAAACTGTTAAATCTCAACCAAATCTTTTGGGAAGTAAGAGTGAGTGTCCTAATTATTTTTGGGGGTTTGTATCAAATCCGACCAATTAGAGGGGAAGATTCTTGTCACCAAGACATTTACAGAAGGGGTTGTTGGGTCTTAAAGAAACATGGTGTTAAGTAAAAGTTAAAGAAATAGTTCCTATGAAGTAAGAGAAACGAGTTCATTATGATTAAATCAATGAACCCGTAACAATAGAAGTCGCCCTGGAAGACTTGTTAAAGGAAATCAAGCCTCGAATAAATTACCCTCAGAGAACTTGCTCTCAAATAAAATTCATCCCGGAGAATTCGACCGCGGGGCAACCTTTTTACCAGGGAAATTTGTAATTAGAAAATTCGACCCCGGATTACTTACTCCATGAAAAATTTTCCATACGAAAATCACGCCAAGAAACTCCCAATTGAAAAATCTGCTCCAACGAAAATTTTCCCCGAGAAAATCGTCTAGGAAACCTTGCTGCTGGATATCTTGCCCCTAATATTTTCTAAGCATTACACCGAAAAAATTCACCCATAACCCAGCAAAACTATCCCCAAGAAAACTCGTACTCAACTTGTGTTAGATGAAAACTTGGCCCTTGGATACTTGTCTTTGAAAATCTCTCACTGGAGCTTGAAGCTTAAAATATAGTCTCTGGACATGTGCGAAGTTTTCTCAGGGAAGGAGGAAGGATTACATCGTATAAAAAATACACTTTTGTGAATTTTTTTTTAGACAAAAGAAACTTTATACACGACTATAAATGGGTCTCTTCAATCAGAAAATACATCCACACCTCGCTATTTTCACACAAATTTCCAGGAAATAGGTTGTCGAGGGTCAATTTTACCCGGCCAATATTTCCAGGGTCGATTTTTCAGGGCAATATTTTTAGTAAATAGTTCTCAGGAGTAGAATTCCTAGAACAGATCAATCAATATATCATACTACGCCTACCATCAAAAAAAGGACATCCCCATTTACTTTATCATAAACACTTGTCTTTTACTTTCTAAGCGTTCTTATCAATATATTAGTAGATTGCTTCACCGAAAAAAAAAGAAAAAAAAGACAAGCCTCCGGTCCCAACGTTTCCAAAATACTAAAAACAATCTGCGTCGTCACAAAGAAAAATTTGATGACGAGAAAAATAAAAATAATTTCTTAAACAACGTTGGCTTGCCATAACATAAAGAAAAAACGATCAAACATGGGGCTTTTTAAGGCCAAACGAAAATACTGAAAAAACAAAGGGAGAGAGGACAATCACCTCCCTTCTTTGGCGCGAGCCAGAAAATTTTTGTTGTGAAAATGCCCAAAAAAGACAAAGAAAATCAAAACAACGCGAGAAAAAAAATCAATAAATACAATAAAAAACCAGAGCTATAAGATGAATAAAATTAAATAAAAGCCCAAATTAGGAGAATTAAAACCAAATACCTAACAGCCGAAGGTAAGCCACTCCTGAAAGGTTGAAGAAGAGAGGCGGTTGTCCTCCCGAAATATTCGCTTTGTTTTTCAGTATTTTTGTTTGGCCTTAAAGAAACCCATTTTAGATGGTTTTTTCTTTATATTACGAGAAAAGTACAGAAATTATCACTGAAAAAGAAGAACGTAGAATTTAATATATATCTGAAACTAATTTACATTTTGCACCAAAAGCTAACAAAGTAAAATCTAGGTCAAAACTTAATTGTTAGTGGGCAAAACAAAAAATATTAACTTAAGTGGTAACTAGCAAAAAGAAAGAAAGAAAAATCTAGGGCTGATATCAAATTACTGCCAACTACTAACAACTCACTGCAGTACTAAGCTGTATCAGGCCAACACAGCTACAAACGCTCCTCCAATCTATTTAAAGCCTCCCTCTTTACACTCTCCCAAGAAGTTCTAACTTGGTTTTAATCTTTTCTTACGAAATCCTCCCACCCTATTCGGTGACGACCTGCTTTTTTTTAGCCTCGACGGATGACTGACAATTGACTATCTTTGGCAATCTGTCATCCTTCATATTCAGAAAGTACCCTAGCCATCTCAACCTTGCTCTCATCATAGCCCTGGAAAGCAGGATTGAACCATATTTTGGTAAAGCTTACTGTTTGAGATACGGTTAGTCAGTCGGGTACCCAAAGCAATAAGTAGGCAATTTCTCAGGAAAACATCTAGCAAATCTTTCTCTATCTTTCGAAGCGCCCAATATTCTAATACTGGTTGGCAGACTTATCTTCCTATTCTTCCAGAATTTCTTCAACTTTGAAAAAACACCCTGGGTCTTATTCTACTTTTTACGTTTTTACTACACCCATCGTCTTTACTAATAATTCTGCCTCGGTAAGTGAAGCTGCCCATTTGATTGATCTTCTCGTTACCCAACATCACCTCTGCACCTTCACTTATTCTTAGTTTTAGCGATTTAGTCTCCTTAACACATTAATTTTAAGACCTATTCTTGCCACCTGGACTCTCAAAACCTTTAAAAAATTGTTGGCAAAATTCTTTTTACTAACATTTTCATCTAGGATGCTTAAATCTTCCTCTTATTTACTCTACTTCTTATTTCTTACCTCTACCTCTACTTCTATCTCTACCTCTTATTTCTTATGAACCTACGCACTGTAGCTTTAGCGATGAAAAAAGGTCTATTTTAGTGATTAATTGATCGTGAAATGTGTATATTGAATAATTTTCTATATTTCCCAAAGCGTTGGGCGTAAGTGTCAATACCGGAACCTTCACCGTGTTTTTAAACTTGCTTGGACTGTCAGATTTTCCACCTATTGGATTCTATAAATGAAATTAAACTATATAAATTAAACATAAATAATTTATTATAAATAATTTATGATGATAAATAATTTATCATCAGCATAATCTAAGTCTAGGAGAGTTTTATTTCCCCAATTGATTCCTTGTTCTCCCATTACCTTTGCTGTGCGCCTTAGGACAATGTCCATCAAAATGATCCATATAGATGGTAATAGGACGCAACCCTGCCTAACTCCTGATTTAATACAAAAAAAAGCAACTAATCTCATTTCCTTCAAATAACAGTTTAAATATAGTTTAAATCCTCTTATTACACAGTGAAAACAATGACAAAATCTCTGGATATTTCGATCAAATACACAGTGATCGTCATCAGCAGATAAACTCATCGGTTTATCTGTTGATGACGATAGCTGTATATGTGATCGAAATATCCACACATTATTTTGCTGTTTTCACCGTCTAATAAAAGGATTTATCTCTATCTGAACTGTTATTTGTACGGCATGGAAAGGCAGTTTGGTCTTCAAAATACTTAGCCTCCTTTGCAGCAGATCACCAGATTCGTCATCAGCAGATAAACGCATCAGTTTATCTGCTGATGACAGTAGCTGTGTTTGTGATCGAAATATCCACACATTATTTTGCTATTTTCACCGTCTAATAAAAGGATTTATCTCTATCTGAACTGTTATTTGTACGGCATGGAAAGGCAGTTTGGTCTTCGAAAATACTTAGCCACCTTTGCTACCTTAACTGCAGCAATATTGTTCTTGTACACAACACTAATCACTTTAATGTATTTATCTGGCACACCATACATGGATATGATCTTCGCTAAAGGTCTTCTATCAACTGAATCACACGCCTCCTCATAATCTAAAAAACTGAGGATTAAAGGGGCTTGATGTCTCAGGCACTTCTCAATTACTAACCTAAGAGTGAAACTTTGGTCAGTGCATCTTATCACCAGCACCTCTAAGCAGAGGCGTTCCGAGGCTCATTTTATTGGGGGGGGGATCTTCGTAAATTTTACCGAATCGCTACCTGTTTTATGCCGAATTTTCTGCTGAAATCAAGAATTTTGCAAAATTTCGGCCGATTTTGCATAATTTATGCATAAATTTTCGCCTTCGGCAAAATTTTTACCGAATACAAAAAAAAGTTTGGGGGGGGCCTCCCGCCTCCCTCGGGACGCCCCTGCCTCTAAGCATAAAAAATATCATAATATTAAGTAATTTGCTACCTAAAGAAACCAAGTTGATGCCTCTATTATTACCACACTCACTGTTTTCACTTTTCTTATAGAGGGGCTTCATTGGAGTTTTCCTAAAATTGCTAGGTACTTCACCTTTTTCAAAAATCGTATTCCGAAAACAATAAGAATTCCAAATAGGGATAGGTCCTTTTATTAGATAGTGAAACGAAAATATAAAACAAAGACTCTAAATATTTCGATGACACAGTCGGTCATCATCATCAGTAGAGTTACTAACTTATCAAAATTAAAACAAACTGCTTTTATACTAAACGAAATAATTACTTCCGGGTCAAAGCAAGTTGCTTTGGCCCGAAAGTGATTATTTCGTTTAGTATAAAAGCAGTTTGTTTTAATTTTGATAAGTTAGTAACTCCACTGATGATGATGACCGACTGTGTCATCGAAATATTTAGAGTCTTTGTTTTATATTTTCGTTTCACTGTCTAATAAAAGGACCTATCCCAATTTGGAATTCTTATTGTTTTCGTCATAGAAAAGGCAGTGTGGTCATGGAAAATAATAGTAAAATCATATTCTTAATCTTCAATAATTTATCTCTAATTTCATTACAATAATATTAAAAAAATTCATTTATCACACTATCAGCACCTGGGACCTTATTATTTTTTAATCCGTTCAGCACTGCCACTAATTCTTTCTCACAAAATAAATCTTTCTTCACATCCAAAGTGTAACAAATTTTTCATTCTTTTTTATATTTTTTACTGTAACTCTATCATGGTTTAGCACATTCTCAAAATGTTCTGCCCATCTTTCTTTAACTCTTTCCTTATCCTTAGTTGTTGCTCCGTTCCTATCTTTGGCTGGGACAAGTCCAGAGTGAATCTTCGCTTTCAATTTATTAACATGCCAGTACAATATATTCACTAATAAGCCGTCTGGCTGCATCTTTCAGATTTTTACAATTTTATCCATGGCCTCAACTTCAAATCTCCCTAATTCATACTATATTGCTTTCTCCACTTTCTTTACATTTTTCTTATTTTCATATGATCTATCACTCAAATAATTTTTGTACAAGCTCCTTTTCCTCTCTATCAAACATAAAGTATTTTTACTAATATTCCTAGCTGCGTTTCTAACTTTCCTTCCTAAGACATCATCAGCGACTTCACAAACTATTTTCATAAAACTATTCCATTCATCTTCTTCATTGTCGAATTTTAGACTCTTTAAGTTTAGTATTCAACTGTTCCTGGAAATTTTCTCTTAAAGTCTCATCCAGGAGTCTACGAACGTCATAACTCATAAATTCCCAGATAGTATTTACCCTTCCTAAATTTCAGCTTTAGATTAACCCTTGATACTACTAGATGACGATCTTTACTTTTAACATCAATAACACAATTTAAATATACCCTGGTTGTCCCTGCCAGTCGAAGGTTTACAGTAAAATAATCAATACAGTAGCATCACGTGAATATCAAGTTAATTTATGGATCATTTTATGACCAAACGCTGCATTGGTTATAACTAGAGTGTTCTACGTACAAAATTGCTGCAGTCTGTAACCATTACTGTGTCCTTTTCCTACACCAATTTTACCTAGGCTAGGATGCCATCTATCCCTATTTCTACCAACCTAGGCATTGAAACCCCCTAATAAAAAAGAAACAACATATTTCTACCTGGGACCCTGTCTATTTGTTCCTGTAGCTATAAGTAAATTAACTATCTCCATCAGTCGGTTCTACAGGGGCATATCTATGACTAATTGCGATTACAGATAGTTTTTTTTATAAAAATGAATAAATAAAAAGGTAAGGGATACGCCACCAGACCCTTGAAGTCCAAACCGGCTGTGCTGATCTTCATTTCAAGACCTTTCAGCCATGAACCAAATAACCCACCCCGCTAGGAATCGAACCCCCGCCCTTCGGACAAAGGATCCCAAATCTAGCAAACCAACCAATCGACTAGGACAGCTACAACATATATTTAGGGTAGTGAACCGGCGAGAGCAGAAAGGGGAATGGTCCTTCATTGGGAGACCAAAAGTTGTAGCACGTGGAACAAAATATGACCACTTCTCCAGCAAAAATCTCTTGTTTCAAGCATTTGTTCCAACCCCTGGAAAAATGTTTGCGACTTGTACTAAACTGAATCTATTTCTCATGGCACCTATTACCTGAATGGCGTTCTAAGCGAAAGAATTATATTTTGGATTACCTGGCCTTTTCGACGTCTGAGGCACAGCGTCCAACAAGCTGCCTAACTAAATCAGTGAAAGTTTTCTGGTCTTCTTGGGCAACCTAAAATAGACAATAGATAAATAGATAGACATATATTCAATGCTTGAAAGAAAAAATTACCATGCTCCGAAAATGGAAAAAAAAAACAGTTCGCACACATTCAACATTAGTTCCAGCACTCGTCCCCCTCTCATCCCTTCCCCTAGGCAAATCTTCCTCAATGTGTAATTTAAAATTAAATATGTTTTACTATTTTTTAATAGTACTAATAGTAGTTGAGATGCTATAGTTGAAGTTGAAGATGCTGCTAATAGTTGAAGATGCTAGAGTTTGGACATGGTATATGATTTACTAAAATATGTTCTATTTAATACTTTTATAAGTTTAATGGCAATTTATATTAAGCAAATTATTGGTATTCCTATGGGGGGTAATGTCAGTCCATTTATAGTGGACTTATTTTTAAGCCAACTAGAACACGAGGATATGATTAATAAAAATAACCCAAGTAATGTAAAATATTCTCTTTCAAATAATAAAAGATATTTGGATGATCTTCTGGTGATAAATTTTGCGGAGTTTATGGGGATTTCGAATAATATTTACACGCCAGAGTTAATTCTGGAACCTAGCTCTGCCAAAATATAGATGTAACACATATGAAACGTATATACTGGAAATATCATACTGGATACAAACAGTTTCATCATGGGTAAATAAGTTTCTTTAATATTGCAGAACAACAAGTTTTATAAAATCCATAACATTCTAAATTATGAGCTGCTTCCGAAAATAAAAAAAAGAGTTTCATACGTGTTCCAAAAATTTACGTCTTAAGACCATATATATCATACACTGGGAAAAAGTCTTCAGATTTTCCATAGCTGGATATAGTGAAGAACGAACCCCAGTTACGACTGACGTCATCAAATAGTTTTGCTGTAACGTCATTTCTGGCAATAGCCTACGAATATTACGTCATTCATCATCTTGTATACGAAGATGCAGTGTTCTGTCAAAAGTTGAATTTTATTTAAAACATTATGTTTTATTATTTGAAAAAGGCTCCAGATGTAGTATTCTTCTTTAAAATCAGCCCGTACACATCTCTCAATGATGTTATAGTGTCCCGCTAGCACAGGAGGAGGAGGGGGAAAAACTAGGACACATCAGTGATACGCAAGCAAAATAGTGATTTTCCCTATTGTTCAAGTCAGAGGACTGTAAGTTTCCTCATATGGGTTTTCGGCCATGGCAATTCTAATGGTGTACTGTTTGTTTTGACCCGGTATCACTTTTACGGGTTTCAGCTTGTTTTTTGAAATTCATTTTAATTTGTTTTCAAAATAACATTTTACTGTTAAGACTAATTTAGATAATAATAACCATTTCTGAATCAGCTATAAATGACAATTTTTTTCACTCACCAGTTTGTTTTTTAATTCATTTTTTTATTCTTGGTTACTATGGGCCGCAGTTCGTCCTATACTGGGTTGAAGCTACCGCTGTAACCATGATATCTGAACCGTAGGTTACTTAATATACACTACTACTACAACTACTAACAACTCACTGCAGCACCAAGCTACCTGAGGTCAAAACAGCTACAGACGCTTCTCTTTCATCCCAATCTATTCAAAGCCTCCTTCTTTACACACTCCAAGGAAGCTCCCATTTCCCTTAAACCTTTCCTTACGACATCCTCCCACCCTGACTAGGCACAACCTGTTTTTTGTTTGGCCCTAGACGGTAGGCCGACAAGGACAATCTTTGCAATATGTCATCCTTCATCCAAGAACGTGCCCTTACCATCTCAAGATTTCTCTCACTTTAGCCCTAGAAAGTGGGATTGAACCACACTTTTCGTACAGTCTACTGTTCGAGTTACGGTTTGTCAGTCGGATACCCATTACATTCCGTAGGCAATTTCTCTGGAAAACATCGAGCCAATTTTTCTCCTTTTTTGAAGCGCCCATGCTTCAGATCCATGCTTGACCACCGTTATCCCTGTATCTTCCAACATTCTAATCTTAGTTAACAGACCTATCTTCCATTTCTTCCAAATTTTTTTCAAATATAAAAAATCAACCTGGGCTTTGGCTATTCTACTTTTAACATCTTCACTGTACCCACTGCCTTTACTAGTAATAATACCTAGGTAAATGAAGCTGTCCATTTGACCAATCTTCTCGTTACCAAACATCAAATTTTCATCTTCAGATATTCCTAGCCTTTGCGACTTAGTCTTCTTACCATTAATTTTCAAGCCTATTCCTTCACCTTGAACTCACAAAACCTCTAAAAGAACTCTCATTTTGCTAACACTTCATTTAGGATTCTAAAATCATCGGTACAATCCAAGTCCAAGATAGTTTTACTTCCCAATTCGATCCCGTGTCCTCCCATTTTCTTTGCAGTACTTCTTAAGACAAAGTCCATCAAAATGATCCATCTACTTAACTCCTCATTTCCTACCTCAACCGCAGCAATGTTATTCTCGTAAATAACACTAATCCCTTTAAAGTATTTGTCTGGTATATCACACAAGGAATAAGAGCTTCGCTAAAGCTCTTTTATCAGCTGAATCAAAAGCTTGCTCGTAATCTATAGAACTGAGGACTAAAGGTGTTTGATGACTCAGGCACTTTTCAAATATTAATTTCAGAGCGAAAATTTGGCCGAAGATTTTCAGAGCGAATATTTCTCCTCTGCCCTTCCTAAAACGACACTGTTCTTCTCTTAAAACTTTATCCACTGCGTCTCTAATCTAAAATATATCATCATACTAACAAATAAAAGCTCAAATAGGGATAAAATCCTTTTAATAGACAGTGATGATAATAACAGTGATAGAAATTCACAAAAATACCAGATATTTCAGTCACATATACAGTGACCGTCATCAGTAGTGAAACTCTGAGTTTTACTACTGATGACGGTCACTGTATATGTGACTGAAATATCTGGTATTTTTGTGAATTTCTGTCACTGTTATCATCATCACTGTCTATTAAAAGGATTTTATCCCTATTTGAACTTTTATTTATCGTCATGGAAAGGCAGTGTGGTCTCCGAATTATCTATCATCATACTAAGCAATTTGCTACCTACAGAAACCAGACAAATGGCTTTACATTTACCACACTCACTACTATCACCTTTCTTAAATCGGGGTTTCATTAGAGTTTTCCTAAAATAGCAATGTACTTCCCCCTTTTCAAAAAAAATATTCATAATCTTTAGTAACTTATTTCTAAACTCATAAGCACCATACTTGAGAAACTCATTTACCAAACTATCAAAACCCAGGGCGTTATTTCATTTTAATCATTTTACTACTTTCACTAGTTCTTCCTAAAAAAATAAATCTTTCTTCACATCCAAAGTGTCACAAATATGTTCCTTCTTGGAATCCACGCAACTGCTCCTTACGAGGGAGCTGCAGAAGCATAAAATCAGCGTTTGTTGTCTGTCAGAAACGAGACTGAATGATGTTTTGTCCAAAAAGTTGACCGTTTCCGAATATGAATCATTCCAGTTCTACAACTTGGGTCCCAATGATGGTTCACAAGGAGTTGGGTTCCTGCTAGACGGTCCTACTGCATCATGCGTCACCTCTTGGGAGCCAGTGTCACCAAGGATCGCCATGATCAGACTGAGAGGCCACATTAGCCACATAACCATAATCGCTATGTACGCTCCGATAAGGGACAGTAGTGACGCGGTCAAAGATGCCTTTTATTATGACCTACAAAGAATCATCGACAAGACACCAAGGCATGACATGCTCTTTGTCGCTGGAGACTGGAACACCCGGCTTGGCCACCACACCGTTGGCGACAGATGCATCAAAGGGGAAAGGCTCTTACAGTTAGCCAGATACAACAACCTATGCGTCACAAACACTCTCTGTGAGCACAAGAAGCTCCACCTCGTTACATGGCGTTCGAACGACGGCGTAACAACACCTCAGATCGACCACATCTCAGTCAGCAGAAGATGGAGGAGCTCCTGCACAGATGCCCAGGTATACAGAGGAGGAGACCCAGGATCTTTAAATGGATCCGATCACTATCTCCTCACTTGCAAAGTCCATCACCGCCTTAGTAGGCAGAAGTGACAGAAGGCAGGGAAGCGCTTAGATGTGTCGAAACTAAGATGCCCAGAAATCAAAGCCTACTTCGATACAACGTTAGATGACCCTACAATGTTAGATGATCCAAGCCTTTTTGACTACCTTGGTCATTATGAATCTGAGGTTTCAATGTATTTAGCACCTGTATCATTAAGTGAGATGAAACAGATCATCTACAAAATGAAAAGAAAAGCTTCTGGTAGTGATGTCTTGTCATTAAGAGTGGTTAAATTTATTCTGCCACTAATCCAGAAGCCACTTTTGTCCCTAATTAATTCTGCATTAAAAGAGGGTTTCTTCCCGTCTTGTTTTAAAGTAGCCCGTGTTATTCCTGTTCATAAGGGTGGTGAGACAAATAATTTAGGAAATTATAGGCCGATTTCTGTTCTTCCTGTACTATAACGTGTTTTAGAGAAGTGCTTTGCTGCCCGTCTTTATGCATATTTAGAGCGTCATAATGTGTTAAATCCTACCCAATTCGGATTTCGGCATGGTTACACAACAGAACAAGCGGTTGCTTATCTAAGCAGCGTAGTCAATCAAGCGTTGGATGAAGGCTACAGGGTTTTAGCAATATTTTTAGATATAATCAAAGCTTTCGACACAGTAGATCATCATCTCCTACTTCTAAAATGTGAGTTTTATGGCATAAGAGCTCCTGGGCTTAACTTTCTACGTGCATTTTTAGCAGGGCGGCTGCAGTATGTTCAGATTGACTCAAAGCGTTCATCAAGCTTTACTATTACGTGTGGAGTTCCACAGGGCTATGTTCTTGGACCGCTATTATTCCTAATTTTTGTAAATAACCTAACTCAAACCATATCTAATATAAAAAACAATTTCAGTGAACTATTCAATGATCCAAAAGAAGTGACAGTACCGATGTTTGCTGATGACACGTCGCTTGTTTGTCTCGCAAGAACTGAGAAGGGATTACTTGAATTAAGTAAACAATCGTTAGACAGAATTTCAACTTGGATGCGCATAAATAAACTACAAGTTCACCCGGCTAAGAGTAGTTTTATCATATTCTCAAGAACAGCTACATATTACCCATGGATTTCTCGATTAAAATACAGTTATGGCGAGATTGGAAGGAAGTCTTGTGTCAAGTATTTAGGTATTACACTTGATGAAACCTTGTCGTTTAGGAAACATGTTGGGAACACGTCAGAGATTTTATCAGGGAACATCGGAATCCTTAGAAAACTCGCACACTTTGTCCCGCGTCGCATTTTAAGGTTGTTGTATTTCTCGATAATACATCCATATATTTTATATTGTTCTTCGGTATGGTTAGGGACATTTCCGTCGCTAGCTAATCCAATTCGAGTTCTCCAAAATAATGCGATCCGTTTACTTTGTAATAAATCTTGTAGTGATTCTGTGAGATTGGAGTATAGAAGACCAAAAATTTCACAGCTGCTGGCTTACGGGATTTTTATCACCAGTTATTTATGTTCAAGTATAATAATAATAATTTACCTTTATGCTTCTCAGGCATGTTTAAGGTTAGGTCTGATTGCCACAATTATAATACTCGAACAAGCAAGGCACTGTCTGCTCCAATTGCCATTACTACAAGGTCTAAGTTCTCCTTTATTTATCGAGGAATAAAATTGTGGAATACTAAAGATAAGACAATTAATGACACAACAAGTTTTGAAGAATTTAGAAATAAAGTTAAGGAAAAAATGTCTTCTAATTATGAGTTTTAAATTATTATTTGTATTTTTATTTGTATTTGATTTATAAATTTATGGATCAGTAATAGTATGATTATTAATGGTATAAAAGGGTTTGGAAAAATTTAGAAGTGAAGTCAAGGAAAAAATGTATTCTATTAATGAGTCCTAAGCTACTATTCGTTTTTTTTTCCTCTTCTTCTTCTTCTTCTTCTTTTGTTGTTTAAGGTGTGTGAAGGAGTATAGTTGATTATTTGGATAGTTTTTCCTTTTTTTGTTGTCGTTACGGTGACTCCAGTAGTAACTCAGCAAGAGATTATGTATTTTATTTATACGCATATACATATATATATATTTTTTTTATATTATCAGTATTTCTGGTATACTTAATTTGTGCTAAAAATTGGTACTAAAATTTTCTCTTTTTTTTCTAAACCTGGCACGCCCCTAGGACAAATTGCCTTAGCAAGTTCATGGGCAGGCTAGAAGATTCAGTTGAAAGACTTGTTTTTTTTTCATGTATTATATATTTACATATATGTATGCATTTTGAAGTTCTATTTTTTTATTAATAAACAAAACTAAACAATAAAAAAAAAGCTAAGCAACCGGTTGGAAGCCTTGAACCGTCTTTCACACGTCGACGAGGAATGGACGCAGATAAAAATTGCGACACAGGACATAGCTGAGGAGGTGCTTGGCCACACAAAACGAAAACAGCGAGCCTGGATCTCTGACCACACCATAGAACTAGTCGAGAAGAAGCGACCCCTCGTGGGAGGTGAAAAAGAACCCTTAAAAGTAGCCCGCAAAGCAGTCAAACCATCATTGAAACGGGACAGAGAACAGTACTGGTCAGATCTGGCAAATGAGTTGGAACAAGCGTCCAAGAGTCACAACAGCAAGAAAATGTTCAAACTTCTGAAAGAAGCGGCAGGAAATGCTCCTGTAGCGGTTGACACACTGAAAGATAAGTTCTGAGAGCTCATCCGAACAGAACAAAGACGCATAGAACGCTCGCGAGAGCATTTTCTGAGCTACTGAACCCTGTCAAACCCCCCGTGCGATATACCTGCCTTCTCGAGTGATACTAGAGATCCCTGCGCTATAAACCTCAATCCGCCAAGAATTTCGGGCGTACTAAAAGCGCTGAAGTGCATGGAAAACAATAAAACTACAGGAGAGGATGGGATCCCTTCTGAAATTTTCAAGTCCTCACCAACTCTACTATGCCACCTATCTGACCTGTTTGTCCAGATATGGACGACGAAGACCTTCCCAAAAGACTGGAAAGTATCAACCCTCGTTCCACTATACAAAAAAGGAGATAAGGCCATTTGCGGAAACTATAGAGATATCTCCCTGATCGACCATGCCATGAAGATCTTCTGCGTCATTCTTTTGAATCGATTCAAAGACGCACGAGACAAGTTAACCCGTACTGATCAAGCAGGCTTCAGACCAGGTAGAGGCTGTCCAGAACAGATATTGAAGATTCGCCTCATCCTTCAGCAGTACAGCAGGTTTCATCTACCCCTTCTCATCGCCTTTATTGACTTTGTAGCTGCCTTCGATTCTATCATCAGAGAGGAGCTATAGAGAATTATGGCTGAAGACGGTGTTTATTAGCTGATGATACTGCCCAGGTTCTTGCACTCATTTGCTTGCCCCCCCCCCTTTTTTTTAGTTCCCCCTGTAATTTTTCATATTTTATTTTTCGTTCTTTTTACGGTTTTTTTTTGTCCCCCCCCCCTTTCTTGACCAGCTTGTATTGTTTTTAACTCTTTTATTGACTTACTGTAGTTGAATTATTGACACTTTCTTAGCATCCCTTTTAACTTAAATGCATTTATGTCTCGCTCTTTTTTTGTGTATTTTTGCTTATTCCCCCCCCTCTCTTTTTTAACCCCTTCTAATTCTTTTTCTGATTTGTATTTGTTTAAGTTTAGTTTGACCAGCTTTTATCTTTTTAATTTTTTAATTTACTTTTTACAGTTTTAATTATTGACTTTTAAATGATTGTTCATTATGATTTTTCTATTTCGTTGTTGTTCTTTGCATTTTCGTCAGTTTTAGTGCAACCATTTATATTGTCGACTCCAAAGTCCGAATTCGGCCCTTTGTGGGCTTGTGGTAGTGATCTTTTTGAAATAAATAAATATCTTATCTCCTAAAAACACTGAGACTTGCGTCCGTGTTTCTAGCAATGACACTCCTAAGTTTCCAGCGGAGTTGGGGGTAAAGCAGGAAAGCCCCCTTTCGCCTATATTATTCAACTACGCGATAGACTGGGTCATGAATAATGCAATGAGAAACAACAGCGGAATAGTTTTCTGACAAATAGCTGGTTTCCTCCAGTCCCTGACAGATCTGGACTTCGCAGACGACGTTGCTGAGCTGGAAACTACCGCCAACAGCTTACAAGGCATTATCAACGATACCTCTAAGGTTTCAAAGCGCATCGGACTGGCCATCAGCGGTGCAAAGACTAAAGTTTTGGCTCTCAACCAACCTACTCCTTGCCAGGTTACCCTCGGCAGTGAGCCAATAGAAAACGTTGAGGAATTCAAGTACCTTGGTTATATCATGACACCAGATGGCGGAGCTGAAAGGGATATCTCTGTCCGCATAGCAAAAGCCTGGGGAGTCTTTACTAGTCTGAAAAAAATACTATGGACCAGACGGGAGATCTCAACCAAAACAAAAGTCAAAATCTATGTTGCATCTGTTCGAACAGTATTACTGTATGCTTGCGAGACATGGACGATCAAGGCTGAAGACGCGAGAACTTTGGACGTGTTCAACCACCGCTGCCTTCGTTACATTCTCCGCATTAAGAGATGGGACAAGATTTCCATTAGTGAAGTAAGGAGTCGCTGTGGCCAATCAGAAGAGCTATTGCTTATCATTAAAAGACGTCGGCTGAAGCTCCTTGGCCACACATTGCGCCGTTCCGAAGGCACGATATGTCGAGACATCCTTGTCTGCAAACCAGCCCCCTCCTGGAAATGTAAACCAGGAGGACAAAAAAAGAACCTGCGGTAAAAATTCAAGGAGGACCTGGAACCGTGGGGAGGATTCAGGAGACACGGTTGGAAACGGCACAAAGACTGGCTGAAGATCGCCGGAGAAGCTGCAACCGACAGGTCCAAGTGGTCGTCGGAAGTCATCCCAAGATCCTTTGGTGCCGGGCAGGACAGTTCATCGTCTTGTTCCCGCCGAAAGTAAAAAAGTAAACAGTAAGTATCACGGTTAAACACATTCTCAAATTGTTCTACCTATCTCTCTTTAACTCTTCCTTATTAATAATTGTGACCCTATTCCTATCTTTAACTGGGACAGGCCCAGATTGACTATTCCTCTCAATTTACTAACATGCCAGTACAATATTTTGCAATTATGCCGTCTGGCTCCATCTTCCAGATCTTCAGTAATTTTATCCATTGCCTCCATCTCACATCTCCTTAATTCATATGATAGTGTTTTCTGTACTTTCTTTATGTTCCTCTTATTTTCATTTCCTGTAATCTATCACACAAATACCGTAGTTCTTGTAAAATCCCATCCTTATCTGTATTAAACATAAAGCATTTTTAGTAATATTCCTAGCTGTGTTCCTAACTTTCTTCCCTAAGACACCATTATCAACTTCACAAACTATTTTTCTAAAATTCATCTTCTATATTGTCAAATTTTAAACTCTACAGTTTAGTACTGTTCCTGGACTGTTCCAGCTGTTCCTGGAAAGTTTCTCTCAAATTCTCATCCTGGAGTCTACCAACGTCATAGTTTCCCGGAAGGTAGTTACTCTTCCTAAATTTAAGCTTTAAATTTATCCTGGATATTACTAGATGGTAATCTATATTTTTAAAAATAATAACAGCACTCCTATACGCCCTATTATCTTGTATTGATCCTACCAGTCATCGGTATACAATAACATAATCACTAAGATCATCTGGCTTACCATAATGTGAATACCATGCTAACTTATGGGCCATTTTGTAACCAAGTACTGTATTGGTTATAACTAGAATGTTATACTTACAGTATTGCCGCAGTCTGTAAAAATTACTGTTTTCTTTTCCTACGGCAAATTTACTTAGGCTAGGATATCATCTATCCCTATTTCTACCAGCTTGGGCGTTCAAATCTCCTAATAAAAACATCACTTCCACCTGGTACCCTGTCTATCTGTTCCTTTAGCCGTAAGCAAAACTAATCTGAGTCACTACTATCTCCGTCAGTCGATTGTACAGGGGCATATACTACTATACCTGATACCCTGTACTTTTTAGTCATAAAATTTGCGACTAGCATTGTATTATTAATATATTCCCAACCTAAACAAGAGCGAGTAGCTTCCTTATTCATCATAAGCCCTACTCCCTGTCTATTTCCCCCATCCTTCCTGCCTGAGTGAATAAATTCTATATCAGCTAATTTCACGTTTTCTACCATTGGAAAAAGAGTTTCTGGAACTCCTAATAAGCCCAGTTCGAAGCGTCTAATTTCGTCAGTTAAAATGTCGACACGACAGTTATGTTTTAACGTTTTATCATTCCAAGTTACAATTATCCATTATTCACTAAATCATTGAAATTATTTTGGCCTCAGGAAAAGTAATGGTCCCAGAATCAATGCAGGATGTGGACAAACATATCTTTTCAAGTCTACATGAAGCACTTAAATCCAGGACCAAGCACTTAGAACCAGGCAGCAAGAAACTTCTGGGACGTCCAGTTGAACGGAGCAATATCAAAGACTTAATGAGCTCTTTACCTTTCTTTGAAAAACTTATTTTGTGGAAAATTTTTTTTAAACTAATACAAATATAAGGCGGCGTCATTCATCCAGAGGAGGCTGGATGAATTCGCCGGCAGAGGCGGCGGCATTCGGCTGACTTTGAATTAATTTTGCGGCAATTCTTTATTGCGTCAACCGCAAAGTCGGAGCTTTTCTTTCTCTTGTGGTTTAGTATTTCGATTTTCCTGATTAGAAATCAAGCAGGGTTTGCACTATCCCCATATTTTCGGGTATTTCCTCGAAAATCTATGTGTCAACCAGAGAAAAAAAAAACAGGAAAAAAAAAACAGGGAAGAAACCAAAATGAAACAAATACATTGACAAAAATCATTTTCAACATAATACGTTTAAACCTTTCAGAGACTCGACACAAGAGAGAGGAAAAAAAGATCAAGAAAAGAAAAAACTACAATTTTTAAGACTTCAAGAAACCACAGAAAAATCTAATTCCGGATTTCTCCGAATAGAAATTGTCCTTATAGAATTAGTCCTTAAAATAGAAAAAAAGCATTAAAAAAAATACAAAAAAACGTCCTTTTTGTGTAAATAACATGTGTCAGTCAACTTCTTTTTTCTATATTTTTAATCTCCCGCGTTTCTTTCTGACTCTATGGAATGCTAGATATTTCAATTTGAAATTATCCTTTGGCAGGCTCTCCAAAGATAGACCAGAAACTTAATAGTTATCAAGTGATTCATTCATTTCCTTTTATTGTTTTTTAAGGTTTTATTTTAAGCTTTTCCTGGGGCAGTACTTGCTTGGCACTTGTCAATATCTCTTTTAGCTGATGAAAACAAGTAGAAAAATGTAACATTATCGCTATAACTAGCATTATTTGAACCAGGCACAGACGCAGGAATTTTTTTCCCGGAGGGGATGGAGAGATTGGAAAAAAGACCAAAAAGTCAAAAACATATGAAAGTATAGGAATATATCGGTATAATACGTGAAGATCTTTTTGGAGAGGGGATACGTTCCCTATAAGGATTTAATATTGAACTGGATCACATCGATAGGTACCCATATATATTATTATTGGGGAAAAGCTAAAAAAAAAGGTCTCCAGAGGGTACAAAAGTAAGAAAAAATAAATTTTGTCAGTGTTTTTTTATGTTATAAAATTTTGTAGTTTTCGTTCATCTATGGTCTTCTAACGAAGAGGACGGCGTACGCCCATTCCTCCTTCTCCTCTGTGTGTCTATGAATCATTACATTTTGGCCATAAAACACTCTCCGCGTCCACAATACGCTAAAGTTCATAGGAAAATGTTTCTTGGTGGTTAAGGTGGGGACAAATCTCTGTTGAATGATCATTCAACTTTAACCAATAACAATTTTGGTTATATTTTAATATACATCTCATCTAAAGAAGAAAATTTTAGACTTTACGGATTTTTGTTTGTGTGCTTGAGCAAGCAAAATGTTTCAAAGGGCCTTTTCAAATGGGGTGGATCGAACTGACTTTTAAAACAATATATAGGGTTTAATAGCAGCAAAGTTCCTTGTCACTTTTATGCTAATCCTTGTTTTTAGACATTATGCTTCAGACAAGCGCGCATCCAGGATTTTCGTCTGGGGGGAGGGTAAAAAAAATTTTAAAAACGAATAAAAGATTTGTTTATACGGATTTTTGTTACGTTTTTACAAGCGAGATAAAAACTTCGGGGGATGGTTCAAACCCGTAATCCCTCCCCCTGGACACGACCTTGACTTCGGAGTTAACAAAGCAAAGATTCAATCAAAAGGTTAGACACTAAAACCGAACAAAAAAAAAAATGCAAGAAGTGGATTTGGCACGATTGTCTTCTGAAAAGCTCAATTATCATCTTACCACCGTAATAACATAATAGATGTTGAGAGAAAAACGTAAATCCAATATCAAGAAAAACTTTTAAGGACAAGGCTTAAACAGAAAGATATAATTTGAGTTAAAATTCTAAAAGGTTTGTCAAATCTCTTAAAATTTTGCCGCTGTGCTGTTTCTAAACCAATAGTCTGTTATCGAAATTTTAAGAATTTTTTTCTATATAAAGAATTTGTTTCAACCTGCCTTAAAGCTCAAAGAGGACAATGGTGTAGTCAAAACAATGTTCTTGTGTCTTTTTTTTCTTTATTTCAATGTTTAATTCCACAGGGACAAAATTTGGAGCTACAACACACAATGTGACTAAGGATTCTAAGACTTAAAACAAAATCCACCGAACATTTGTATATTTCCACGTACTACAGAAAAAGAAATTAGTTCTTAACTATGAATCCCAAAATTTTGCCCTGCTCTAAACCAATTACCTTATTACCGAAAATACTAAAGACCCTTTGCCTAGAAATGAAGGCATTTATGGTTAGTGTTCCAGAGCAGGTTGAGGAGATTGTAGTCTCCTTTGTTTCTTACTAGGCAAAAGCCCTGCTCTAAGCCATTATCTTTTTACCGAACAACAAAGGATCTTTTGGCCAGCATTGTATGCATTTTGTGGTTAGTTTTCCAAAGCAGGTTGAGGAGGTTGTAGCCTCCTTTGTTTTTTGCAGCACAAATTTTTTCCCTAATCTAAGCCAATTACCTTTTTACCGAAAACACTCAAGATCTTTTGGCCGGCACTGAATGTACTTTGTGGATGGTGCTCCAAAGTAGGTTGAGGAAGTTGTAGCCCCCTTTTTTTATTTTTAGGTTTTATAAAACGTTATAATTGTATCACAAGAACATTTGTTCTTCTTATTCATAAAAAATGAGAATCCAAAAGTGGGTATCCACAGGCATTAATGAGTTTGTCAGAAGTTACGGTCGAAGGCATAGCATGTGCAACAACCGTAATTACTACGACTACTGTGATTATTATTATTGCCATAAGGTAGCAATACCAAAACTATTCAGAAGAGTATTTGCCCGTGAAAAATTCAAAACATACAAGTAATAATTAAAATTCTTTACGAGTACAAAGTAACTAGTTATAAAATCTGATAGCTAGAAGAACGAGCTTCTCACCTTTTCAAATTTCTGACATAAAATACCTGATCAAAAAACTTTTTTGAATGTAACAATACCTGCAAACTGTAGGAGTATGGGGGTTTTGGGGAGGCATGTAACACTGTTCTGAAGTAGAGATATATATTTTAGGAGGGGGTCAAGAACTAAGAATTCTCCCAAGGAGGCCCAAGACAAGATTTCCCCAATATTGGGGAGCATCTATTATTTTAACACATGATTATAAAAGGGTCAACAATAAAGGATCCCCTGCAAAAAAAATGAGATATAAATTTTCCACCAGAGAAAATTAATCTAAGTGCCCCCTCCCCTCAGACCTAAGTATAAAACGGCTATCGGAAGACTAGATCTGAAGTCATGCAAAATTGACATAGTCGATTGGTACTGCAAAGATTACTAAAATATGTAGTTATAAATGCATCACTGACTGTGTTTTTTTTTATTTATCAGATAAGGCGACAATCTTAGTTATAATTTTAAATCATTCTCTGTCTTTACATCTGGACAAGATTAAAAAAAAATAGTCAGAAAGAAAAAAAATTACTCAAAATTATTGAAAAATCACGCAAAAAATGTTAAAGACCTAAAGCCGAACTGGCCAGCCATGGCAAAAAACACAAAAAAATGATTATAAAGACGACAAACTGGTCTATGGCCAGTAAATGAAGACGAAGAACAAGAACAAAAATCAAACGAATGTTTCGCCCGTATCTAGCAAGGCGTCTTCAGCGTAGAAAAAAACTAAAACTAAAAAATATATGTAAAACTAAAATAGACTAACCTAAAATATATAATATACAATTACTTAACTTTTACAATTTGTAGCTACCTTCATCAGCAAAGTAACAAAGTAACTGGAGTAGTTACTTTTGTTACTTTGTTGATGAAGGTAGCTACAAATTATAAATGTTAAGTAATTGTACATTACATATTTTAGATTAGTCTGTTTTAGTTTTACATATATCTTTTAGTTGTATTGTTTAGTTTTAGTTTTTGTTTTGTTTTTGTTTTTTCTACGCTGAAGACGCCTTGCTAGATGCGGGTGAAATATTCGTTTGATTTTTGTTGTTTTTCTTCGTCTTCATTTACTGGCCATAGACCCGTTTGCCGTCCTTATATTCATTTCTTTGTGGTTTTTGCAAAAAATTATATTTGGGTACTGAGCTGGGAATAATAAAAAAGAAGAAATCTTATGATTTTTAAAAGTGTTATCAATCGATACAGCAGAATCAAAACTATTTATGATGCACCCACTTTCAAACTATGAACAACTTATACAAACATATTCATTTTTAGTTTATATTACATTTCCTAAAAAGCCGTATTGTAGAATTAAAATGTAGTGAAAGTCAAGGAAGGAATCAATAAAAATATTAATATTCGCTGCTAATACTTGAAAAAATTAAGTACCTCTTAATAATAATTTCTCTTCTTTGCGAAACAAATTGATTACACATACGAGGTTGAACTGAATGCAATAGAAGCTTGAGCTGACTGCTCGTGTTAGGTTCAGCAAACAAAAAACCAAGGCCGTATCCAGGGGGGTTAGGGGGTTTGAACCCCCCCCCCCCCCGAAATGTTTGCCTGACTCGTAAAACGTAACAAAATGGATATAAACAAATTTTGTATGCGTTTTTTTGAGGTTTTTTTTGTATAAACCCCCCCCCCCCGAAATTTTTTTCAGTAAAACCCCATCCGAAAACAAATCCTGGGTAAGGCCTTACAAAAAACATACTACATTCTTCTTGTGAAGTAATGTAGAGGGTTATTCTTAAAATGGATTAAATCCAGAACTGAATGTTACTAAGAAGTTAAAAGAAGCATGAAAGAAGTTGCTAAAACCAAATCCTTCATGTCTAGTTATATCTATGTGGAACCAGTAAATAACGAAAAGTATAATTAGTTAGGCTAAAAGGATAAATATTAAGTATTTTGGCTTTAATTTGGCCAAAATGATTCAAAAGGCGTAAGTAATAATCTTTAGGTGGAATACAAGGTAGCAATGCCAATTCATGAAAATGTACGGGAGGGCAATTATTTTTTTTAACAATGATCTAAAAAAAACGCATCTTTCAAATATAGGGGAGGGATTTTTTGGTTTCAATAAAAACTAAAAAAAGATACTTTAAAAATCTAGGGGGGAACCCCAATAGACACCCCTAATGCAAGTGCAACAAAAAAAAAACTAAAGCCAGCCTGATCTTATCCACGATTACCATACAGTGAAATAATATTCGCCCTTCAGCAACTGTTAAAATATCTCGCCCAATGTAAGAATTGGAATGCTTCAGTATCTAGTTCCAGCTTGGTTGAGGTTTGAATAGTTAGCGGATTGAAATAATTGGACACGAACCACTTCAATACTGAATCCCTCCTACAACGCACAAAATCCTTACCGTGATCGCAATTTGATCCACTTCTTCAAAAACTGAGGGATCCACATAGATATCAGTCTTAGCTATACCAGGAGGAGAGGGAGGAGGAGCTTGGACTGGGTAGGTATCATCAGGCACATCTATAACCTCTCCATCAGGCCTGTATTCCGACTTGAGATATTCTGTTTTCTTCTCGTTTATAAGGGTAATCATTTCTTTGGATTGTTTTTCAACGAGTGCAGCAGTAGCAGCCCTAAATTAAAATTGGAAATTGTTTCAATGAAAGTGAGACAATAAGAAAAAAGGAGAGTTGGTCAGAGCTGCAAGAGTCATTTCCTCAGCACCATTAAATTCTAAAAATTTAATATTAATAGATACTAATGAATTGAAATAAATTCAAACTATTAATTACTGAAATTAAAATGAAAATGTAATTCGATAAAATGCAAAAATATTAACATATCCGAAAATCTAATATCCAAAAATTGAATATGCAAATGAAAAATTTAGATACATTAAATAAGTAAAATATAGGTCTAATATTAAAAAATATTAATATTAATTTATTAATGTTCATTTATCTATGGGACAGAAAATTTTAATGAACAGAGAACTGGAGTCAAAATACTATGTCAGATACGACATTACTACTCCCCTACTAGCCACACTTCAGTGCACAGAGGCGTACCAGCATATTTACTTGAATGGAAGCCACTTCTCAAGGGGAAGGGCAGTATGAAAGGCAAATTCAAACCAGAGTTGACACAGTTTCCGAGCCTGGCTCAAGCCCATTTCGCTGTCATAAGATACTCACTATAAAAGTAGCTAGAGATCTTCTTCAGGCTGCAGCTCTACTTTCTGAAGCCATTCTCTCTTTTCTTTTTTCAGTCTTAAGAGATGACAAGCAAGGCCGTGTCCAGGGGGGTAAGGGGTATTACCCCCCCCCCCCTCCCCCCAAAAAAAGGTTAGTCCGACTCGTACGGGTCAATGTAGCAGACATCAGTTCTGCCGTATATATCTTCCGTCGCTATATAACGCCAGTGCTTTTCCACATACACTGTATATAGCACGTTTTTGGAAATACCTGTCTTCCGCTCAGTGTGCAAAGGTAAGTTCTATTTATTCGATTCGCGAGGTTCCTTCTGAGACTTCCACCATAGACGAGGAACTCTTTTATCATGCGCAATAATGGTTATCCAACAGTCTGTGTTAACCGTGTCGTCGAGAATTTTTTGAAAAGCACTAGGGGAAGAGCGGACCCAGGGCTAGCCATCCTGAGTCAGTAATTTTGCCCATGCACATAACGTTTAAATACATCTGATGATGTTCCGTTGTTTGACTTTTCTTTTCTTTATCCTTCGTTATACTTTGTTATAATTCTATGTGAATTTTTGAGCATTAAAATTACTTACTTACTTACTTACTTATTGTTTTAAATTTAAAATCGTCTGATCCTCTAGGGACCCTCTTAGATTTGAATTTCTTTTCGGTTTTTAACTGGAAGTTAAAAAGTTTTTAACAAGACTAGCTTAGTACTGCTTGTCTCTATTAATCAAATGCATTGAATTTCAGATATTTATTGTTAGGGTACCAAAGACAACGCAAATGGAATTTAACTTTTAAATTGAATAAGCGGAAACATACACAACAACACAACAAAATAGCACATACCTTTAAAAAGGAAAAAATCTTGAATTTAACTTTTAATGATAAAGACCTCAATATGCAGTTATACAGTTTTTGCTTGTAGTGGGTGGCACATATGTGGCACTAGTGAAAAATCAATAAAAGATAAGCTGGTACTTATCTGTTATAGCGACCCCACTGAAGTTCTTCATCCATTGACACACAATAGAACTCATTTATTTCGCTAGTTTCTTTCAGCTTAGCGTGAGACAAGACAAAGACATGTGACAGAATTGACGGGAAATATATAATTTGGGCTATATATTTGCACATTAGGGGGATGGGGGTAAAGTATTTAGACAATGTAAAGTTAAAAACAATTCTTACTTCATAATATGTAGAATAATTGTACCTAACACATTTTGCATGCAGACCCACTATACTTTACCCCCCCCCCCCTAATGTGCAAATATATAGCCCAAATTTGTTTCTAAAGTATTATATTTTCATCAGAGTTGGTATATTTCATTAGGATTAACCTAACTTCACTTCTTGAGTGGGGTCGCCATAACAGATAAGTACCGATAAGCTAAAAACCTATACCTTGTACCTTTATACAACTTTATGTTGACAATTTATAAAGTGAGATTGTTTTACCTTATTTGCTAGTAAAATTAACTTGGACCAGATTTGGAAAAAATAAAAACCGTATTTGCTTATGGTAACCACATACCTTAAGAAGGTATAACGTTCTAGTGAAGGTGTGGTCGTCTTTGGGGTAAGTGTTTAAATATTTACGGAAAAAAAGTGTTGCCAAGTTACATTAATTGGTTTTGCTGATTTATTTCACGGTTCAACGTAGCAACACTGACTAAAATGTGATACTGCCCTAAAAACTTCGTAATTTTGTAACAACCAAAAGATTGATCTTAGAAAACCATTGTCTTCAGGGATGAATAAACCTTAAGATGAGGCCAGGGGGGATGTTTTTATTATTTCTAAATGTAGTCAAAGTAAAAATTACCAGCAAATCCGGTAAAACTACCAAACCTTATAAATTGTTAAAATTGGATAAAATATATTCAGGGGTTATTTCTCTTTTTCAGGACTCTGCTTAGCGTCAATCGTTCACAGAAGGGCACCACTTGATATTACCGAAAGGAGGCACAAGGTCACTTTTCCAGGATTTTCCAGGAACAGGTTGACACATTGACAGGAAACTAATCACCGAGATTTTCCATTAATTTTTCTAGCAGGCTTTGCCATAGTCCCTACCTTGTAATGACAATTGTTTAAGCAGAGCTCGATTATCTAAAACCGAGTTATCCTTAAACTCGATAACCCCACAATATTACCCCTCAAGATTCCAAAAACTAAATCTTACAATATTTCTTTCAACTGAACATGATGTTTCATTGAATTGCCAAATTAATTTTTGCATGGGAGCGTGTTTAATATGACTCTGGTAATTGCGCAAAGCGTTGATGCCAAATTTAAGCTTTCCTGAGGGTTGTGGGGATCAACGTTTTTGAACGTAATTTAATGGCAATATACTAAAATGAGATTTTTTGGATACTTTGATATTCTCCCAACTGATCTTCTGGGGCTATCCCAAAGCAGAATATTGATCATGACTTTGGCCTCCAGAACTATTCCTTGAAATTGGTTATTATGGTCGCAGCGATAGCTGCAATCTAGTGATGAGCGATCCACGGTCCAAAAGTTACCAAACATCCAAAAACGGGTTTTTAAAAGAAATTGCGAACATTTGGACTAATTGGACTGCGTAATTTGGACTCTACAATCTCCCCATTTTGGACGTAATTACAGGGCAATATAGTAAAATAACAATTTATGGATTCTTTAACATTGTCCCAATTAATCTTACCTCAAGCTACACATTCATTATGGTTCTGGACTCCAGTATCCTCCCCAGAAGTCAGTCACCAAGGTAAAAGGGCTAAGGTAAGGAGGGGATGTTGTTATCAAAAATATTCGTTTTCTGTTCAAATGTAGCCAATGAGTTACATTGCCAATACATGGCAAAAACACATCAAGCCTTAAGGAGATTCGACCATAGTTGCAGCAGTAGCTGCAATCTAGTAAGGAAAGAACACCGGACCTTAGCAACCAAAAATAAAAACACGTTTAAAAAAAAACTGGAAAGTGAGAAAAAAATTGTCATTTCTAGCTGATTCAGGAATGCTAACCGTTATCTAGATTAGTCTGAATGGTAAAATGTTATTTTGAAAACAAATTTTACCTTAAAGGATCACCCTATCTAGTCCGTTATAAACTTTATTGGTCTGGACTATTTGCAATTGATTGGGTGGTCTCACCATAGCTTGTAGAGCTTGGATAAGAGATCCGAATAAACGAGATAAAACTAAAATTCCGACACCTACTTTCCCACAAACCAAAATGGGGCTTGTCCCATTTTGTGCCAGAGATAAGAGATATTCAGTTTTAGTGAAATTTGCTTCATTAGAAATCTTTTTGTTCGATTAAACGAATTTTATTTTTAAAGTTCCGGAAAGGGGAGTCTCTAAAAATGTTCTAGCTTACTTGCCAGGAAAGTACTATAAAAAAAAAGAAAATAAAATTTGAGTTACTTGGCAGCTTTGGGAGTTCCCCATGATTCCACCCACTTTGATTGAAAACCTTGCCGTAAAATCTGTTGGTCTTTTGAATCAAATTTTACAGTCAAACCAAAATTCCCAATAGCTCTCTTTGGTGGCTAGTGCCATGGAGAGTTCGTTAAAAAGTCCTTTGTCTTTGAGACGATCAGCCGACGCTGAAAGTCTTAAAATGAATTTAAGGTATTGTATCCTCTTAATACTTGTTTCCAACTAAACCTTGCACAAGTTGGCGTACAGATTTTGCGAAATTTTTCCTTCGAATTGTCGTATTCTTCTTTCTGCCGTGAGTGACAAAATTTGAACGAGATAAATCTTACCGTCTGCAAAAATTGTTGCGAATGCGAAAAATTTGCAGCAAATTTTTGTCACCTGAGTGCAGATATCAAACATTTCATGATAACAAACTGTATAGTAAGAGCGACTCGTCTCAATAGCAACAGATACTTTAAAAACGGTAATTTTGATACCAATAGATACATCAAAAGAATCGGATTTTTATGCTGATCATGTTAAAGATTGATCAATGATGTCATAATCGTAGGTTGTAGCTAGGTCGTCTCTTACTATTCCAATTAAGAAAAAGCCATAGGTTTTTTCCTGTTTGTATTTACATTAAAGAACGAACTATAACCCATAGTAACTGAATTTATAGTGTCTCAACAGGATTTCGAATGCCACTGTTCATCTCGAAAGCAAGTAATAAAGCATATTATTCTTAGGTGTCTAGGTAAGAATTAAAGCTCCCTAGAACAAAAAAATCAGCATTTTCTAACTATTAATTTGCTTCATTAAAAAACACAGAATAATTACAGACTAAAAAACATGTAGGTACTAAGTTGGTAATTGTGTAACTGACTAATCAATTAAAAGATAAAGAGAGCACTAACCTTTCATGTTCCAAAAGCTTTCTTGTCAGTGACTCTTTCTTTTTGTCTCGCCTAAGCGTCAGATTCTTCTCCAGATCTTCTTTCTCCTGTTGAAGCTTGAGGGTTAGCACTTTCGAATCGTCTGACTTCTTCCGGCTTCGAGAAGAAACCATTTCTCTTTCAAAACGACTAGTAAGTTTTTCCAATTCCTTTTCCCATTCTTCCTATTGTAAAAAAAAACAATAAATTCTATGAGCAATATATTTTTAGGCATAGGTATTTTTAACATATTGGCTTATGAATATAATTAAGAATATTCAAATATCTTAGGCCTAATGCCTGTTTATTTTGTCACCCGCTTAGAAATATCTTTGAAACTCGTCTAGGTGTCATATATTTATGGAGATAAAGGAAGACGGTAGTAACCGAGAAAAATTTTGGAGGAACGAGGGCATAACAAATGTTATGTAATTACGTATAAATACACCAGACCTTCCAAAAGGTTTCAGACCAAACTTAGCTTCCGGGATTAACTCCCCTATTTTTCAGGTAACTTTTGGGTTGCAATTCAGGCTTACAATGGTTACAGATAACTCGCAGAACATTACATTAAATATCCAAAAAAATCTATTCAACTCAACTATATATCGACAGTCTTCTGCCAACGTCTACTACCTACGCAAAATTTTATTTCGAATTAAGGATATACTTCCCATAATCCTGACAACGGTAAATCAGAATGTTTTTATCTGCTATATTTTCAGAGATACGACCTAGTATCTAGAGCCGTGATTCCCAACGTGGGGCACAGGCCTCACCCGGGGGGCATGGCAATATTGTGGCAGTATGGCAATATTATGGCAATGTTGTGGCAATATATGGCAATAATTTGGTCGGTCATCGGCAGGACGTGTATCCTCGGCTGACCTTTGATCAAAAATATTTTTCACGTGTATGACGTCTCGTTCAAATGCATTTAAAGAGTAAAAGACAGATGATATTTTTCATTATCATAAAAATCCCTAAAAAACGACCTGAAGAAAATCAAAATCATTTCTAAAAATCATTAACATCGAACAAGGTAGGAAAAAACGACTTTTAAATTACTCAAAATTGTCATCTTGTGGTTGTTATTAATTACACTATTACGATTAATAAAAGTTGACATTAGTAAAAGTAGCATATAATATTATAAAATAAATATTAAATATCAATGTTAATACTATTAAGAATAAGTATTAACATTATATATAAAATATTATAAATAAAATATTAATAAAAGTAGTTGATAAATTAAACCAACTTTTATTTTTAATTAAAAGTTGTGATTAATCTTAATGTCATCTACGATCTAACATACAACAATTTTTTTTGGAAACAATTTTTTATATCAAAAGCTCCATTTCACAAATTATTTCCTTCAGGTGGATACATGTAAAATTTTTAAAAACAAAATTTAAATATCATGAGAGGGACATCGGGGTCTTAGAAATTCCTGGTGGGGCATGACCCAAAATTGGTTGGGAACCACTGACCTAGAGGGTTAAAAACAGATTTAAGCAGTTTTTCACAGCCATAACATGGTTTAGAAAAGCTAGTTTGACCAGACAAAGTATCCACCTCCAGCAGAAAATGGGTGACATAGGAGGAAAGGAGACGCGAATTTGTCCCAAAAATGTTCCAAATGTTCCAGAAATGAAATAAATTTCTATTTTGTGATTTTTATTGAACTTGAAAATTCAGATACTAGTTTTTGGCAGAAGACGACCAATATCGTCAGTTATTCTTGATGGTTCTGCTTTTTCAAGGGTTCCTAAAAGAGGATGGTAATCATCTTGGTCCTCAACTTAATTCTAGCACTCCTCATATGTAATGTATTGTAATCCCACCTCACTAGAACATAGTCAAAAGTCTTAAGGAGGCCTTATTATTGAGAGTCATGCCAACACTATAGGCTATACACTTACTATTAAATCATTCAATTTCTGATAAAAATAACTATTGACTTAAAAAAAAAATATCCAAGGAATGAATTTCAAAACTATGAAAGCCCAGATACAAGCATAAATTATTCCAGTTTATGTTAAAAACTTAATAGCTTCTACTGGTTACTGGTGTCTATGTGTTAACTGCACAACTAAATATGGCTTGAACTCGATAAGCAACATTCAAGCACATTCGGCGAATTCAAGTGTCGCCTTTTGTGCCCATCCCAGTGTTTTCCGATAATTTCTCATATTTTAGTGTTTTCCGATAATTTCTCATATTTTCTATAAGATTCACCTATTTTGACACTTTTGAAAGTATCCCCCCCCCAAAAAAAAAGAAATATAACATATATATCATGCAAAGATACCTGTCACAATTCCAGTTAAAAAAACCAAAGTATGTAAGTCTAGCATAAGTATCATTAAAATAAAAACAAATTAAAATGCAGAGCCTAAAATGGGAATGTGTCGTTTAAAAGTAGTGCAATAAAATAGATGGCGTTAATTTTTTTATTTTGTTCCATTTTATTTCTTTTTACCAAATCATGTTATCAGTTGGTCTTGCCAGTAAATAGATTTTTCGTCAATATGAAGCAAGATTATAGATACTTGTGGTATGGTTAGGCAGGTTTAAGTAAACACTTAGATTTACGCAACTTAACAGCTTCTACTGCTTACTGATGCTTGTTTATTAACTGCACAACTAAATATGACGTAATCTCGATCATCGAAATTCCAGCACATACGGCACACTCAAGTGTTGACTTTTGGGCCCATCCAGTAATCTACCCCAACCCAACCGAAATTTCGCGTGTTTTCCAATTTTCCCGGTAATTTCTCATATTTTCAATAAGATTCACTTACTTTCGTACTTTTGAATAATCAAAGCATGTAAGTGTATCAAAAATGCGATTAAAATAAAAGTTAAATCTTAAAATACAGAGCCTAAAATTGAAATGTGTCGTTTGAAAATAGGGCAATAAAATAGATGGCGCGTTAATTTTTTAGTTTTGTTGTTCTATTTTATTTATTTTTACCAAATCATGTTATCAGTTGGTCTTGCAAATAATCAGCTATACTGGTCAGTAAACAATTTGAACCATGTCAATTGGAACCAAATCTCCTTATTATAGAAGACGACTCGCTTATAAAATAAACATTTTTATTTCAAAACCCCTTCAAAGTAGAGCAGTTCCTTTCAGCAAGACCAACCATGCAAAACATCTTGACGTTATGAATCGCTAAGCAATAGAAAAACAAAATTAAATGAGCTAAAATAATGACTGGATCAAATTGTGAATACAAATTTGTCATCGAAAAAAATTTTTTTTTACGATATTCAGTTCTTCTCTTCTTTGATAGTTTTGTTTTGGCTATATTTTTGTATGTGTGATACATCTCCGATTAACAGGAAGCATAATAATCATTCAAAGGTAGGATAGTTGAATAGTATTCTATAGCTTTGTCATAGGCTTGTTTGCATTTGATTAATTTTTTAAACCACATTAGACTGCTTCCCTATTAGCCTTTAATTTTGTTTTCCCTGTATAGAGGGAAAACAATCATATTTTTTTTTTTAAGGCCAAACGAAAATACTGAAAAACAAAGCGATTATTTCAGAAGGACAACCGCCTCTCTTCTTCAGTGCGAACAAAAAAACTTTAAGGAAAATGCCAAAAATGCAAAGAAAACCAAAACAATGGGGAGAACCAACGTGAAAACAACAACAATAAAATCCAATAAAAAACCAAAATTAAAAGATGAATAAAATTCAATGAAAGCCAAAATTAGAAGAATTAAAACCAAATATCTAACAACCAAAGGCGAGTCAAAAGTTTTTGGATTTTTTGCCAATCGTGGGGGGTTAGTTCAGATTGAGCAAATTTTGTCAGTAGCACAGTTTAATTAGAATTTTACGTTACGTCCGTTAACAGTGCTTATGTCCGTTACGTCTGTTAACCAGATATTGATAACAGTGCTTTAACAATCCTAATTTTTCTCGGATTTTCACGAAAGAAAATTGATCTCACGAAAATCAAAGTTCAAAAACTCAAAAATTTTAATGAAATTTCATCAAAACTTCTGGGACTAGTCACAAAAGTTACGCGTATTGGCCGCAATTTCGATAAACTCCGTAGTAAGCATTTGACAACAATGGCTTTTACCCATGTTTGTCTGGAGCTCATTTTCACATTTTCAGAATTAAATTGAGAAACCAGAATTAAATCATTAAATTAAATTTTAATTAAATTAAATTTTTAATTAATTAAATCATTAAATTAAATTAAATTAAATCAGAATTAAATCAGAATTAATTACAAACGTGCCCTTGGACCTAATATGAAAAGTCTCGAGAAAGCTAGTAGATCCTCTTTACCGAAATGTAGAAGGAAATCGGAATAGTCTTTCCCTTGGTTCTACAATGTTTGGCTAATGGAAAAAGAAACTTAAGCAGGCGTTTACGTTGTCTGCAAAAAAAACCAGCTGTTTCGACAGCAAAATACTTCCGTTCCGTTTATGCTGAATTCCGTTTATGCTGCGTTACGGAAAAAATCAATAGCAGCAAAAAGTGGAATTTCTGAAGGGCTATTAATAGATTTTGTACATTAATTAGTAAACTTTTCTTAGAAAGCCTTTCACACTTGGTCAGAGCTTGAATTTCAAATTTTTGATCAGTTTGCTTTTGATAATTATGATGATTTTAGACAACGATTATGATGGTCCTATAAATTTTGTATATTAGCCTAGTGTGAAAATACTTGTTTGAGTTTGAGAAGGTACACTTAAATTAATATAACTTGACAATTTACCATAGATAATTACGAACGTGGTTTGAAAGCCGGTTGATGCTTGTCAAATGAATAGCGATGAATTGTTGTGGTATATTTCTATATAAGTTTTTTTAGCTTTGGCGTTCAAACTCTATTTTTATTTCTTTTTAACTCTATTTTCACTGTTTATTACTCTATTATATATTTATTCTATTATCCTATTCTATATTCTATTATTCATTCTATTTATTCTATTATATACTCTATTTATAACACTATTTATGTATTCACTATTTATTACTCTATTTTCAATTCTATTTTCAGTTTATTTAATATACTGCCTTGTATAGCTTTGTATTCTCACACTTTATTTGTTTATCTATTGAAACGAAACTGAGGTAGCTGAAAGCTCGTCACAAAAAAAAAAAAACACACACACACAAAAGAAACAGAAAGTAGTAATAATAAATCATAATTAAGCAAAATCACAATCATAACTAAGTAAAATCAAATCATAATTAACTAATTAAGCAATCATAAAAAGAGAAGGCACACCTAACTTTTATATACAGAATCAAACCCTTTGCCCAAAAACGGAAATTGTGCTATTTTATTATTGAACGATTCAATGCTATTAGTATCAACAACGTTTGAAAAAGCACGTATCTCTATTTTCCTTTCAATTGCTCCATTTTATGCTGGAATTGCTAATTTAAATTATCCGAACAGGCTTCTAAGAGTTTAAAGGCTACCTATGTTTTACTTCTTACATACACCTGGCTCAATTATGCTTGCCGAATGGGCTTTGCAGGATGTCGGTTTATTTCTATACATATTTTTTATTATCGTTAAATCCCATGTTTCATTATTACTTTCAGTTCCTTTAATAGATTGTCGTGAACGATTGTGTACGCATTCTCTCACTTTATTAAAATTTTTCATTTTATGCTGGATTTGCTTGTTATTTTATCAGCACATGCTCCTATGAACTTGAAGTACCAAGGACATCAAATTAACTGCATTTTTTGTTCCCTGGATCCATCTTAGGTCTATTCATGCCTGAAATCTGTGATTTTCAAAAAAAAAAGGTACTTATATGTTATATAATACACACTCAAGAACTTGTATCGCAAACATGAGACAATACCCGGTTTTCACGGTGTTTATGCCAGACAATTAGCTTCGGCTCGGTGGGGAACTACATTATAGCTATATTTCAATTAAATATTTAGTTGGTATTTTGGTTAGGTTAGTTTAGATTATGTATTTAATATAATGCGCTCTGGGCGGCCCCCCTTCGATAATTCTGTGTTGTAGTTTTCATAATTCTGTTCCTAAAGTATTGTGTTTTCATCATATTTTGTTTTTATTTCATTAGCATTCACCAAATTTCACTTCTTGAGTGTGTATTATATAACACATAAGGACCAAAAAAATCAATTTGGCTGTTTCAAAATTATGAAATTTTTCGGCAGTAACACATTTCGCCGGTGTTGCGACGATGAGCAGTGACAACCAATGGGCAAAAGTAATTACTTACATTTGACAATATTTTCCGCCCGTAAAAATTCGTAAATTAACAATCTGTTGATTCCCAAGGAAAACTACACCTTCAAAGGAAAGCTATTCCTTCTTAATCAGTTTTTCGCCATACGTTCGTCGCTTATTTTTTGCTAATTCTATAATCGCGTTTCCTTTGTTTAAGTTTGACGCCAGCTAATACCAAAATCTGCACAACCACATATAAAGGTCTTTTTCATTAAAAATCGAATTTCCATTTTTTTTTTTTTTTTTTTTTTATAAGATATAAATACGAATTGTTATGCTTTCACTTAGCCAATTCAAGCAATCAGCTTCTTTTTCACTATCCTTGGACTTGGTACTTCAATAGGTTGTCTTCGACAGCTTTCTTTGTATTCTTTATCTTATCGACGTTGGATTTTTTTGCAAATCGCGGATGTTGGTGAATGACTCACTTTTATGGTTGTTAGATATTTGGTTTTATTCTTATAATTTTTGTCTTTTATTGAGTTTTATTAATCTTTTAGTCTTTTGGTTTTTTCATTGTTTTTTTTTCACATTCACATTGACTTTACGCGTTTTATTTTGTAGCTTTTTTCTTCAGCACTCTAATTGAATATATTTTTTTCGTTTCGCACTGAAGAAGAAAGGCGATGTCCCCTCGAAATATCGCTGTTGTGTTTTGTCAGTATTTTCATTTGGCCTTTAAAAACCCCATTTTTTGCTCGTTTTTCTTTCTTGTTAATAAGTAACAATGGGTTTATTTAAAAAAAAAAAATATATATATACATCATCGATTCCCTGAAGCAATGCTTGTGCGGGAGAAAACCCACCTAATAAATCAAAAGACCAAGAAACCAAAAAAAAAAAAAAAAAAAAAAAAAAAAAAAAAAAAAAAAAAAAAAAAAAAAAAAAAAAAAAAAAAAAAAACATAATTAGAGCTCAACTTACCGGACCCGAAAACCAACGAACCTCCAAACAACACCCAAAAAAAATTATAATGATTATAATCATATTCAGCTGCAACTAAACCCTCCTCAAAAACAAAACTTAAGTGGCGTGGAATAATCCATTCAAAATATACACATCAAAACAATGGTTCTTTAGCGACTTACGAAAAACCTGCAAACCCCCAACATTCCTCAAATCCTCTGGCAAACTCTCCCAAACTAACGGAACAACATGGCGAATTGAAAACCTAGACCTAGACGTGACCATAGCTGGTCTTCGCACCAACTGAGAAGATCGTGTCAAATGATCGTGAGTAGTAGACGCAAGACTAAACATTCCTGAAAAACATGATGGTAACTCCGAAGCTAAATATTTAAACATAAACAGAGCATTATAGAATACACATATTCCTGCCAACGGTAGAATTTTATACTCGCGGTAAAGATGCCTCACCGATACAGATAGGTCAATTTGATTACCATAAAGAACTCTAATTGCCATATTCTGTGTTACGCAGAGCGGATGGAGGTGAGTTACGAATGTTTTCGACCAAACCATACAACAGTAAATGAGATATGGGTGAACCATAGAAAAATACAACATTCTCAGAATTTCACACGGAAAAAGATACCTAAGTTTACGCATAATACCAATATTACGAGACAATTTGCTGTTAACAGATGCAATATGGTCTTTAAAACTAAGGCTTTCATCAATTATAACACCAAGGTATCTAGTACTAGTAGATCTTACAATAGTATGGTGCCCTACTTCTATACTATTAATCCATGGATAATGTCCAGTAATTCTACCATAAATCAAAAAATTCGACTTATTATGATTCAGTTTCAATTTATTTACTCGCATCCACTTTTCAATCGAAGAAATACCTTGTTTCAATATAGTCATCAACTCATTTTCAGTTCTAGCCGCCACGGTGAAATGGGCATCATCAGCAAAACATGGTAGAATTCCTTTAGTACCGTAAGTATCAAGGTCTAAAGAACAAGACACATTACTTGAAGCTCTGCAAAGGTCATTAATATAAACCAAAAACAACAAAGGGCCCAAAACGGAACCCTGGGGTACTCCAATCGAAATATATTCAATTTTAGATGTAACTCCATCCATCACGACACACTGAGTCCTTCCACTAAGAAAACTAACTATCACATTTAAAAAATCACCACGTATACCACTACTATATAGCTTTTGAACTAGTATATCATGATCAACAGAGTCAAATGCTTTAGTAATATCCAAAAATATCGAAGCTATCTTCAGACCCTTGTCTAAAGCATCATTAATAAAAGTTGTTAAAAACAAAACTCCATGCTCTGTAGAATGATGACTCCTAAACCCAAACTGACTAGAACTAAAAAATTGTCTTTTCTCGAAAAAACTTACCATCCTACCATGAATCAACTTTTCAAACACTCTAGAAATAAATGGCAGTAAAGAAATCGGTCTATAATCACTAAAACAATTCTTATCCCCTCCTTTAAATATCGGGATAACATTCGCGCACTTTAGACAATCAGGAAATATTCCAGCTTTTAAACAATTATTTATCAGTCCTAAAAAATGACTAGATATAACAGGTAATATCGACTTCAAAACCTTCAACGAAATAAAATCGCCTCCTGATGCACCATTTTTCATATTATTTATAACATCAAATAATTCATCAATAGTTACAGATTTAAGGTACGCAGACACATCACAATCTTCAGGTAGGAACTGACGAAAATCTCCATCTTGATCAAATACTGGCACCGATGATGACACACGCTGCCCAATAGTAGCGAAGTGATTACACATCTCATCTGCAACATTATTATTCATTCCCATATTATCTGGACGGATCAAGACGCTACCAGGGCAAGTCACCGACTTAATCAATTTCCAAGTCTTACTCGGGTTACCCTCAACTTTTTTAAATTTAACCTTATAATATTCAACCTTAGCCAGTCGGAGTGCAGCATTTAACCTACTATTATAAACTCTATATATTACTTTATCATGAGGATCATTGCTCCTTGTTGACAACTTATATAAAAAACGTCTTCTATTAACTGACTGTAACAAACTCTTTGTAATCCAAGGTTTATTCGGAGACACCCTTCTCTTCTGAATTCCTGACACTTCACAACATTCCAAAAACGTATCCTTAATCTTACCATACCAAAGCTCAAACTTCAAATTTAAATCTAATTCTTCTTGTAAAAATTTAAAGTCTAACTGTTCTATCCTAAGCTTAAATCTTGAAATAGTATTTGAATCAACTATTAATTTCTTAGGCTTAGGGCGAGCATCACAATTCATATTAATATTCTTAAATATACCCGGAACTAATATAGCCAAACCAAAGTGATCCGAAACATCATTTAACACAACACTCGACGAATCATGGGGAACATTCAAAAATACATTATCAATTAGAGATGAAGATGAATCCGTCACTCTAGTACAAATATTTACAGCAGGATGCATCCCTGCTGTAATATAGTGGAACGGAGATGGAGCTTCAAGATCTAATGACGATCTTACCGTTATTGCAGCAGAACGGCTTTTGATGATACGACTGCGTGAAAGGCTTTCGAGGAAAATTTTATTATTCCATATTGTTGCTACTACGTTCAACTTTTCGTAACGTAACATTATTTCTGTCAGTTGACGAAGCGTTATGATTTCTGTCCGTAAAAACATCTCAAGCTCAAATAAAGCCTAAAGCCGTGTCTTCTTTCTGATTTTTTCTGGCAGCTCTGATCTCGAATGGTGCTGCTTAAGGTTCGAAAAGAAGACAGGGCTTAAAATGAGAAAATTTACTTTAATAATACCAAGACCTCATCAGCACCGACATTTATGGGTTTGTTTATGGCTAGGTGATAATACTAGAATCAATTATTCTATCGTCCTTTACTGGCAAAACTTATCACCTATGATTACTGGTTTTGATAAAAATGACCGAAAAGCATGCGATGTAGGCCCTAATGAGAATCTACTAATATCATGACTTGGCAACATTCATAATTCGAAATGGTATGAGAAGCTTAATGGAGTGAAAACTGGTACTATTGTCGAAAAAAAAAATCTCCAACGCCGTTTGGCGATTTCGTTTGACTCTAAACTGCTCCATACTTATACTTTTAGGAGACTCTAAACTGCTCCATATTTATACTTTTAGGAGACTCTAAACTGCTCCATACTTATACTTTTAGGAGACTCTAAACTGCTCCATACTTATACTTTTAGGAGACTCTAAACTGCTCCATACTTATACTTTTAGGAGACTCTAAACTGCTCCATACTTATACTTTTAGGAGACTCTAAACTGCTCCATACTTATACTTTTAGGAGACTCTAAACTTCTCCATACTTATACTTTTAGGAGACTCTAAACTTCTCCATACTTATACTTTTAGGAGACTCTAAACTTCTCCATACTTATACTTTTAGGAGACTCTAAACTTCTCCATACTTATACTTTTAGGAGACTCTAAACTTCTCCATACTTATACTTTTAGGAGACTCTAAACTTCTCCATACTTATACTTTTAGGAGACTCTAAACTGCTCCATACTTATACTTTTAGGAGACTCTAAACTTCTCCATACTTATACTTTTAGGAGACTCTAAACTTCTCCATACTTATACTTTTAGGAGACTCTAAACTGCTCCATACTTATACTTTTAGGAGACTCTAAACTGCTCCATACTTATACTTTTAGGAGACTCTAAACTGCTCCATACTTATACTTTTAGGAGACTCTAAACTTCTCCATACTTATACTTTTAGGATTCTCTAAACTGCTCCATACTTATACTTTTAGGAGACTCTAAACTGCTCCATACTTATACTTTTAGGAGACTCTAAACTTCTCCATACTTATACTTTTAGGAGACTCTAAACTGCTCCATACTTATACTTTTAGGAGACTCTAAACTGCTCCATACTTATACTTTTAGGTGCTATAAAATGTAGATAATTTTCCCTGTGCAATTTTCGGTATGTTAATTTTCTGCTATCCTCAAGTTTTAGCATGTTATGTATGTTTTTTGTGTATGTATGTATGCAATCTATGCATGTATGCATGTAAGTATGTATGGTACGTATGTGTGCAGCTTTGGTATGTTATTTTTCTGCTCTCCTCCGATCTTAACGTTATCAACGAAAGACAAAAATTTTGCTATTATTCTATAGCTGGGATTCAGCTAAATTCATCTATCGAATGAAATTTTTGAGATTTGGCATACATATTTTTTTAGATCGAAAATACGTTGATTAATACTTGACAATTATTGAAAAAGGAATAATTTTCTAAATTTCTATGCAAATTTACACCCTTCTCCAAAATAAAGTCTAAGTAACATCAAATTCTGGCTCAACGAATAGATAGATCTGAGCAGGGTTGTATCCAGGATTTTGTTCAGGGGGGTACAAAAAAAAATAAAAAACGCATTAAACATTTGTTTATATGCATTTTGTTACGTTTTACGAGTCGGACGAACATGTTTTTTTTTTGGGGGGGGTCAACTCCTGATCCCCTTGGATACGGCCTGGAATGCATTTGTTACGTTTTACGAGTCGACGACATGTTTTTTTTTTTTGGGGGGGGGGGGGGGTCAAACCTCCTGATCCCCCTTGGATACGGCCTTGGATCTGAGACTAATGAATCTGGTGATGTAAATCGATTGTTCCAGAGGGAACATAAGGCTTAAGTAAGCATGATTATACCAACAGTAATCCTACAAACCTAAAGTCAACTAGCCTACCTAACCTGCAACAATTTTTCTAAGCTACCTTAGGCCTAAATGATGATTAATTATTACTCACAGAGAAATTTCGGGTCTAATCTTATTATAGTTTAGATAAATTATATCGATTATCCAACTTTCTTAGAAATTTTACTTTTTTAATTCCACATACACTACATTGTTAGTGGCGCTAGTATTTTTTTTATTTCCTTTCTTCCTTTCTTTTATTTCCTTTATCGCCATCTTCCCATGTTAAATCGTCGTAGATCCAATTCTTATAAGTACCCTGTTCTCTCTGCGTCATTCATTGAAATGCAAGTCAGCGAAGAATGTTGCTACAAAGAAAAAAAAAACACCATTTTGAACATTTTAACCTTCTTCATAATTTCCATCTTGCCCCAATTCTAGACAAAAATGAAGTGGACACAGATTTTTCAAAAATCGTTAGACAGTGACTGTCAAATAATTTTACTCTCTCATGTTTCCCTGGGCAGAAATGGCCAGATATGTGCGAGTGGGCTAATACCTTTGAATGCATGATCGATCATGCACTGATAAAATTGTTGGTAAAATGCTAGATGATGATTTTTTTTCCAAAATAGCATTTTTTTCCAAAATAGCATTTTTTTTCCAAAATAGCATTTTTTTTCTTTTTTCCAAAATATCATTTTTTTTCCAAAATAGAATTTTTTCAAAATAGAATTTTTTTTTCAAAATAGCATTTTTTTTCCAAAACAGAATTTTTTTTCCAAAATAGCATTTTTTTTTTTCCAAGGTTATAACATACACACATCTGACTGCATGTAACTTTATAAACTTCAAAATAGGAACGAGCACGGATAGAATCTTGAAAGCGCCTCCCTGAAGCATAATTTAGACTATGAATTCATTCCTAAAAGCTTCATTCTCATAGCTCAACTTCTTTACGAGATAGTAATAAAACCAGGGTTGTCACTCCATGTAAAATTTTACTAGATCTTGTAAAAAGCATATCCACCTTGTAAATCTAGTAAAATGGGGGTCAGATCTAGTAAAATCGAACAAATCTAGTAAATTTTTGCAAAAATCTAGTAAATTTTTTGCCCTCATCTGAAAGCATTCTGTTGGGTTGACTGTTGTCTTACTGTTCCTATGACATTTATTCTGTGGTCGCAAAACACGACAAACTGCTCAAGTCCTTTGGCGTGAAATTTGAAACTTTTGGAATCTGTTTTTTTAATCAAGATCTGGACTTATTGGATCTGAATTTTTCATTTTATAATTAGGCGATAAGTCATAAAAGGTGTGTTGAGCAAAGGCTTCATGTTTGCAGGGTGAATGCCTGTTAAATATTTTTGGAGTGACACCTTTGTGCTTATCCTTCTCTTAAGTCTCCTCTAGGCTAGTTGTATTTCCTTGTAATGCTCCCTTTCAGGGATGGGTCTACAGGCTAAAATATTTCCCGGTAAGGTATTTTGAAGTACCTACCTCCATTCCTCCCTCTAGAGGGTCCTGACCTTTGATGACCTTTAAAAATCTGTGAGTAATAGAAGTGAAACCTTGCAAAATAGATCTTCTGCTTAAATGAATTACAACAAAATTGTTTTCAGCTTCACAACTTTGCTCAATCCCGATTTATAAGGTTTTAAAGATATGCAAATACATTTCCTAAATTTTGAAAATAAAACATTGATATGGCTTAAAATTCTACTCAAATAACTAAAATTGCATTTTCAGAGCTAAAAACAGAGAAAAGAAACTAGGGTATACACCTGCCATGTGGGCAAATTTCAGGACCCTCTAGAGAGAGAAGGAGTGGAGGTAAGTACTTCAAAATACCTTCCCGGACATACTTTAGCCTGTAGACCCAACCCTGAAAGTTTCATTTTCCTAACCTAACCCCTTTCCAAGACAGCCAAAAGTAGCTAAAGTAGAATTTTACCAAATTCAATCCTCTATCCAAATTTAACAATCATTTCTGGTGGAAATTAATTCCAGAAATTTTTAAAAAGCCTTGAGTTTCCAGATTTTCAGATAGAAAACCCTATTTTCAGTTTAGTTTTTGGCTTACTTGGAGTTCAGGGTCTAGGCCACCACACCTACAACCCTGCAGTCCACCCTTGAATCCCTCTGTATCCCTTAAAAGCTTGATTTATAGAATCTAGAGGATGAGTTTCCACTGGAAATGATTGCTATATTTGGATACAGCATTAAACTCTGAGTCAAATGGTATGATTATTTCCTAAATATCTCATTATCATCCTATATTTGAAATTAACCAAAAACAACTCATTTCTCAATCTATGCTATTCAGTAACATGTACTGTAAAGTTACAGAAATGCTGCCCAGTAGATACAGGATATGAACAACTCATTTTTTATTGTCTATTCTGGTTCTATCAGGCACCCTACACTATAGGGATAGCTAATCTTGCTAATCAGCACCATTATCAAACTGGGCTGGACTGTGTTCAAGAATCAATAGAAATTTTAGAAAGCAGTGTTTTGCAGGAATCCGATGATATAGCATCTACATCTACCACAATCGATCTGGCTGAGGACTCAGAGACTCGTGCGAAGTTGTTGGTCACAAGTCTAAGAAGATGCACTATGCACAGAAGTTTCGACCAGAGTGATTGACTGATTCAGTGCTGAAACCTTTCCTTATTCAATCGCCAGACGGAAGCAAAAAGGCCTATTGCAGATACTGTCAGCGAAAACTGACGGAAAGTTTGACTGTCATGAAGAATCACGCAACTAGTGAGCTTCGTAAGGAGAACGTAAAAGAAGCATTGGGACAACTGACAGTTGAGGGAGCAGTTGGAAACGAGCAAAGGCAGGAAAAAGAGAACAGTGATAGGATGGTGTCAGCTGCTGAATTACGCCTTGCAGCATGGGTTGCAGCTGAAGATATTCCTTTGACAAAAATTGATACTCTCGTTCCCGTTTTGAAAAAGTCTTTTGGGGATTCAGCTACAGCCAAGCATGTTGAAATGAAGTGAACTAAATTAACTGGCATTATTAAAAATGTTATAGTATTTCATTGTGAGGACACTTTAGCATCTGTTCTTCAGAAGAACTTTTTTTCAATAATCGCCGACGAAAGCACAGACAGATCAGATACAAAGTCCCTAGTTGTTATTGTGAAGTATGTAGACAGTGAGAATACCGTGAGGGAAGAATTCCTGGCAATATTAAAGGTAGACGACGCAACTGCAAGTGGGCAAAAGAATCTTCTGACAAAGTACTTTAAGAAAGTTGACGTTCCATTAGAAAATATGACTGGACTTGGTCTTGATAACGCGTCGGTCAATATGGGACGCGAAAACGGCCTCGCTGCCCAGCTGCTGCGTGAAAATCGGCAGCTGTTTGTCCTTGGTTGCACTTGCCATACTGCTGCATTGTGTGCTTCGGCTGCAGCGAAGCACTTACCTGCTGAAGTCGAACTTTCGTGAAGGAACTCATCAACTTCATAAGCGCAAGCCCTAAGAGACAGTTGGAACTGAAGGTTTTCCAGGAGTGTTGTGAAATTGCCAACCACTGACTTCTGCAGATAAGCGGCACGCGCTGGTTGTCGCTTGAAGCCGGAATTAACAGATTACTTGAACAGTGGCCAGCCTTACATTTGTATCCGACAGACTTGTCCCTAACATCGTCGGACAGCTCTACCAGGGATAAAGCCAAAAAGCTGCTATGTGCGATGGATATAGGCGTGAATAAGGCCTACTTGTACTTCCTCTTGTATATACTGGCAAAGATCAATAGGTTCAACCTTGAGTTCCAGTCACGCGGAACAAGGATTCATTGCCTTTTGAGACGTACCCGCGAGCTTTACTTGTCTACTCTGCAGTGTTTCCTTCGTCCTGAGAAGCTCAAAGGTAACTTTACTTCCCTGAACGTCAGCAGTCCTGAAAACTTTTTGAAGCTTGAAAATGTTAAACTTGGGATGAATACCGAGTTGCACCTTGAAAGCCTGTCAGTGGAAGATCGACGTCACTGGGTGCAAGCAATTCGAAAAGCCTGCCTTGCTTATCTTATTGAACTTGCTAAGCAGATCCGTACAAGGATAAGACTGGATGACCCTGTTCTTACATCTTTAGAACTTCTGGATCCACTGAAAGCTATGAGCCACGAAACTATGTCACTTTTCCCTCTTCTGCAGAGGTTTAAACATGTTGCTGTTAGAGACTGCAGAAAGGAAGGGGAGAGGATGAAGATGCTGGAGGACCTTAATAGTGAGTACAAGAAAATGTAAATCCGAAGTGAATTTATTTCAGAAATAGTATCAGAATCGGATTTAGAGTGTCCTCCTACATTCTGGAAGAGGCTTACCAAACTGAAAGATGGTAGCGGGAAAGCCATGTTCAGAGTGCTCCCCAAGTTTATGTTTACCCTCTGTGCTTTGCCCCATGCTTCAGCCGGTGCAGAGCGGCAGTTTTCCAGTTTAAATATTATCAAGACGACTGGGCGAAACCGATTAAATATCGACACAGTTGGAGCTCTCATGCACTCCAAGCAACTCTGCCTCAGAGACACAAGATGTGTTTCGGAGTGGGAGATTCCGCCCGCTCTGATTGATAGATGCAGAAAATGGAAGATGAGCACGAACGAACCCGGTCCCTGGGAAACAGAAGAGGGTACAGGACCGGCGGTTAAGCTTTGAAAAAGTCGAATTTGGTCTGTCCAATCGGACTTTATTATTATTTGTTTTTTACTTTGAATTTCATTTTTCGTGGTCGTTCGTTTTTTTTTGTGTACCTGAAATTTTTGTGAAGCCTAGTTGTAAGTATATACTGAAACTAAAAAGTTTCAGAAAAGTTGGTTAAACTATGGAGTAAGGCCGAGCCTGTCGAAAATTAGGAGGCTGGAAGAAACTGTTTTGACCTAATGAATAACTAGGAACACATTTCCTACATATTTGAAGGCAAATAAGCCGAATGACCAAAAGAAATCATATAAAGATGTCGCAAAAGCAGAACTATTCGCACTAGCTACTTTTTAGTTTTGTTTTCATTTTGATGACAAAAGTATTTACTGGCTTTCTCACGCCAATGCGCGTGTCGCGGCGAAAGCCGCGACACGCGCACATTTTGTTAACATCTAGTAAAATGGAAGCTAATCTAGTAAATTTTTTCGCCCAAAACTAGTAAAAACCAAATCGTCAGAGTGACAACGCTGTGCCTTGATCATGAAGGAGGCGCTCCCAGGGTGAGGCCTTTCCATTGCACTTTGGATTGACCTCTGTGATCACCCCAAATGGGGGTAACTCAACAGCGTAATTTTTGGTAGTGGGGGACTGCGTTCGCGCGGACCCCTGTCCACATTCTGAAAAGTCACTGTCATTTGGGCCTCTTCTATATGTCACATATTTATCAATTGTAAGCTAAAATCATACAATCATAGATTCCTGATGCATTTTGTTTTTGAAAATACTCTGTAATTATTAAATATTGATTTTTAAATTGAACTAGGAATCGAATCAAATTGCTGAAATTTAGATAAAGTCACAAAGGCTAGTCTTAAAAAGTGAAATGCCCTTGGTCCCCACACATTTCATCAAGTCAATTGCGTTGGCAACATATCAAACTAAATATTCCTTCACTACCGCCAAGGTTCTTGGAATATTTAAATAGGGGGGCCTTTGGCTACAGCCATTGTGATCCACCACTCAGTTACATTACAATTGTTTTTGAGCCTGATTACTGAATATTTATGTTATTTTCTGCGGATGTAGGTTTTGATGCCCATGAGTTGCTGCTGATTGAATATGTTTTCTCATCATGTGATTTTTTTGCCCGTATTTACTTGATTGAACATTGAATTCCTTATAGCTTTCGAACCTTGTTAAAAACCGATAAGGATTTACTAGGATTTATTGTTATATACTCAAGTCAACTCTAGCAATTTTCATAGCTCTGGCCTCTCCTCATATCGAGTTAATCTTTCGCCTTTTACTAAAGATTATCGTGGGGAGGGGCACTTGATGAGTCTTAACAAATTTTTGAATGCCGAAAGGAAGCCTAGCCAGGGTTGCCACCGTCAGTAGGATTTTACTAGATCTAGTAAAAAAAAAAAAATCTAGTAAATTTAGAGGATCTAGTAAATTTCCCAAAATCTAGTAAAAACTAGTAAAAAGTTTATAGTAAACAAAACTTTTTTTATTTTCCATGAATTCAGGGAAAAAAATTATCGTAAACATATGACAGTTTACAATTTTTGCTTGTCTGTTTTACAATTTACAATTTTGCTTGTCTGTCTCAGAGATAGACAAGCAGTCACCTATTTTCATAAACAGACACTTCACTTCCGGCGTCTAAAGGTCGACAAAATCAGCTTTCTGTGTATCAAATCTTACCAACTGAAAATGAAGCTATAATGACACTTGGATTTGTGATGATTAGGAATCAAAAGAAAAGCCAACCACCCAAGGTGATTAGGTGAATCTCCTCAGTTTGAAAATTTTTATTGAGAAGGAAGGAGCATGTTGAGAGAAATTAAAAGTAAGTAGAAATGTAACATTATATATATATATATATATATATATATATATATATATATATATATATATATATATATATATAATATATATATATATATATATATATATATATATATATATATATATATATATATATATATATATATATATATATATATATATATATATTATATATATATATATATATATATATATATATATATATATATATATATATATATATAATATATATATATATATATATATATATATATATATATATATATATATATATATATATATTATATATATATATATATATATATATATATATATATATATATATATATATATATTATATATATATATATATATATATATATATATATATATATATATATCGGAGAGAAAAAATTTACTAGATCGCATCTGTTTTTACTAAATGCTCAAAAAAATTTTTTTTTAGCATGCGGCTATGCCGCACGCGCACCATCAAGCATCGATGTTTACTATAGGAGGATAATCAATTTCCTTTTTTCTTCTTTTTTTTCTCCTTTCCTCTTTTCTTTCGTTTTCTTAGTATGATTGAAAATTCCGGAAACCTACAAGTTCAAAATCTTTTATATATATATATATATATATATATATATATATATATATATATATATATATATATATATATATATATATATATATATATATATATTATATATATATATATATATATATATATATATAATATATATATATATATATATATATATATATATATATATATATATATATATATATATATATATTTATATATATATATATGTATATATATATATATATATATAATATATATATATATATATATATATAATATATATATACACACACATATATATATATATATATATATATATATATATATATATATATATATATATATATATATATATATATATAAAATATTTTTGAACTTGTAGGTTTCCGGAACTTTTAATCATACTATGAAAACGAAAGAAAACAGGAAAGGAGAAAAAAAGAAGAAAAAAGAAAAAGAAAAAAGACAAGGAGAAAAAAAAGAAGAAAAAAGGAAAAAGAAAAAAGGAAAGGAGAAAAAAAAAAAGAAGAAAAAAAAGGAAATTGATGATCCTCCTATAGTAAAAATCGATGGTTGATGGTGCAAAAATTTTTTTTGAGCATTTAGTAAAAACAGATGCAATCTAGTAAATTTTTTCTCTCCGATTTAGTAAATTCTTCCAGGTCAGGGTGGCAACCCTGAATAAAACCCTCATCAAGAATTTTATCGAATTGAATTAATCAATCTTAAGTTGCCACTTCTTGACAAGAACAGCAGGAAACTGTGGATACAAAGACATATTTGGAATTGTCCCCACAGTCAATGTTTGGTTTACATCATATCCACAAAGCGTGGATGTTTAACACTAGAACTTACCCTAAACTCTTCTTTAAACTTCTTTTCTTCTTCATCCCTCATTCTGGCAAACTTTCTGTACAAATCATCTTCTTCAACCCTGTGTTTCATCTCCAACTGCCTTTGAGTTTCTTCATCCTACCAGAGAAAAAAGGGCAGTTTTAAACAGTTAGTAGATAATTCAATTATTAATAAATAAAAAAAATCTAATGGTTTTCTCAGAAATCATCAGTAACCCTGCAAGTGGGCATTCTCAAAATAAAAGACCTTGATTTCCTAGATATTTCCGGAATTGGGAAGGTATTCTAAACTAGTAGCGTTTGAATTTTATGCAGAACACAGCAAACAAACAGAGAAATCTAAAAGTTAAAACTTTTTGCGATAATTGTTTTATTTTTCAGTTTTTTTTTTGTTTTTTTTTTTTTTTTTTTTTTTTTTTTTGGTATGTAAGGATAAGTATTACCGGTTTCTGTATGGCACTCTCCATCTGAGTAAGCTCAACTCCCTGAACTATCTTAATTTAAAATAAAAGCCTTGATATAATTACCCAACAAGTTAGAAGTTGATAACATTAAATAGTATATCAACCTATTTAATTGGTAATGTCGGTAACTCTGAGCCAATCAAAAGATTCCCAAGGCGATTATTTCTCCATTGATAATCAAAATCAGTAGGTTTCTGATCTTCACAAGAGAGTATGCGGTTTTTTACTGCCTTTCATCCGGCAGGCTTACATTGTGAAGATTCAATTAATAATTGTTGGTTGAAATTACCACGTTCTTACCCTAGTTCGTCGGGGTAGAGGTATCAACTGTGATTGAGGTCAATGCATTCTTGAAGGTAATAAAGAATCAGACCAGAACTGAAAGATGATACACTAAAGCTGACAGGGTTCATTAAAAGTGAAGCACCTGTCACAAAACCTGCAAGGGTGATATTTAGTTACTATTTCGAAACATTAAAATTCTTCCATAGGTAAACTTTCAGCTTTATACTAACGATTATCAGCTTAACTCCAGAGGGCTTTAAGACGGTATAATAGAGCCTTAAGATGACTATAAATCACTTGTACTTGTGTCTCAGGTTTGCTTCGGGCCTTAAATCAATTTTTACCTACTGAAAGGGATTATGTCCAAAATAAAAATAGAACAAGTTGAACAAAAATATTTTCCGTATCAAAATCCTCTGAGCATACATATGTTGATATGTTCCAAATTTGTTATCAAGATAAAGTATGTTGAACAAAAATATTTTTCTCATCAAAATCCTCTGAGCATACACATGTTGATATGTTCCAAATTTATTATCAAGATAAAGTAGCCTATGCTGAACAAAAAATTATTTTTCGTCTAAAGCAACCATTTCCGAAATTTCACACTCCTCACCCACCCTCTCCATAACATGAAACTCTCTTCTTTCAAAAAGGAAGATCTATTTGCTCGAGAAAGTTTAAACAATGATACTTAAAACTCAAGCAATTCTCAAATTGCCCTGTTAAAAATTAAATTGTTCCACACTCTCTCCCCTCGATTGGGATGGCTGTCCCACATCGGGAAACCATTTATCAGTCCACATGTTAGCTGAGACACTTGTTACCAATATCCAGAGTACAGAAAAAGCAAATCAAAAATAGTATGGCGTCAGCTATCCTCGCTTGCCCCCTCTTTTTGGGACTACTTGGCAAGGCCGTATCCGGAGGGGGAAGGGTTACCAGGTTTGAACACACACACCCACCCTGAAATTTTGTCCGACTCATAAAACGCCCAAAAAAAAATACGTTATAAACAAAGTTTTGATGTGTTTTTTTTAAGGTTTTTTTGCACACCCCCTCCAAAAAAATAACCCCTCCCCAAAACAAAAATCCTGGATATGCCTTGCTACTTGGTGGTAACCAACCTTCTAAGGTGTTTCATGGAATAAATCTTTCTAATCTTCGTCTCTGAAACAACAAGGAGAAGGAATTTCGATTCATGGATGTGTCATTTTGGCACGTGGCGGCACGATATTAGTGGATGTCAAATGTAGAATCCAAGTGTGAGACACACTTCATTTGTTTGATGAAACGGGCCACTCAAGAATTGTGAGTAAAATTGTATATCTGTGGGCCCTAGTGACAGATCTATAAAAATGCATTTTTAAAGCCTATGCAATTTTTTTGGTCATCTAATTGTTCTGTTTTTTTTTTTTTTTTTATTGCTTTAGTTCATGAAAGTATGATGTCCTCGTCCGGATTGGTCCTGCAGTTATTTGTAGTAGTAGCAGTAATATACAACTAATTTTTTGGATTAGCTCAAGTGTCTGCGTAGTTATTTTTTATAAGTTTAGTTTATGTGTGTAAATTAAATTTAAAAAAAATAAGTTTTCTTAACTGAAAGTAAGGAGCAACATTAAAACTTAAAACGAACAGAAATTATTCCGTATATGAAAGGGGCTGTCCCCTCCTCAAAAACGCCTCGCTCTTTACGCTAAAGTTTTTTATTGTTTTAAAAAATAAAGTTGTGTGATATAGTCAAGCTTCGCCCCTTCATAAAAATGTCCCTTCCCCCAAGGAAAACATCATCCGTGAAAGATCCTCCCCCGACCCCCCCCCCCCCACCTGAAAAAAATTCCTCCTGAGAAACGTCTGTATACTTCCTATTTACCAATACTATATGTAAACAATGGCAAAGTTCATAACTTGCAGCCCTTCCCCCGGGAACTGTGGGGGATTAAGTCATCCTCAAAGACATTTTTATTAGATTTTCGACAATGCTGAACAAAATGGCTATCTTAAATTTTGATTGGGTGACTTCGGGAAAAAAATGAGGGTGGGAGGAGGCCAAGTTGCCCTCCAATTTTTTTGGTCACTTAAAAAGGAAACTAGAACTTTCAATTTCCGTTCAGGTGAGCCCTCTCACGATATTCTACGACTACTGGATCGATATGATCACCCCAGGCAAAATAATAATAATAATAATAAAAAAAAACAATAAACACGCATCCGTGATCTTTCTTCTGGCAAAAAATACAAAATTCCACATTTTTGCAGATAGGAGCTTGAAACTTGTATAGTAGAGTTCTCTAATACGCCGAATCTGACGGTGTAATTTTCATTAAAGTTCTATGAATTTTAGGGGTTGTTTCCCCCTTTTTTCGAAAATAAGGCAAATTTTCTCAGGCGCGTAACTTTTGATGGGTAAGACCAAAATTAATGAAACTTATATATTTGAAATCAGCATAAAATCTGATTCTATTAATGTATCTATTGATATCAAAATTAAGAGTTTTTAGAGTTTTGGTTACTATTGAGCCGGGTCGCTCCTTTCCTTACCACGAACTGTTTGATTGCAGGTTTTCGAGATCTTCTCAGACTCTCTCACAAGAATAAAAAAAAAAGATAAAAACAGGCAAATTCTATGAGCACAAATGTAAAAATATTAAACAGTCTTCAAGGTTGATCAATTTGGTTTGTTTGTCAGTGCAAACAAAAAACTGTGTACACATGATATTACAAATATTTTGGGAAGGTCAACGTAATTTTAGAAATATAGTGTTTCGAAGGTAATTGTAAAGAATTCAATTTAATTAAATTACACCGACTCTAAACGTCATGCAACAAGAGGCGAAAATTACTGACCGCAACTATCATCTTCTTTGCCTGACGATGTAATAAAAATACCATAAAACCTGAAAAATGAGTTTTATCTAATTGAACTACTGCAGGGCGTATAATGGTGAAAAAAAGGTAAATTCTGTATTCATGATAAAGCTTTCAGTATACACCCAGGCGTAGCCCTTTATATATTCAGGATTGCGATATGGTTTGTGGATCAATCGCCCAAAATATTTCGGCAGCATGATTCACCGCCAATCTTTCAACTTGGCATGCAAGTTTTATTCAATCAAACACGATCCATGGTTAGATAGTTTTAGAAATAGTTTTTTTTTGGCAATTTAATATAATGTCAATATCTTAGAGTCCTATCATTTTTCTCAAATGTGGCCTCTTTTTGCTGAAGAAGAAAAGATCTGCTTAAAGCGATATGGTATTTTAAAATGACATTGCAAACACCAGCGTCGGCTGACCGTCACGAAGACAAAGGACCCATTAGCGAATTTTCTCAGGAAACTAGCCATCGGTGAGAACTGACAAGAATGTGAGGTTTGACGGCAACATTTGACTGAAAAGCCCCCTTTTGTCAGAAAGCTTGGCAACCAAAGCGGGAGACACTGCAGGGAACTCTCAAAGCGGTCAAAGTGCTAAATGATTATTCCTTTGAGCTGATTTTTAACATTTTCCCAGCAGGTATGGTAGAGCATTTTTAGAGACTGACCATTACTGGACTTTACAAAAAAATCTGTTCCTTTTCATCGAAAAAACAGAATTCACAATTTAGATGATGTAAGACTGAATTTGATAACTGTTCTGATGATGTAAAGCTGAATCTCCGGCATAGAACGCGAGAAATTAAACGTTTTTTACAAGATTTTCGGAAGAGTAGCAGTCTGCTTTTATTTTTCTGTCATTTATTCGTATCTCTTATTCAAGCTCTGCAAGTTATGACAAGAACGCCCAATCAATTCTAAATAGTTTGGCCACAAAATCTAAAGTTTATAATGAACTGGATAGAGTGATCCTTTAAGATATTGTATCGCCTTAAAATGTGCTCAAATTCTCAAAAAAAAAATTCGAGCACGTGCAAGCTGTCAAAATTTGAATACGACTACCCCTGACTCAGCAGCCCTGCTTGTTATTTTTGGAAAGTGTAATTGACAGTTGTTTCTGTAGGAAGTACATTCTTGACTTTCGCCTAGTGAAAGTACAAATACTAACATTTTGTCTTCGAATTTTTAATCGTCTATGACTTTTCTGTGAAGTCATGAAATTGTTTCTGTCAAACAGTTCGTGGTAACGAACTGTAAGTAAGGAGCGACCCCGGCTCAATGGTAACCGAAACTCTAGAAAACGGGTTTTTGATACCAATAGATATATCAAAAGAATCAGATTTCAATGCTGATTTCAAATATATAACTTTCATCAAGTTTAGTGCTACCCATCAAAAGTTACGCGCCTGAAAAAATTTGGCTGATTTTCGAAAAAAGGGGAAAGACCCCCTAAAAGTTATAGAACCTTAATGAAAATCACACCATCATATTCAGCGTATCAGAGAACCCTACTGTAGAGGTTTCAAGCTCCTATCTACAAAAATGTGGAATTTTCCATTTTTTTTGCCAGAAGAAAGATCACGGATGCGTGTTTATTTGTTTTTTTTTTTTTTTTTTTTCCCCAGGGGTGATCGTATCGACCCAGTGGTCCTAGAATATCGTGGGAGGGCTCATTGGAACGGAAATTAAAAGTTCTAGTGTCCTTTTTAAGTGACCAAAAAAAATGGAGGGCAACTAGGCCCCCTCCCACGCTCATTTTTTTTCCCAAAGTCACCCCGATCAAATTTTGAGATAGCCATTTTGTTCAGCATGGTCGAAAATATGATAAAAATGTCTTTTAGGATGACTTGATCCCCAAAGTCCCCAGGGGGAGGGCTGAAAGTTATGAACTTTACTCAATGTTAACATATAGTATTGGTTATTGGGAAGTATACAGACTTTTTCAGAGGAGATTTTTTCTGGTAGGTGGGGGAAGGAGAGGGTCGGGGGCTATATGGAAGGATCTTTCCATGAAGGAAGTTTTCATGGGGGAAGGGAAATTGCCATGAAGGGGGCGCCGGACTTGCCAGCATTATTTATTGGTTATTGGGAAGTATACAACCATTTTCAGGAAGGATTTTTTTCTGGAGGGGGGGGGGGGCTAGAGGAGGGGATTACTCTTGAGAATATTTCCGTGGAGGATGTTTCTTTGGGGTAAGGGACATTTCTATGAAGGGGGCGCCGGATTTCCAAGCATTATTTAAGAAACGATCAGAAGTTAAATAAAAAAAAAAAACAAGTTTTTTTTCAACTGAAATGTAAGAAGGAATATTAGAACTTAAACGAACAGAAATTATAACGTATGTGAGGGGGTTCTCCCCCAAGTCAATACCTCGCTCTTTACGCTACAGTTTTTTTTTTAGTGCTTTCAAAAGAGCTATCTATTCTAATTAAACGGCCTTTGTGATTCAGGGGTTTTGTGAATCAAAATTTTTTTTAACTTTTAACGTAAAGAGCGTGGTATTGACTAAGGGGAGAACCCTTCATATAAGTAATAACATATACGTAATAAAAAAAAAACAATAAAAAAACAAGCGATACGGCTCAATAGTAATCGAAACTTTTAAAAACGAATTTTGATGTCAATAAATGTATCAAAAGAATGTGTTTATAATGCTGATCCTAATATAAATTTTATTAAGTTTAGTATTACTCATCAAAGGCTACGAGCCTGAGAAAATTTACTCGATTTTTTAAAGAGGGGGGAAACATCCCCTACAAGTGATGAAAGAATTTTAATGAAAATCACACCGTCAGATTCAGCGTATCAGAAAACCCTATTACATAGGTTTCAAGCTTATATCTGCAAAAATCTCTGCAACTTTGTATTTTTTGCCAGAAGAAAAAATATACGAATATAGAAGTTAGTTACGTAAGTTAATTTGTAAAGACATCCATTTAGCAAAAGAAAAGTAAAATTTTTATGCAAATAAAAGCTGCATTAACTAAAAACGATCAGAAATTAATAAAAAAAAACAAGTTTTTTAAACTGAAAGTAAGGAGCGACATTAAAACTTAAAACGAACAGAAATTATTCCGTATATGAAAGGGGCTGTCCCCTCCTCAACGCCTCGCTCTTTACGCTAAAGTTTGACTCTGTCTCACAACTTTATTTTTTTAAAACAATAAAAAACTTTAGCGTAAAGAGCGAGGCGTTGAGGAGGGGACAGCCCCTTTCATATACGGAATAATTTCTGTTCGTTTTAAGTTTTAATGTCGCTCCTTACTTTCAGTTTAAAAAACTTGTTTTTTTTTTACTTAATCACGCCTAAAGATCGTATCTGATAGTTCCAAACTTCTGAGATAATTGCCAAAATCGTTTGCTAAGCAGACCTTAAAGGGGATTAGCAGGGCAATGTATCTTCGATAATACTTTGATCTTTCTGATCTATATTTTCTGGGTGATCTCCCCCTTTGAGAACAGCTTAGCATGCGGTTTTTGGCACTTATTTTGGGGAATTTTGGGATTTTGAAATATCAAATACGAGGGCGTATCCAGGAGGGATGGGGTGTTTGCCGGGTTTGGAGCCCCCTTCCCCAAAAGATAAAATAAAGTGTCTGACTCGTAAAAAAGTAAGAAAATGCATATAGCCTTAACAGATTTTTGATGCGTTTCGTAATTGTTTTTTGTAACTACCTTCTGGAGGAAAAATTCCCCCAGAAAAACTAGCCCCTCCCCTAAAAAAAATGGATACGTCCCGTATCACATATGAGCTATAGGAGCGACAGTGAAGAAATGTGTTTCTTGCTTTTTTTAATTTTGCTCTATTTGAAATTGTCAGTGTAGTAAGTTAACGAGTTAGTTGATGATGAATTTATTCATCATCAAGAGCGAGATATATTAAGAAGGGGGCAAACCCCTAATTGTAAATAATTACATAAATTATTACATTAATGTAATAATTACATTAATTATTACATTAAGAAGGAGGCAAACCCTCTCATATAGTAATAATTTCTGTTCGTTTTAAGTTTTGATGTTGCTCCTTACTTTCAGTTGAAATCACAGGTCTACCTATATCACAAGTCTACCTTTAATGACCTTCTAATGCCCAAAGGAGTCGCATTCACGAAGTTTCAACCAATCAAACGGATAAAGAAGCGCTTCATAACAGATTAATAAAATACCATACGAGGATAGGATAGTCAATAAAGCTCATCAGTCGGCTGAATCACGTCAAACATCTTCTCTTTTTCCAAAAACTTCACTTTTCTTCTCTTAAAACTTTAAATATAACGTCTCTTAGTCTTAATAAAGTGATTTCCTTTTAACAGAAATCAATTAATGCTTCTGTAATTACCACACTCACTCTTATCACAAAAAAAGGTTTAATTAAAAAAAAGGTTAAAAAGCTTTAATTAGGCTTCTTAAAAAAGGTTTAATTAAGCTTTTCCAAAAATTGCAAGGTACTTCCCCCTTTTCAAAAAAAATTACTATCTTCTATGTTTCTAATTTTTCAACCACCAATTTATTTCAATATTTCAATACCAATTTACCTCACTATCAGGACCTGAGCTCTTATTATTTTTCCATCGTTTTTAGTACTCTATCGAACTCTCCTTAACAAAAATGAATCTTCCCCTGCTTCCAGTTTGTCAAAACAAATTTCATTCTTTTCTCAATCATTTTCAACGACTTTAAAACGGTTTTACAGATTCTAAAAAAAAAACTCTGCCCATCTCTCTTTAATACAGTCCTTATAGGTAAATGAGGCCCCATTCCTATGATTAATTAAATAAAAGAAACAGTTTTTTTTTAACTGAAAGTAAGCAGCAACATTAAAACTTAAAATGGACAGAAATTATTTCGTATAAGAAGGGTTACCCTTCCTCCTCAATACCTCGCTCTTCACGCTACTCGATGCCTTTTTTATGCTCTTTCCAAATATGATAATAATTTTTGTCGGAAATGAATTTTACCCCCACCCCTATATATACCAATTCAGGGTATATATGTGCACATTAGGGGAGGGGGGGGGCAAATTTTATTTCTAATGTAAATGGGAGGTAAGTTTAAACTTTACCCTCACCCCCCTAATGTGCAAATATATACCCTGAATTGGTATATAGGGGTGGGGTGAAATTCATTTCCGACAAAAATGATTATTATATTTGGAAAGAGCATAAAAAAGGCATCGAGTGGTATATTCCCTTTATTTGAAAGTCAATAATATGATTTGGTAAAAATTTACCGAAAATAATCCTGGGATATAAAATAAACTGGGATAAAAGGAGATTCTTGTTGGGTATATATTGCTTCTAAAATTCCATTTTTTTAGATTTTTGATTACGATTTGCAATAAACACTCTAATTTTCTAACACAATCTATTTAGTATGATTCATTCTAAGATTGACGGTCAGGTTGTAGGATTTCCATTCTACAGGCAAATTTGGCACTGTTCTATTAACCGGGCTCTTTTATACAGTGCTAGTTTGGTTAATGCTAATAAAATAAAATAAAAAAGGATGAATATATAATAGTTTAGAAGCAAATTTGGGCTATATATTTGCACATTAGGGGGTGTGGGGCAAAGCATACCATATATTAAATACGTATTCTAACCTAACCTAACCTAGGTACCTTCCCCCCCCCCTAAACCCCAAAAAACAATAATTTAAATACAGTTCTTGCCTTTGTTTATATCATAGAAGGCATTGTAAACCTGTTTTCATCACCCGTCTCGATCTATTTCGTGACTGCTATGCATTGCCGTATTCAAAAGAGCCCGGTTAATAGAACAGTACCGCAAATTTACTATAACAATCTAATTGTTATTGACAATCGTACAACCAGATAAAAATAATCTACCATGAATTTAGTTAGAGGATATAAGAGTGGGTTGGGGGAGGAGAAGATCGGGTGTCAAATTCGTCAAAGCAAGCAGTTTTTGTGGCAAAACTATTTAGAATTAATTAAGAAATCTTGCCATGACTTGCAGAGCGTGGATAAAACATTCGAATGAATGAAAAACATGTAAAAGCTGACTATTACTTTCCCGAAAATCTGTGAAAAAATATTTTATTTCTCGCGTTCTACGCTGCAGATAGAGATATTCAGTTTTAAGGAATCTTGCATTATCAAAAAGAGTAAATTCTGTCTTTTCGATGAAACAGAGCAGAATTTTCTCTTTAAAGTTCGGTAATGGTCAGCCTCTAAAACTGCTCTAGCATAGATGCTGGGAAAACGCCAAAAATCAGCTCAAAGGAATTATGATTTAGTAATTTGACCGCTTTGGGAGTTCCCTGTAGTGTCTCCCACTCTAGATGACCATCTTTATGACAAAAGGGAGGCATTTCAGTCAAATTTCGCCGCCAAACCACACATTCTTGACATTCTGACTTTTAGCCACGCCCAATCATTCGTTTATGCTGTTTTACTTATATAAAGACGGGGGAGGGGGGAATTCGATGTATCCCACTATCATCGGAAGTGCATATAGTGATACAATTTGAAGTATTAGAAGTGGTCAAAAAATGGGTCACAAATTTAACAAGCTTAAGAGACAGAAAAAAAAGTCGGTGAGTTGAGGAAAACCATTTAAAACGAGTTAAATAAGAAATGGTCATGGATTTTGCAAAGTACGAAAAAACAGGGCACTTGTTAAACATCCCGACCCTACTTAAGAATTTTGATCTGTATGATCTGAGAAAAACCTAAGATGCAGGTATATTTGTATTAAATATTTAATATTTGAGATGATTAGGTAAGGTATTAAACATAATGCGTTCTGTGCGGCCTGCTTTCCATAATTTTTCTTCTGTAGTTTCTATAATGTTGTTTCTAAAGTATTATATTTTATCGTATTTTAGTACATCAATCTAACTTCACTTCTTAGGTGGGGTCGGGATATTTAACAAGCCCAAAAATCGTTTTAGTCGGCTAAAACGATTTTAGTCGACTAGTATCTCGAGATAGTAAATGCATTTCTGAGAGTCAGATCACAGATAAACCAGAAGCTTATTTAAATGATGTAACCCAAAAAAGACTTTTATTCTTTTTACTGAATGAGAATTTTGTGGAAAAAAAAAAATCACGTTTTGGGTAATATACGTTCATCGTGCGAAACAGATTACTTTGATACAAGTTCACAGCTTAACATGGTTTAAAACAATCAGTTTTTCGAAAAGGCAGGACTGCTAATGTCTCTAGAAATAAGGAATAGTGTAATCGGCTTGCGACGATACTACGCACGCAAAAATGAATCAATGGGAGTTAAGCACTCCTTTTTAACACACAAGTGTAATCCTTCTTTTTCTCTTTGATGAGAAAATAGGTACTTTGGTATTAGCTCCAACCCACGCGAGAACTCAAGTTTGGTTAATGCTAATGAAATAAAACAAAATAGGACGAAAATATAATAGATTAGAAAACAAATTTGGGCTATATATTTGCACATTAGGGGGGGGGGGTAAAGCATAGTCTATATTAAATACGTAACCTAACCTAAGTACCTCCCCTCTCCCACCCCAAAAACAATAGTTTAAATATTGTAAACACAATGACAAACCACGGTTTGCGATCCCTTCCTCTATTGACAGATACCCGTTTGACTAGTTTTCTTAAGCATTTCCGTGTACAGTATATCGCATGGGTTGCAGCTATAACAAAGTGCCAGAAAATATCTCCCTGAAAGATTACGATAGAAATGAAATCTACTCAACGTTCTATTAGCAGGCTCCCTATTGCGCGGTCATGAGGAGCGTTACGTATGGAAAGCTCAGCACTTTGGGCGAATTTCTACGACCGTCAAAACTGTTTACACGGCTTCTCTCACTCTGTACTGGTTTGTTCAATATTAGCATGATATGAACAATTTCGTGAAAGTAAAAGTACAATCATGAAAGAAAATGATCATGGCTCGGGTGAATGACCTACATCAAGGAGTGGTATGCAGGTGTCTTCCATTTAAAGAAACTTCTGCAAAATTTTGGACAAATTCCTAAATTTAAATATTCCCAGTGCTTGCGGTAATAGAAGCTCAACCAACATCGTCTTAGGCAAGCTGTTTAAACCAGCAGTAAAAAATCAGTTCAATGATGAAAGTTGCTCCAGGTTCACACAGAAAATAATTCCTCTGGTGGGCAATTTTCTTGAACCGTGGTAGTGAGCAATTTTAATTACCGTCATGTTCACATAGGATTGTCTCTTCTGTGACTGTTGCTGTTATTTAGGAGAAATCTAAACAACAATTTACACGGTGATTGTTGTTGCATGCAAAAATATCACAAAAAGCAGCCTTGTTGCACGCTATATTCATATTTTTTTAACTCAACAGATTGTGGTCAGAGGAACAGATGAGCTGCAATCTAGTAAAGGGGGAACCACAACCCATAGTAACCGAAAGTTTTAAAGCATATTTTGAAAAAAACTGCCTAGTGAAAAAAAATTCCTCATTTAAAGGTGACTCAGGAATAATAGCTATTATATAGAATATTTTAATAGTGAGTTTATTTTCTTTGGAACCACTGTGGTCGAAAATACTTAGCTAAAGATTTTGAGTCACTCAACTTGAAAAACAAGGAAAATCGCCTTTGCATGGCAGCGGCGATATGTTGCAAATTTTTTCGCCCGGGGTAGATGGCTACCGCAAGACTGTAGAGATGTTTAATCACTCGTTTCAATTAATTAATTCTTAATCATATCTGTGTTTTTTTTTTTGTAAATTAGTCTTGATAACGCCATCGACAAATGCCTTATGGCACAAGGAAGGCAGTTTTTGGTACCATTTTTTTTTTTTTTTAGCTGAAAGGCTGGGAAGCACAGCAAGGGTGTGATTATAATCCCGGTGTCTAAAACCTTGGTACTTGTTAAGAATCCGATAAACACGCGAGAAGTGAAGTTTCGTTAATGCTAATGAAATAAAATAGGATAAAAATATAATAGTTCAGAAACAATTTGGGCTGTATATTTGGACATTGGGCGGGGGGTAAAGCATAGCATATAATAAATACGTAACCTAACCAAACCGAACCAAACTTAGGTACCTTTTATTCCCCCTAAACCCCAAAAAACTAAAGTTTAAATATACTTACCGGAGTGAGAAACCTTTGTTTATATACAGCGTCTCACATAAGTATCGGGCAATGACTATCTGATTTTCGCAGTACAATTCTCAGTGTTAATCGGATTCTTAACAAGTACCATAACCCTTAACAGAAGGATTATAACCTTCCCCCTCTTTTATATTCTCTCCCCAGGCCCCCCAAAACTAAAAACGAGCTTTAAAAAACTGCCTCAGAAAAAAGTGCTTTTACTCGAATTCAATTTTTTTTTCTCTCCGGCACTAGCGGGGCACTGGAACATCATATTGGGTCAAAATGGGTAATTAGGCGCAGTGGCACAAATTCACGGAAGTTAGGGAGAGGGAGAAATTTATTTCTAAAGTTTTGAGAGGATGTAGTTTTTTCAATGAAAATACCTTAATGAAAATACCATAAAAAGGTACTTTACAAAATCTAGGGGAGAATCTTCGGGGGAATTTTCATCGTTTTCCTTATTGTATTATTCAAAGGCTATTACAAAGAGAAAGGAGGAATTACTATTCATTGGCTTATTTTCTGGCACATTTTCGTAAGCCAATTACATTATTTATTGCTATGTCAAATTTTGAGCGAATAAGAAGAACAGAAGCCTCATTGGTTCTTTTTGTGTGAAATTTTAAGTCAGTAAAACAACGAAAAGTTGTTTAAAACATTTCCTAAACATTTTCTAAAAGTTAACATTCCGAATAGTTCTTAAAATTTCTTAAACATTTCTTAAAAATGAACTCCCTATTTCACTGTAGTTATTAATATTTGAATCTAGTTTTACTCTATCTGTTATAAGATTTGTTGGTTTTGCACTTTTATGTTTGTAGACAGGGAATTTTTTGTTGTTTTATAGTTTTTGAAAGCTGCTTTAGAAATAAAATGTCGCGTCTTACTTTATAAATAATTTTAAATCATTTATATTATGAAAAATACCTTTTTTATTGAGTAAAAAGTCAATTAAATTCTTGATTATCTGCCTTATTTTTACCACACAACCCTCCAACAACACCACTTCCCACCCCCACAACTACCACACATCCTCACGTTCAATAGGCTAAGGTACTGTAGGTGATTAAAAAAAAAAAAAAGCGCGTGGCAATTCTGCCCAGGCTGTCTCAAAATCCAAAAAATAACAGGATATTAAAAAAAAACAACAACAGATTGATCACTGGGTTCTCGGCATAAGTAGTGAATGAGCTTCGGACTGAACGACACTTACATATTGTAATTTGCTTCACAACACTCGGATTCCAATTTCAACCTTATATTTGTAATTGTCGACTTAAAAAATCATTAAAGCCTTGACTTTTAGAGAAAATAATAACTTTTTTATGAAATATATAGGCTACTTATTCGGTTTAACGGCATTTCTGTTTTCGCAATTAATATCATAATATTTAGTCTCGCTGTCAACAAGCTCACACAATCTTGAACACAAACTCTGTTGAACCTAAGAGAGTGTGGAGTGTTGCCCAATCTTTATACATTTGTGTAGTCTATCCTTTTTTAAAATTAATTAAAAAAGGCAAACTTTTTCTTACGAAAGTAAAAAGCTAAGTTGAAACTAACGACGAACAAAATTGTTGCTTCGCAGATTACGTAAAACGGTACTTGTACATTATTCGGTACACAGTCGATAATGTGAATCTACAGATAAGACAATAACCAGTTTTCTTCGTTAGTTTATTTCAGCTTAGCGTGAGACAAAGACAAGTGACAGAATAGATGGGAAATATATCATTTGGGCTATTTATTTGCACATTAGAGGGGTGGGGGTAAAGTATTTGGTCAGTTTGAAGTTAGAAAACAATTCTTACTTCATAGCATGCAGAATAATGCAGACTAATGCTGCAAACCCGCTATACTTCACTCCCCCCCCCCCTTAATGCGCAAATATTTAGACCAAAACTGTTTCTAACGTACAGTATTATATTTCCATCATGTTTTGGTATTTTTCATTAGGATTAACCAAACTTAATTTTTCGAATGTGTACCGAATAATGCAGAAGTACCAAATTAAATATATGTTAGGGAGTTTGACCCCCCCCCCTGAAACGTTTGTCGGACTCCTAAACACGTAACAAAATGAGTATTAATAAATTTGTAATGTCTTTTTTAAAGTTTTTTTTGTACCCCCCCCCCCCCCAAGGGAAAAAAAAAATCCTTTTGTACCCCCTCCCCCTGAAGAGATCCTGGATACAGCCCTGGTTAATCATAATGAAATATACCAGAATCTGATGAAAATATAACACTTTAGTAACAAAATCATGGAAACTACCACAGAAAATTATGGAAAGTAGAACGCATAATAGTTTAAATACCTAATTATATTAAGTACATAACCTAACCAACTCTATATATTAAATAATTAATTTAAGTGTACCTGCATAGTAGTTTTTTTTTTCACTAAGGCTAGGCTAATTATCTCCGAATGTAGACAGAGAAACCGGTTTTAAACAGATCAAACTTCTTGAGTGTAGTCGGGATAACAAGCAAGTACCATATACATATATATTTATATATATATATATATATATATATATATATATATATATATATATATATATATATATATATATATATATATATATATATATATATATATATATATATATATATATATATATATATATATATATATATATATATATATATATATATATATATATATATATATATATATACATATATGTAAGCCCTCCTCCCTTGCGTACGTCCCTGAGTGGGGGAACACATATTTTATCCAATATACATATTTCCTATTGCTCAAACGAACTTCTTTTTTAGCACACGGTTTATATAATTATATATAATTTGGTGTATATATATTAACACGGTTTATATATATAATTATATAATTTGGATTGGTTACAGTCATCAAATTTATTCTGTAGCATTACCACTCTTTTTCCTTCAGTAAAGTATCTACTTGTGAATCAGTGATCCATGGTAGGTTTGTGCATTCCCACGAGACTTTACCAAAATATTTCTTTTTTGTTATTTGACAAAAATTCTCATAGCCTGCAAATTAGTTTCTTAAAATGCAAATAAAATTTCCCACCGCAAAGAGAATAGGTTTGAAACAGGAAATAGGCAAAACCAAAATTGGTAGTGTTTATACCTGACTAATTGATGAATTCAGCTGTCTACACCAACAAGCTTTTATCATGGTGGCAGCAGTAGCTGCAACCTAGTAAAGAGAAAACGGTACTTCTTTAGTATCCAGTAAACACGCGACAAGTGAAGTTTTCTTGATGCTAATGAAATTAAAACAAAATAGGATGAAAATATAATAGTTCAAAAACAAATTTGGGCTATATTATTTAATAATGATTAATAACTTAATAATGGGTAATAATGTTTAATAATCTTTTATGTTTAATAATTTTTTACCCCAAAATGGGGTAAAAAATTTTCAAAATTATCATAAGGGGCAATGAAATATATAAGATGAAAGATGCTAAAAAGAGATATAACAGAGAATTTTTGGGGTAATGATTAAAAAAGTTCCCCGACGCTGCTTTAAGTCTACGTGATTGACGAAAGGGGCCATGGTTTAGGCCCTACTGCTTCCTAACTTATATTTTCCCCTATACCCATTTTAAAAACTAGACCTTACAACATTCAGCTTAGAAATAAGTTTTGCCGACATAATTTTATGCAAAAAAATAACTTACCAAGTAGACTGCAAGGGGTCTTTCATGAGTACGTAAGTACCTTTTCTGCAATTCTGTTTGGTTTAAGGCATGTCTGATATGCAAAGCCGAGGCATCAAAAACACCATAGCGATGATCAGAGCTTAGACTATTGCCATTTTCAGATCTTCCAGAAGAGTTTCTAATTCCAAGAGCATCTGCATCAATACTACTCTTGCCTCCAGCACGTATTTGCTCATTCACATAATATGAGCGTGGCACATTTAGTGCCGATCTTATAACAACAGCACTACCATCCAGGTGACCTGGTCCGATTTTCGGCACATGTGATGTACAGTACACTTCCTTGTCATCAATATCATTTTGATTGTTGCAATATGATTTAAGGGTAAGCTTAGATCCACAAAGAGCACACTTGAAACAACCTTGATGAAAGAACGTGCAGTCCTTAAGAGGGCCAATGCGGTCAACCGGATAAACAGTGTTCGCACATCTAAAACAGTGATTCTCGTAAAAGTTCGACTGCATGTTTTGAAACGGCAGGCATCCCTTTGTGTTTGGTATCCTTACGACATGTCGGCTTACCTTTTCGTTCCTATAATGATGAATATGTCAGTAAGAACATAGAACGAACAGTTATAGGAACTCTCATGATCAAGTAAAAAAGTTTGTCTAGAGTTAGTTTTTAAGTTGAAACCGCCAACTTAAAGTGAAACTTAAATTTGCCCTTAAGTTAATTTTTGGTTAAATTTAAATCAGCCCAATACAGTCTACCGGATAAAAACTACAGTATTTAGTCATCTAAAACATTAGTTCGTAAAAATTTGACTATATATCTGAAGCGACCGGCATCCCTTTTTGTTTGAAATCCTAAAGAAATATTGGTTTAACTTTTCTTTTCTATAATGATCAAAGTATCAGTACACAAATAAGACAAAGGTACAGAAGCAGACATAATGAATTAATAACGTTTGTAAAAAGACCGTTTCTAAGATCAGTAGTAGCCAAGACCGTATTCAGGGGCGGGGTGGGGGTTTTGACCCCTCCCCCATGTTTGTCCGATTCGTAAAAACGTAATAAAAATGCATATAAACAAATTTTTGATACGTTTTAAAAGCTTTTGTAACCCCTCCCCCACCAAAAAAAATAAACCGTCTCGAACAAAAATCCCGGGTACGGCCCTGGTAGCAGCTTATGTTAGAGAACTACTATTAACAAAGAAGGTGAGGCTAATAGTTGGTTCGGTGTAAAATCAGGAGTTTAGCAGGGTTACATTTTAAATTATTTTCTAAAATTCCGTCCTAAAGAAACTACTATTAAGAAAGAAGGTGAGGTTAATAGTTGGTTCGGTGTAAAATCAGGAGTTTATCAGGGTTATATTCTAAATTATTTTCTAGAATTCCGTCCTAAAGAATCTGAGAGGCTACGGAGGGGGGGGGACATAGCATTAAACAGGAATGCAAAATACTTCTATACGCAGCATCATTAGTGAGGATGCTGGATATAAAGAATATTTAAAAAGTGGAATAGCTAGACCACAGGACTTTTTTTTCACAGTTGAAAAAGGTTGGAAGAATAGGAATAGAAGGTATGTTTGTGGCTTGGGTTTTAAACATTGGTTTTTTAAAATGGAGGCTCAAAACCAAAGGTTAAAAGGTTTCTGACCATGGTAATTGCATTTAGAGAGGTTTCTTGCAAAGCTAAATCAGGGGGGGGGCAAGTTTGAACCTCTCCCCCCGCCCAAATTTTTTGTCTTATTCGTAAAAACGTGACAAGCATGCATATAAATAAAATGTAATACTTTTAAAGTTTTTTACCCCCCCCCCCCTTTAAACAAAAATCCTGGCTAGGGGCCTTGTTTCAAGCCTTTTTTAAATGAAAAAAAAATGTTGCATAGATTGCAACACCACTTATTTGGACTGATTAGGTTCTTCATATACCTTATGTTATGGTGATTATTGATTGCATTCGTTATTATTGTCATGTTCAAATGATAATGTTTTCGGTGCACTAGAATTATGCTTGTGTATATTTGAAAAAAATTCGTTTGTTTTCATGTTCACAAGAAAACAAACGGAAATAAAGAAAAAAACATACAAAACAATTAAAAAAAAAAAAACAAGAAAATAAAATAAGCAATTCAAACAGGAAAAACAGCATACAAAACAATTAAAGGAAAAAAAAGAACACCAATGTAAACATAATCATCACTGAAACACAAATAAACCGCATCAACCTCTTAATAAGTAAAAAGCATCCATTCCCCAACATTTTACCACCCGTAGCTCCCCCCTATCCACTTCACCTACTTCATTTCTCGAATTTTCTATTTTGTTTTAAAGGTTGTGATTCATTATGGCTAAGTAAAAATATTAAAAATACTTCCTGTAAATAAGTGTTCACAACAACTAGTCGTTTTACACACGGCTATTTTTATGCCATATGGTAGCACGGGAGCTAATTTCAACGGGCCGACAGTCAAAGAACTCTACTTTGAGTAGTTATAAGGTATGATGAAAGCTCAGTCAGAAATTATTTCAGAATAATAAAAAAAAAAATATAATATGATACGATTTTCCGAACTCGATGATCCTAATATATATATATATATATATATATATATATATATATATATATATATATATATATATATAGTATATATATATATATATATATATATATATATATATATATATATATATATATATATATATATATATATATATATTATATATATATATATATATATATATATATATATATATATATATATATATATATATATATATATATATTATCCTTGCTCCTCCAGAAGTTTCCTGTTCACATATGTTGCAGAAATGGGAAAAGCCCACTTCTTCAAGAACAAATTGATGGGGCATGAATAAGGGGGAGGGGGTAGATTCCAACCACCAGTCTTGAAAAGAAAAAACCCAACGGCGACACAATAAATACTAGATGTCCCTATTATTGCATCGTTATCAATTTATTGCCCAAATCCTCTTCTATGCAGTGTACAAAGAAATTTATCGAAGGTGGGCCTGAAGCCTAAGTGTGGGGGAGGGGGGCAGGATGAATTATAAATTTATCAAATCTCCCTTCTAAATGCGGATGGAATATGTGATAAATATACTCAAGGCCGTATTCGAGGGGCGGGGGCTAGGGGTTTCTGACCACCAAAAAATTTCTGCCGGCTCGTAAAAACGTAACAAATGCATATAAACACATTTTAATGCGTTTTTTAATTTTTTGTAACCCCCCCCCCCCCCCCAAAAAAAATCATGGCCACTACCCTGACTTTAGGAGTACATATGCAAAATAAACAGTAAACATATTGTACATTTTGAGGGATGGGACTGGAGGACCACCCGCCACTCTTTTCTAAGTGATTGCGCCTTTCTTTAAAGCCCACAGAAGACCTTAGAACATATATAATATCCTATTGGTTAGGGTATGTGTGTTCCATGACTATCTGAGGCATCTATGATGTAGGCTATTTGGATTCGCAAATTCCTCAAGCTAATAAGGGATTCAAAGGATGTTACAACTTTCCAGATAAGGTGTCAGTCAGCATACGAGCCATTTCTAAGGCTCTGTAATACCTAAAATGGAAGCTGATGTGCAGCATTCAGAGGAATATCAATGACTCATTGTAACCATAAATGTTGCAGGATCGGTTCCTCATGTTAAGATTATTCAACTAGATTTGGGTTCCATTGTTTTTGAATTAGATGACGAAGGTGGTAGTTTTTAAGGTTTATTATTCTATAATTTTGTTATTGGATTTAGAGGAGTAAACAAAGTAATCTGAATATTCTTTTTGGTAATTATTAACGATCCAGAAAACACGCAAGCAGTGAAGTTCCGTTAACGCTAATGAAATTAAAACAAAATAGTATGAAAATATAATAGTTTATGAACAAATTTGGGCTATATATTTGCACATTAGGGGGGGGAGGGGGTAAAGCATAGCTTATATTAAATATCTAACCTAACCTAGGTATCTTTTTTTGCCCCTTCAACCCAAAAAAAAAACTAAAGTTTAAACATTTTTCACGCAGTGAGCAATACCTCACAAGGCAGCGGAAACCTGTTTTTCATTAAGATTTCATTAGCTTCTAGATGCGATTCTTCCCGTGTTTTCTGGATTCTTAATAAGTACCTTCTTTTTTAAAAGTTTTTTTTTCATTAGTGAAGCAGTTATTAAAACCGAGGGAGGGGGGGGTCCCTTTCCGACAATGGTGTAATCTCACGACGCCATATGTTCCGTATAGTCCCGCCACGCTTTAAACAGTTTCTACCACGCTTGGCACACCTCCGCCATGCTTGGCATGTGCCACCTGGTGCACGAGCACGGTAATTTGCAACATATTTCATACTTCAAAAGAGCATGAACTTTATTTATACCCCCCCCGAAATAAAAGAAAATCAAAAACGAGTTTTTTGATTTGTCATAAAAATACATGTAATCACGAAGAAAAAATTACGCAAGTGAAAATTACGTCCCCAGATATGCCTTAATAAAAAAAAAATTATTTCGATTGTTTAAAATTCAACATTTCTAATTAATAAATAAAATAAAAAATAAAGACACTAAAATAGAAAACTAAAATTTCTAAGAAAATGAAGTATACTAGTCTTCACACTTGTAATTTATTTTCATTTAAATAAAAGCACAGTGACTAGCCGACTATTACTATGAATACTACCAACTTAATGTAGCATCAAGGCGCCTAAGGCCAACATAGATTGCCTCCCATTGTCCTTAATCGACTGATGCTAATCAGAAAATTATATGAAAGATTCTAATTAACTCGAATTAGCGCTAGCAAAATTTCAGTATTAGCAACATTTAATTGTGAATGGGCCTTAAGAGATTTCACAGAAAAAAACGGTATTCTGCCAGTATAATATTTTACAACAAGTACCACATGGCATTTAATAAACTCGAATTAGCACTAGCTAAATTTCAGTATTAGCAACATTTAATTGTGAATGGGCCTTAAGGAATTTCACAGAAAAAACGATATTCTGTCAGTATAATATTTTGCAACAAGTACCACATTATAATTCAATAAACTCGAATTAGCGCTAGCTAAATTTCAGTATTAGCAAGAATTAATTGTGAATGGGCCTTAAGGAATTTCACAGAAAAAACGATATTCTGTCAGTATAATATTTTGCAACAAGTACCACATTAACATTTAATAAACTCGAATTAGCGCTAGCTAAATTTCAGTATTAGCAACATTTAACTGTGAATGGGCCTTAAGGAATTTCACAGAAAAAACGATATTCTGTCAGTATAATAATTTGCAACAAGTACCACATTAACATTTAATAAACTCGAATTAGCGCTAGCTAAATTTCAGTATTAGCAACATTTAATTGTGAATGGGCCTTAAGGAATTTCACAGAAAAAAACGATATTCTGTCAGTATGATATTTTGCAGCAAGTACCATATTATAATTCAATAAACTCGAATTAGCGCTAGCTAAATTTCAGTATTAGCAACATTTAATAGTGAATGGGCCTTAAGGAATTTCACAGAAAAAACGGTATTCTGTCAGTATAATATTTTGCAACAAGTACCACATTATAATTTAATAAACTTGAATTAGCGCTAGCTAAATTTCAGTATTAGCAACATTTAATTGTGAATGGGCCTTAAGGAATTTCACAGTAAAAACGATATTATGTCAGTAGAATATTTTGCAACCTTCACAATACAAGATATATTACATAATACACCATCACGTCTTGTATATGATGACACCATCACGTCGGTGTATATGATGGTGTATACACCATCATGGAATCGTTTATTCTACCAGAGAATCACTCCTGTTGCCATGGTTGTCGTCAAATTTTTCAGAAGTGTCCCAGTGCTAGTCAAGAAGATGTACATCTAGTTTCCCTGTCTTCACACCAAAGCTTTGTTTGTTCCAGGGTCTAAATTTTAAATTTAAGCATTCATTCATCAAATCTATAATGCTTAGATCCCCCTCCCCCCACAGAGAAAGACTAATCAAACATTTAGAACGATGTAAACTTAGATGGGTCAAAATCTAGACTAGGTCTTTAAAAATGCCAATCTGGTAACCTTGCGAAAAACGCTTACGAAACTTTGCAGAACCAAAGGGCACATTTGAGTTCCAAGTGAAGAACGGAAAGAAGGATAAATCACCAAAACGAATTAGATTAGTGAGTAACATTTGCATCGTTCTTAGAAAAGGACTAAGCAAACTAGGTCTTGAAAAAACACCAATAGAAATAACGTCAATGTGGCAACCCTGTGAATAGTCCTTCGAAATTTTGCAGAACCAAAGGGTATAAAACATTCAAATATCTTTGCTCTCATGAGAAATAATACTCATGGTTATGAGTACTTTCGTTGTCCCTATTGATAATAACTTAATAAAAATTTATTCAACACACGTTCCTTCACCCTGTAATAAGCATCAATTAGCTTGTATTATCAAACGCACAGGAGTAGACCGGCTGTGTCTTTAGTCAGAAAAAACCTGAACTATTTTTTTAAATAATAACCATTTGTTTCATAAATATTGTTATTTTGATTCAATTCTTACAAAAAGAATACTGACAATTCGGCAAATATACAAGAACCTTTCATTGTAAAAAGTTTACAATATTCCTATTTGAAATTTTTTAATAGAAAAAAAAAACAAATTCCAATGAAATTTATTTAAAAATGTAGAGCTGATAAAGAAAAAACTAATTTCATATCAAAATCCAGAAACACAAATATAATTAAGATCATTTTTAAAATGATGTACCTAAGACCTAAGACCAGAAAAAAATATAGGTTTGGACATTAATCGACACAATTAAGTTGATAGGGCAATCGAGTCATCCCTAATAAGAAAGATATTTGATGATGATAATTTATTGGCGATACTTAGGTAACTTGGCACATTTGCGCATTAAGGTCAGAAATCCTTTTTAGTATTTAATAAACTAAAATCACAAGTTTCTCAGAATGAAAGTAAAACAGCATCGTTCAGAGTTAAAAAAAAAGCATAAGCTTTCTCTAAATGAAAAGATCTGAGGATCGTCCTGTCGTCCCAACCAGCCTCTTGATCTCTATGCTCAAGTTTAAACTTTAGCTGGAATCAAATTCGCATGATTTCTTTATGCTAGTAACTTTTAATCAATGAGCTTAAAATTACATATGCCATTGAGAAATATTACTGTAGAAATTCGGTACGCTTTAGACTCTCTGTCTAATCTGTGGAACCGTCCAGAGGAGGACTTAAATTGACTATGGTGAATTAGTTTATGAGGTAATCACGCAAATACTGATACTGATTCTACTGATCATGCAATCACTGATGCTTCATATTAATCAGCATGAAGCAATCAGGCTACGACAAGTTAGCTACTTCCATTGCATTATTTCTAATTGTGATTGAGCTGTAAATTTACATACTCGTCTTCGTTTCAATGATTTTGATTATTTAGAGCCCAGATTGAAAGACTGAACTATTTCAGGACCGAAGAAAAATAATTTTTTCCAACATGTAATAAAGACCTGCAATTATTTGAGATGCAAATGCTGATACGTGACGCTCGAGAGGAAAAAGTACCAGCATATGTATGATAAAAGTGAAAAGGTTATTTGCCTACAGGTATTATGAGTTTGTCAAAGCTATTTGATGATTAATGGAAGGTTGTTGATAGAAAGTCGTCAATCTAATTTTGAGGGGGTTCCTAGAGGCAAAAAGAAGAAAAAACACGGTTGAACAACTCAGTAAATGAAGCTCTCTTTATATGGTATCAGTTGTAGTCATTCCGGTCGGGCCATGTCGTATTACCTGCATTTAACTGACTCTCAACCATATTTAAATTCTCTTTCATATATTCAGGGTTTTATTCAATTTAGCTACGTTAAAAAAACAAAATTCGATCATGTCATTTTTGTGTGTTGTACATATTTACAAAATAGTATTTTCGTCAAATTTTATGCCCAAACTCAAGCAGTAATGATGATTTGTTACTGTCGAGCTTTGAGAAGAAAAACTTAATTGGCAATAATCATATAGCTCAGGAAGAAATGAAATAGCTGTTACATAGTGAAAGCTTTTAATGTTAGAGGACTATTTTGTTATTTGATTCAGGCAGGTAGGTATGTGCAAACCAATCTTGGTAGATAATAGATGGCAGCCGACTGATGTGCCATGCTGTCTATAGAATCGCTCTTCTATTGATATCATAATCACAGAGAGAAGATGGAGTTATCTTGAACACTTCCTTTGGATGGAGAAGTCAAGAATCCTCCACCATGTGCAGCAAAGGCAGCAGTGTGGGCATCAACCGAGACCGAAAAATACGCTCAGGCACAAAACCGTATTCTCCGAGTGCAGATTAGTCACTTAAACTCCATTAGGAAGACGTCCCCGTCACAGAAACCCTGCGAGATATCCACAGAGGCTTCGTCAATGGTACTATTCCCACAAGAGCATGAAGACTTGGCCTCCATCGGAAAAAATCACTGATACCAGTCTTGTTTATATCGTCTTCCGAACTAAGCATTTTAATAACTAATTCTTACTTCATTATTGAAGAAAATTTCTATGTATTGGGTTTTTGCATTACGATTCCAGTTAAATCGACCCCCCCCCCATAGTGGCTGGATACTTTCCTAGGCTTAGCATCAAGTTTTCACATATTTTTTGTATTCTTTTTTGGTACTTATTTCGCATTAGCATTTAATTCTTATTGCTAAGTAAAAAAAAACATAGTGTTTAGTCTAAGACTGACCCTATCATTAGAGAAGTGGCTGGGATTCAAGTAAATCGGAAGCACCTCTGAAAATTAAGTTGACAGAAATTTTCTGAATGATTTCTGAAAAATTTCTGAAAATTTTTCAAAATTTTGGGTGATGATTGGACTTTCGTTGGGTTTGATGTTTCAAGTTCCAGCAAGTATGTTTGGAAAGAGACAATTTTTTTAACACTCACTGTAATTCTATATGATCGGGTTTTGTTCTGTTTTAAGTTTGGCAACATTTTCTGCAGTAAACTTCTCTGATTTTCTTTTATTACATTTCATTCCCAACGAGGATTTGAAATCAGACTTTCCCGGCTAAGGAAAATAGCATTTTGGTAAATGCACAAAGGATCATTTACGTTATTTATACCCAATGATTGGTACATTATAACAACCACCTATTAACTTTGTGAATTTTCTCTTGTGTTTTAAATACCCGATCTTTCGAAAACTGAACAATTTATATCTGTATCTGCACTGAAGTTAGTTATATCCGCATGGAAAGTACAACATGTACCAGTACTGTACATGTTTCAAACAGGATCTATTAATTGATTCTTTAAAGAAAATAAGAAGAAAAGGCAACACAGAAAAGGTACTTGCGTGTTATCCCGACCCCATCAAGAAGTCAAGTCAGGTTGATCATAATGAAATTTACTTAAATATGATGAAAATATGATACTTTAGTAACAAATTATGGAAACTACAACAGAGAATTATGGAAAGCAGGCCGCCCAGAACGAATTATATTAAATACCTAACCAACTTTATATATCATATATTTAATTACATTATGCCTACATAGTAATTCGTTTCACTTAGGCTCTGATTATCTGAGAGTTTTCACAGAATAACCGGTTGTAAATAGATCACACTTCTTGGGTGTGGTCGGGATAACACCTAAGTACTCAGAAAAATAGCCAACTAACGTAGTACAATTACTACAACTACTACTACAAATGACTCATTACGAGCCAAGCCGCTTTAGCCCAACTCAGCTGAGCATGCTCCTCCAATATTCAAAGCTTCACTTTGTACTTCTTTCAACTGAATCTCCAAGTACCTTTAAATTCTTTTTTATGATATATCCCCACCCTACTGGGGAGGATCTGTTTCTCGTTTTGCCCCACATGGATAGCCTAAGACCTGATTTTTGTTATATCGTCCAAGGCCGTATCCAGGGGGTTAAGGGGTTTGACCCCCCCCCCCAAATGTTTGTCCGACTCGTAAAAATGTAACAGAAATGATTATAACAATTTTTTGATACATTTCTTAAGTTTTTTGTAGCCCCCCCCCCTGAAAAAAAAACTTTTGTAAAACCCTCCCTTGAAAAAAAAATCCTGAATACGACCCTGCTCTTATCCTTCATCCGTAAAACATGACCTGACCATTTTAAAGTTTCTTTCGTTATAGCCCTAGAAAGTGGGATCGAACCCCAGTTGTCTTAGAGCTTCTTGTTTAATATACGGTGATTCAAAGGAGTACCTAAACTATCAAAACAGTTTGTGGTAACGAACTGTAAGTAAGGAGCGACTCGGCTTAATGGTAACCAAAACTCTCAAAAATGAAATTTTGATATCAATAGATATATCAAAAGAATTGGATTTTTGTGCTTATTCCAAATATGTAAGATTCATTAGGTTTCCTGCTACGAGCCTGAGAAAAATCAAACAATGAGAAAAGTCAAAGATGAAAATAACACCATCAAGTTCAACGTATCAGAGAGTCCGTTACGTAACTCTACGTAACAGAGAGTTAGGTAACAGAGAGTCTGATACGTAACTGTAACTGTAGAGGTTTCAAGCTCCCATCTCCAAAAATGTGAAATTTTTTTCCAGAACAAAGACCACGGATGTTGTGTTTGTTTTTTTTTTCCTGGGGTGATTATATCGAACCAATGATCTTAGAATATGGGGAGAGGGTTCATTATAAACAAAAATTAAAAGTTTTAGTGGTCTTTTTAAGTGATCAAAAGATTGGAGGGCAACTAACCCTTTAGCCATTTTGTTCAGCATAGTTAAGAAGCCCAATAACTATGTCTTTGGAGATAGCACGACCTTCCACAGCCCCTGGGGAAGGGATGTAAGTTGTGAAATTTGTCCATAGTTTTACGTATAGTATTTATGATTGGGGAGTATACAGACATTGTTCAGCGGGGAGGGTTACACACTGAGAATTTTCCGTGGCGAGGGAAGTTTCCGGGGCTGAATTTTCCAGGGCAATTTTACACTTGCTAATGTGCCAGAATTCCTATACGATTTTTTTTTGTCTTACTTTCTCTTTGTCGAATCAACTTTACATGTGGAGATGTTCTGGGGGAATTTTCCGAGGGAAACTTTCAGTGGGGTCGGAATTATCTGGAGGATTTTTTCATAGGGGGGGGGATTCCGCAGGAGATTCTCCATGGGGGAATCTTCTGCGGAAGAAATTCACCATGGGGGTATTTTTGGCGGAAACAACTTTCCATGGTAGGGGGATTTCCTGGAAAAAAATCCCACGGATGGGAGATTTCCGGCATGATTTGAAAAAGATCAGATATCGAAGTCTTTTTAAAATGAAAGTATGCTAAGAAGAATTTTTCAGGCGGAATGATCTGCAAGAAGTTTTTCGGGGAACTTTCAGCGAGGATAGTAGAGATGACCCTAAAGGTCCTACTGGGGCTCCTTATATGGGCATAGAACCACGTGGTTAATGGGGTCAATGGCCTCTTTCTCCAGGTGTGTTTTTTGGCACGCTCTCAACGTAGGTCAATGTTGTTATTGTTTCCGAGGCAAAATGCCAAGGTCAATGTTATTGTTGTTTTGAACAGAGTCATTAGAGAGAACACGTGGTTAATGGGGTCAATGTTGTTGTTGTAAGTGCACGCTCGAGGCAGATGTCAAGGTCAATGTTGTTATTGTTATTCGAGCCAGATGTTATGAGGTTCCGAGAAACAGTTAATGACATTTCCTTCCTGTTCGAGGCAGATGTTATGATCCGAAAATAGTATTTGTTATTGTTTCCGAGCCAAATGTTACGAGTTCCCGGGAAACAGCTACATCCCCCTTCTCAGCCAATCAGAGGGCTCCTCCTTCGAAAGAGGCAACGTCACAGAGTTACCCCTCTCCCTTTCCTACACTTTGAATTTATGGCGCGAGGACAATCAGTTTCGTTAGTTTTTAGTTAGCAGAGTATAACATGAGTGACCAAGTTGAGTTAGAAATATCCTTTTATTGCAACTGTTCTATTTGTAAAGGACATTTTCATGATTTTGAGTATTCGCATGAACCTACTGAATGTTTAGATAGCTTAGAGGGAGAGACAGATGAGAAGAATCTGGAGGAAACGAGAAGAAAAATTATATGTGACATGGAGAGAAATTTATACCGATTGCAAGTAAGCTCAGATAAAAGAAGGATGGATATGATAGAAAAGGAGGATCAAAAGAAGAGACTGGTAAAACAGGGCTTTCTCTATAGTGCAAAAGACAACAGTGAAAACTCAAAGAAAAATGTGTATAGTGCAAGTTATAACTCGGTTTATTATGATGATTATGCTCCAAGAGAAGAGAAAAAGTGGCCCTTTAAGAGACAACATAAGAGGTCATTCTACGAAAAGGATTTTAAACAACGGAAACCATGGTGGAAGTGTTCTCATATACCATTTTACGATAAATCCCATTTTTGATATGCTTGATAAGTTTTATACCATATTCATACAATAAATTTGTTTCTGATATCTTAATTTTCTCATACTCGATATGCATAGAGTAAGGATACCAGCAGAGACTACGATACATGAATAGTTCAGATTGATTAGATCACCCCTTAGAGTGTTCTCAGTCCACAACCAAGTTTTCTATCAAAGATAAAAAAAAATCATTTTTCTAATCTTTATTCATTTGACAAATCAATATTTATAATAGTTTTTTATATACACAATCTCGGGTTCAATTATCAGAATATCTATGTATTCATCCTCCACTACCACTATGTCTAGCAGAGGGGGTGGTATATACATTCAATTTCAAACTCAGGTTCATCACCTATTGATATATCTAGGAGAAGAGGCATCTCCTCAAATAAATCCTCGCGTACTCCTATAGTAGGCAAACTAGGGGCCAACCGCTCGTCATCCTCTATGCAAAGACGACCTGAAGGCCCCCGCCGTACCAAGTCCTCAGATGTATATGAAAGACCGTCTTCAGTATAGTGCACTTCTAGCACGACATCATCACTAGCATCAATTGCTGTACTAGCACGGAGAAGAAGCTCCTCCTCCTCAACTGTGAGCTCCCACTCACTCCATACATCCTAAAAGATTGAGAACGCTATGATCAAAAACTCGAGTTTCCTGCGGAGAACCTATATTAGTTCAGATTTTACGGGAATAGTTCATTTTCGAACCAATATATCTACCAAAAGTTCAACACCTGAGTTAAACTAAGAGGTTTCAACTTCAGGAAAAAATTACATTTTGACAGGATTTGACAATTTACTAAATTTAAAGTATTGTTTAGTTTTTAAAATGTTTTCTGTCACTCATCATCATCTTTTATTCATTCACAAACAATACTAAAGAAAACCGCTTCCCACGGTTTATTGATTTTAAATTATTAAGAAGGATATTATTTCGTTGAAATATGCATTTTACATTTTTAATTTTCATGCTTTTTGATAATTATCTTGTCCTTCTGGTGTAAATTGCAGCTGAAGGCTTATCACAAAATCACAGTTTCAAGTTTTTTAATATACTAAAATTGACGGAAGCTAGAAAATGTGAAAACTTCTTTTCATCCGAATATTCTTCAGAGCCCAACCTAACTACGATCTGAAAACAATAATATAACTTATAGTTGAACAAGTTAATTTTTTTTAAAATATCTTTTTTTCTGACATCATATGGAACTTGCAAATTACTATAAGTAGTAACTAATTACTTCATTTTTAAAAAACTTATAATTAATTGAACCAACAATCCAAATTTTTTTTTGATATGGCAAACACGAAAAAGAATATACATCTACCCGAGTCAAAAAAAGGTCCAACCAATATTTTTTGGTTTATTCACACCCCCCCCCCCCCCAAACAAGCAGTGCAGTTAAAAGCTTCTTAGAATCTATACTTAGACCGTGAAACTAGAAGAAACTAAATTTTCTGTAAAGTTATGTCTAACGATAGACTTATTAGAGAGACAGAAACTCTTTTTCCACAACCCACAAGAGGATATTTTTTAAGTAAAAAGTAAAGAGCTGCTACACTAAATCAAAGATGAACAGAAATAATGTCGAATAATTTGTCAAACATAAACCTATATCCAATGATATATTTAATTGGGTGACAAAAAACTTTTTCCACAAGAGGTTATTTTTCAATTAAAAGTAAAGAGCTGCTACACTAAATCAAAGATGAACAGAAATAATTGTTCAAAAGTAAACTTATGCATAATGATATATTTAATAGAGCAGTAAGTCTACCTTTGAAAAGCGTGCTAGAACATCTAGAAAGAAGGTATCATATCTAAATTAGTATTTTTTTTTATTAATATAGTAAATAAAATTATACCTAATAAAAAAAAAAAAAAACAAAAAAAAAACAAAAAAGCAAAAGAAAAAACTCGATAGGCAAGCGCCCAGCGGGCTTGAACCCTTACACAAATTTGAAGAATTTCCACATTCTGTTATACAACATATTTTGATGCTTCCGCGAAATTAATCTCATCAATTTTGTTAAGTTTGACTCATGGTAAAATATGATGTGTGCCCATTGCGGGCAAATATATCCCTTAACAAAAAAATACGCATGTGTTTACACAAAGAGACAAACTCGATAGGCAAGCGTCCAGCGGGCTTGAACCCTTACACAAATTTGAAGAATTTCCACATTCTGTTATACAACATATTTTGATGCTTCCGCACAATTAATCTCATCAATTTTGTAAAGTTTGACTCATGGTAAAATATGATGTGTGCCCATTGCGGGCAAATATATCCCTTAACAAAAAAATACGCATATGTCTACACAAAGAGACAGTTTTACTGTTATGGATATGATTCAATACTCACTACAAATCAAATGGGCTCTTAGTCTCCTTTCAAATGAATAGGAGTTCAACTTCTGAGCGATAAAAAATTATTTGACATAATTGGTAAGTGCTCGTATTGCCTAGGCAATTACTTGAGGTTATAGAGCGGATAGCTAAACCCAATATTCCTCAAGATCCCCCCCAGGCTCCCAAAGAGCCCCCAGACCCCAAAGACTCCCCGGGCTCCCAAAGGCCCTTCCCCTGTCCCCAAAGGTCCACCGGGACTTCCAAAAGACCAATTGGTGCTCAAGGGCACCCCCCCCAGACCCCAAAAAGCCATACCCGAGCCCCCGAAGGCCCATCCACCGTCCACAAGGTCCACCAGACCCACAAAGGTCCTCCCCCGGTCTCCAAAGGTCCCCAAACCCCCAAAGGCCCTCCCCTGATCCTCAAAGGCCGCCAGGCTTCCAAAGGATCCCCAAGCCCACAAAGACCCTTCCCCGATCTCCAAAGGCCTCCCCGGGCTCCCAAAGGCTCTCGTACCCTCAAAGACCCCCCCCCCCCTTGCCCCCAAAGGACCCCCGAGCCCTTCCATTTCTCCCACCAAAGAGGATGCGATAAGGTTTATTCTTTTTTTCATATCGCTTGACGAATAGACTATCTGGCATTACAAAGAAGGGAATAGAAAGAGCTCTGTCTTATAAGGTGCAATCGTTTATTATAACTGATAAATATTACTAATAAGGATCCTCTCATATTGGAGATAACGCGAACAAGACGAATAGTCTTACAACCCAAGCCTTGTAATACCGTGGCTACCAGCCAATACAGTTTGCATTTTCGACACTATTTTGTGTCTCATTCTAGTAAATAAGTGACAATGAGGAGTAATTATTTAAATTATATTGTCTCTTAATTTAACTGTTAATTTAATTCCTGTTATTTGACATAATAAATTCGTAACGTATCGCACCATATCGAATATCACTAATAACGCTTAAGCAGAAATTCTTGTATTTTTCTTATTCATCTTCGCATTGAAGCGACACTCGATTACAGGTTCTTAGCAGCTATCGAACAGGAAGAAGGTAAAGCCGAGGTATTTTCTAATCTTCTTAAATCTACTAGTAGGAAGGTTAATAAGGATATATACACAGAGACATTAATGGGGGGGGGATTTTGAAAATACTTATTGACTGCATTCTGCTTGAAAAATAACTATTTGGTATTTTCATCGAAAAATTCAAATTGTCCATTGCCCACCATAAGTTTTAGGAAATATATCTGACCCTCCCCTCTAACTTTTTCATGAATTGATACCATTTCTCATACGTAAATCAAAACAAGACGAAATCTAATCAGGAAGCTTCAAGCTATGGAATCCATAAGACAATTATTAAACCAAGTAAGACAGGGCTTTAAAGATTTTAAACAGTAAGTCTTTAAAAAGTCGAATGTTCGTTGAGAACAACACTATTAATAAAAAAAGATGCAGAAAATGTAGTGTAAGATAAGCACTGATAATTTAAAACACCCAGTGTAGGAAAGGAGTTTTAAAGAAATATAGGAACATCATGGGAGTCAGTAAATAGTGAAACCTTTATCATATTAGGGCGAGGGACGAGCGTGTGCAGTTGTGTTGCCCTTTGCAGCTTGGTGTTGCCCTCTGGAGCTCTAAGTAGTTGTATTTATAAAGGTCTACAAAAGAAGTAGGCCTATGTCCAATCTCCACTTTGAAAAATATACAACTGTTTTGACACTCCTGGTCATTGGTGAACAGTTCTGCATAATCACCTTATATACTGAAACCAGTCGAAGTTTTGTAGCATAGATACATAGCCCCCCCCCCCCCAAACTCAAAAATTTCTGAGGGGGGAGGGGGGACATATTTTCTTTGCATTTGAATATTTTCCTTCGGAAAAACACCGAAAAGCCATATTAAGAGCTATATTTGTGAGTTTTTCACCGATAATTCCTTTTTTTAGCCATACCTTTATAATCAATGGAATATAGTTCTTTGTATTTTACGTATTTTTGGATGGAAAACACACTGAAAAGACATATTAAGAGTTATATTTCATCATATTTTGCATATTTCCGTTGGAAAAAACACTGAAAAGCCATATTAAGGACTAATTTGTGAGTTTTTCACCGACAATTCCTTTTTAGACATGCCTTTATAATCAATGGAATATAGTTCTTTGTATTTTACATATTTTTGGATGGAAAACACACTGAAAAAACATATTATTGTACTCACATCAAACTTTGGCGGGATTGCATTTGAAGAACCTTCCATTATTTTCTACCTTGTCCTTATTTCAATCTATACTGACTTTTAAACCCTTTCAAAGCCCTAAATATAGTAACCTAACGGTTATTTATTTACGAAATCGTGCAAACTGTTGATTTTAGGACAATAATTAGCTTTCTATATATCAATTAACACTCACTAGAATTGTCACTTTTCACTCGTGAAGAATGGTTTCAAAACAATACTTCTTACATTATATAGACTAATTGTGTCAAACGAGACATCTTTCAATGCAGATTAATTAATTGTTGCGTTCAATTTTTGTTTTGAACATAGGAAAGCATCGATGGGAGTGAGAATTTCTGTAAAACTATCAAAGATTGATCAACTCTGTGATTTCATACTTCATGTGTAATCAGAAAGAAAAAAGAAGATAAATTGATAAAGATATTTTGAAATATGCCCAAATCAGAGCTATTACAACTTAAATGGGGCAAGGGGATGAGGGAATCAGGTTTAAGAATATCCTGGATATATCATTTCATATTATCTAGGTACTCACAGAAGGAGTCCACACAGAAACTTTGAAAAGGACTCATTTGATTGGGAATTAAAGCGGCTAGCATCCAATTCACAGGAGGGGCGTGAAAACTATGGTTTTAACTTTAATATGCAAGACTAGAAAGAAAAGTTCTTAGGTTTTCTTAGGTGTGGGGCTGCCCCCCCCCATCCAAAACTCAAAATTTATAGGAACATATTTTCAACATATTTAACTATTTACCCACGTAGGCATCACTTAGGTTAGATTAGATTAGGTTAGAGACAGAGAAAAAGTTAGGTGTATGGCTAGGCTAGGTTAGATTATGTTAGGCTAATTTAGGTTAGACTAGGTTAGCATACGTACGAGCGGCTAGCACCCAATTCACAGGAGGGGTCGTGAAAACTATGATTTTTAACTTAATATAAAAGACTAGAAAGAAAAGTTCATAGGTATGTGGCTGCCCCCCCCCACCATCCAAAACTCAAAATTTATAGGAACATATTTTCAACATATTTAAATATTTACCTACGTAGGCATCACTTAGGTTAGATTAGATTAGGTTAGAGACAGAGAAAAAGTTAGGTGTATGGCTAGGCTAGGTTAGATTATGTTAGGCTAATTTAGGTTAGACTAGGTTAGCCTACGTACGAGCGGCTAGCACCCAATTCACAGGAGGGCTCGTGAAAACTATGATTTTCAACTTTAATATGCAAGACTAGAAAGAAAAGTTCTTAGGTATGGGGCTGCCCCTCCCCCCATCCAAGACTCAAAATTTATAGGAACATATTTTCAACATATTTTAAATATTTACCTACGTAGGCATCACTTAGGTTAGATTAGATTAGAGACAGAGAAAAAAGTTAGGTTAGGTTAATTTAGGTTAGACTAGGTTAGCCTACGTACGCGCGCGTACGTAGGCTAACCTAGTCTAACCTAAATTAACCTAACCTAACTTTTTCTCTGTCTCTAACCTAATCTAATCTAACCTAAGTGATGCCTACGTAGGTAAATATTTAAATATGTTGAAAATATGTTCCTATAAATTTTGAGTCTTGGATGGGGGGGGGGCAGCCCCATACCTAAGAACTTTTCTTTCTAGTCTTGCATATTAAAGTTGAAAATCATAGTTTTCACGAGCCCTCCTGTGAATTGGGTGCTAGCCGCTCGTACGTAGGCTAACCTAGTCTAACCTAAATTAGCCTAACATAATCTAACCTAGCCTAGCCATACACCTAACTTTTTCTCTGTCTCTAACCTAATCTAATCTAACCTAAGTGATGCCTACGTAGGTAAATATTTAAATATGTTGAAAATATGTTCCTATAAATTTTGAGTTTTGGATGGTGGGGGGGGGCAGCCCCACATACCTATGAACTTTTCTTTCTAGTCTTGCATATTAAAGTTAAAAATCATAGTTTTCACGACCCCTCCTGTGAATTGGGTGCTAGCCGCTCGTACGTATGCTAACCTAGTCTAACCTAAATTAGCCTAACATAATCTAACCTAGCCTAGCCATACACCTAACTTTTTCTCTGTCTCTAACCTAATCTAATCTAACCTAAGTGATGCCTACGTGGGTAAATATTTAAATATGTTGAAAATATGTTCCTATAAATTTTGAGTTTTGGATGGGGGGGGGGGGCAGCCCCACACCTAAGAACTTTTCTTTCTAGTCTTGCATATTAAAGTTAAAACCATAGTTTTCACGCCCCTCCTGTGAATTGGATGCTAGCCGCTTTAATTCCCAATCAAATGAGTCCTTTTCAAAGTTTCTGTGTGGACTCCTTCTGTGAGTACCTAGATAATATGAAATGATATATCCAGGATATTCTTAAACCTGATTCCCTCATCCCCTTGCCCCATTTAAGTTGTAATAGCTCTGATTTGGGGCATATTTCAAAATATCTTTTATCAATTTTTCTTCTTTTTTCTTTCTGATTACACATGAAGTATGAAATCACAGAGTTGATCAATCTTTGATAGTTTTACAGAAATTCTCACTCCCATCGATGCTTTCCTATGTTCAAAACAAAAAATTGAACGCAACAATTAATTAATCTGCATTGAAAGATGTCTCGTTTGACACAATTAGTCTATATAATGTAAGAAGTATTGTTTTGAAACCATTCTTCACGAGTGAAAAGTGACAATTCTAGTGAGTGTTAATTGATATATAGAAAGCTAATTATTGTCCTAAAATCAACAATTTGCACGATTTCGTAAATAAATAACCGTTAGGTTACTATATTTAGGGCTTTGAAAGGGTTTAAAAGTCAGTATAGATTGAAATAAGGACAAGGTAGAAAATAATGGAAGGTTCTTCAAATGCAATCCCGCTAAAGTTTGATGTGAGTACAATAATATGTCTTTTCAGTGTGTTTTCCATCCAAAAATATGTAAAATACAAAGAACTATATTCCATTGATTATAAAGGCATGTCTAAAAAGGAATTGTCGGTGAAAAACTCACAAATTAGTCCTTAATATGGCTTTTCAGTGTTTTTTCCAACGGAAATATGCAAAATATGATGAAATATAACTCTTAATATGTCTTTTCAGTGTGTTTTCCATCCAAAAATACGTAAAATACAAAGAACTATATTCCATTGATTATAAAGGTATGGCTAAAAAAGGAATTATCGGTGAAAAAACTCACAAATATAGCTCTTAATATGGCTTTTCGGTGTGTTTTCCGAAGGAAAATATTCAAATGCAAAGAAAATATGTCCCCCCTCCCCCCTCAGAAATTTTTGAGTTTGGGGGGGGGGCTATGTATCTATGCTACAAAACTTCGACTGGTTTCAGTATATAAGGTGATTATGCAGAACTGTTCACCAATGACCAGGAGTGTCAAAACAGTTGTATATTTTTCAAAGTGGAGATTGGACATAGGCCTACTTCTTTTGTAGACCTTTATAAATACAACTACTTAGAGCTCCAGAGGGCAACACCAAGCTGCAAAGGGCAACACAACTGCACACGCTCGTCCCTCGCCCTAATATGATAAAGGTTTCACTATTTACTGACTCCCATGATGTTCCTATATTTCTTTAAACTCCTTTCCTACACTGGGTTTTAAATTATCAGTGCTTATCTTACACTACATTTTCTGCATCTTTTTTTATTAATAGTGTTGTTCTCAACGAACATTCGACTTTTTAAAGACTTACTGTTTAAAATCTTTAAAGCCCTGTCTTACTTGGTTTAATAATTGTCTTATGGATTCCATAGCTTGAAGCTTCCTGATTAGATTTCGTCTTGTTTTGATTTACGTATGAGAAAATGGTATCAATTCATGAAAAAGTTAGAGGGGAGGGTCAGATATATTTCCTAAAACTTATGGTGGGCAATGGACCATTTGAATTTTTCGATGAAAATACCAAATAGTTATTTTTCAAGCAGAATGCAGTCAATAAGTATTTTCAAAATCCCCCCCCCCATTAATGTCTCTGTGTATATATCCTTATTAACCTTCCTACTAGTAGATTTAAGAAGATTAGAAAATACCTCGGCTTTACCTTCTTCCTGTTCGATAGCTGCTAAGAACCTGTAATCGAGTGTCGCTTCAATGCGAAGATGAATAAGAAAAATACAAGAATTTCTGCTTAAGCGTTATTAGTGATATTCGATATGGTGCGATACGTTACGAATTTATTATGTCAAATAACAGGAATTAAATTAACAGTTAAATTAAGAGACAATATAATTTAAATAATTACTCCTCATTGTCACTTATTTACTAGAATGAGACACAAAATAGTGTCGAAAATGCAAACTGTATTGGCTGGTAGCCACGGTCTTACAAGGCTTGGGTTGTAAGACTATTCGTCTTGTTCGCGTTATCTCCAATATGAGAGGATCCTTATTAGTAATATTTATCAGTTTATAATAAACGATTGCACCTTATAAGACAGAGCTCTTTCTATTCCCTTCTTTGTAATGCCAGATAGTCTATTCGTCAAGCGATATGAAAAAAAGAATAAACCTTATCGCATCCTCTTTGGTGGGAGAAATGGAAGGGCTCGGGGGTCCTTTGGGGGCAAGCTGGATAAATATTCTGTTATTCCATCTTCCGGGTTTCTTTTCCTTGGGGGGGGGGGGGGGTCTTTGAGGGTACGAGAGCCTTTGGGAGCCCGGGGAGGCCTTTGGAGATCGGGGGAAGGGTCTTTGTGGGCTTGGGGATCCTTTGGAAGCCTGGCGGCCTTTGAGGATCAGGGGAGGGCCTTTGGGGGTTCGGGGACCTTTGGAGACCGGGGGAGGACCTTTGTGGGTCTGGTGGACCTTTGTGGACGGTGGTGGATGGCCTTCGGGGGCTCGGGTATGGCTTTTTGGGGTCTGGGGGGTGCCCTTGAGCACCGATTGGTCCTTTGGAAGTCCCGGTGGACCTTTGGGAACAGGGGAAGGGCCTTTGGGAGCCCGGGGAGTCTTTGGGGTCTGGGGGCTCTTTGGGAGCCTGGGGGGGGATCTTGAGGAATATTGGGTTTAGCTATCCGCTCTATAACCTCAAGTAATTGCCTAGGCAATACGAGCACTTACCAATTATGTCAAATAATTTTTTATCGCTCAGAAGTTGAACTCCTATTCATTTGAAAGGAGACTAAGAGCCCATTTGATTTGTAGTGAGTATTGAATCATATCCATAACAGTAAAACTGTCTCTTTGTGTAGACATATGCGTATTTTTTTGTTAAGGGATATATTTGCCCGCAATGGGCACACATCATATTTTACCATGAGTCAAACTTTACAAAATTGATGAGATTAATTGTGCGGAAGCATCAAAAATATGTTGTATAACAGAATGTGGAAATTCTTCAAATTTGTGTAAGGGTTCAAGCCCGCTGGACGCTTGCCTATCCAGTTTTTTCTTTTGCTTTTTTGTTTTTTTTTTTGTTTTTTTTTTTTTTATTAGGTATAATTTTATTTACTATATTAATAAAAAAAATACTAATTTAGATATGATACCTTCTTTCTAGATGTTCTAGCACGCTTTTCAAAGGTAGACTTACTGCTCTATTAAATATATCATTATGCATAAGTTTACTTTTGAACAATTATTTCTGTTCATCTTAGATTTAGTGTAGCAGCTCTTTACTTTTAATTGAAAAATAACCTCTTGTGGAAAAAGTTTTTGTCACCCAATTAAATATATCATTGGATATAGGTTTATGTTTGACAAATTATTCGACATTATTTCTGTTCATCTTTGATTTAGTGTAGCAGCTCTTTACTTTTTACTTAAAAAATATCCTCTTGTGGGTTGTGGAAAAAGAGTTTCTGTCTCTCTAATAAGTCTATCGTTAGACATAACTTTACAGAAAATTTAGTTTTCTTCTAGTTTCACGGTCTAAGTATAGATTCTAAGAAGCTTTTAACTGCACTGCTTGTTTGGGGGGGGGGTGTGAATAACCAAAAATATTGGTTGGACCTTTATTTGACTCGGGTAGATGTATATTCTTTTTCGTTTGCCATATCAAAAAAATTTGGATTGTTGGTTCAATTAATTATAAGTTTTTTAAAAAATGAAGTAATTAGTTACTACTTATAGTAATTTGCAAGTTCCATATGATGTCAGAAAAAAGATATTTTAAAAAATTTGTTCAACTATAAGTTATATTATTGTTTTCAGATCGTAGTTAGGTTGGGCTCTGAGAATATTCGGATGAAAAGAAGTTTTCACATTTTTCTAGCTTCCGTCAATTTTAGTATATTAAAAAACTTGAAACTGTGATTTTGTGATAAGCCTTCAGCTGCAATTTAGACCAGAAGGACAAGATAATTATCAAAAGCATGAAAATTAAAAATGTAAAATGCATATTTCAACGAAATAATATCCTTCTTAATAATTTAAAATCAATAAACCGTGGGAAGCGGTTTTCTTTAGTATTGTTTGTGAATGAATAAAAGATGATGATGAGTGACAGAAAACATTTTTAAAACTAAACAATACTTTAAATTTAGTAAATTGTCAAATCCTGTCAAAATGTAATTTTTTCCTGAAGTTGAAACCTCTTAGTTTAACTCAGGTGTTGAACTTTTGGTAGATATATTGGTTCGAAAATGAACTATTCCCGTAAAATCTGAACTAATATAGGTTCTCCGCAGGAAACTCGAGTTTTTGATCATAGCGTTCTCAATCTTTTAGGATGTATGGAGTGAGTGGGAGCTCACAGTTGAGGAGGAGGAGCTTCTTCTCCGTGCTAGTACAGCAATTGATGCTAGTTTGATGATGTCGTGCTAGAAGTGCACTATACTGAAGACGGTCTTTCATATACATCTGAGGACTTGGTACGGCGGGGGCCTTCAGGTCGTCTTTGCATAGAGGATGACGAGCGGTTGGCCCCTAGTTTGCCTACTATAGGAGTACGCGAGGATTTATTTGAGGAGATGCCTCTTCTCCTAGATATATCAATAGGTGATGAACCTGAGTTTGAAATTGAATGTATACCACACCCCTCTGCTAGACATAGTGGTAGTGGAGGATGAATACATAGATATTCTGATAATTGAACCCGAGATTGTGTGTATATAAAAAACTATTATAAATATTGATTTGTCAAATGAATAAAGATTAGAAAAATGATTTTTTGTTATCTTTGATAGAAAAACTTGGTTGTGGATGAGAACACTCTAAGGGGTGATCTAATCAATCTGAACTATTCATGTATCGTAGTCTCTGCTGGTATCCTTACTCTATGCATATCGAGTATGAGAAAATTAAGATTCAGAAAACAAATTTATTGTATGAATATGGTATAAAACTTATCAAGCATATCAAAATGGGGATTTATCGTAAAATGGTATATGAGAACACTTCCACCATGGTTTCCGTTGTTTTAAAATCCTTTTCGTAGAATGACCTCTTATGTTGTCTCTTAAAGGGCCACTTTTTCTCTTCTCTTGGAGCATAATCATCATAATAAACCGAGTTATAACTTGCACTATACACATTTTTCTTTGAGTTTTCACTGTTGTCTTTTGCACTATAGAGAAAGCCCTCTTTTACCAGTCTCTTCTTTTGATCCTCCTTTTCTATCATATCCATCCTTCTTTTATCTGAGCTTACTTGCAATCGGTATAAATTTCTCTCCATGTCACATATAATTTTTCTTCTCGTTTCCTCCAGATTCTTCTCATCTGTCTCTCCCTCTAAGCTATCTAAACATTCAGTAGGTTCATGCGAATACTCAAAATCATGAAAATGTCCTTTACAAATAGAACAGTTGCAATAAAAGGATATTTCTAACTCAACTTGGTCACTCATGTTATTACTCTGCTAACTAAAAACTAACGAAACTGATTGTCCTCGCGCCATAAATTCAAAGTGTAGGAAAGGGAGAGGGGTAACTCTGTGACGTTTTGCCTCTTTCGAAGGAGGAGCCCTCTGATTGGCTGAGAAGGGGGATGTAGCTGTTTCCGGGAACTCGTAACATTTGGCTCGGAAACAATAACAAATACTATTTTCGGATCATAACATCTGCCTCGAACAGGAAGGAAATGTCATTAACTGTTTCTCGGAACCTCATAACATCTGGCTCGAATAACAATAACAACATTGACCTTGACATCTGCCTCGAGCGTGCACTTACAACAACAACATTGACCCCATTAACCACGTGTTCTCTCTAATGACTCTGTTCAAAACAACAATAACATTGACCTTGGCATTTTGCCTCGGAAAACAATAACAACATGACCTACGTTGAGAGCGTGCCAAAAACACACCTGGAGAGAAAGAGGCCATTGACCCCATTAACCAGTGGTTCTATGCCATATAAGGAGCCCCAGTAGGACCTTTAGGGTCATCTCTACTGAGGATGGAACTTTCCGGGGGGATTTTGCGTCGGAGGAACTCTCCATGGAGGATCTTTGGGGGGGTAGGGGGGTTCCCACAGGGGGGGGGGGGGGGGGGGTGATTTTCCGGCTTTATTTGCAAAACCATGGAAAATTAAATAAAAAAAAACAATTTTTTCCACTGAAAGGAAGGAGCAACATTAAAACTTAAAGCGAACAGAAATTATTCCGTACATGAGGGGGACTACCCAGGGGGTGGATGCAGGATTTTTTGGGGGGCGCAAAATAGGTTGATTCGAAAAAATTTTTTTAGGGGGGGGGGGAAATAGGTTGATCCGATAAACTTGCGTTAGGAGCAAGTTTAATTAACACAAATTTGAGTTAATTAAGTAAATTACACTAGTTTTAGACTATGCTAGGGGGGGGGAGGGGGTACGCCCCGCTCACCCTCCTTGGATCCGCCACTGGGACTACCCCCTCCTAAATACCTTGCTCTTTCCACTAAAGTATGACTTTTTGTCTCAATTCCGACTCCTGAAACACAAAGCCCGTTTAATTAGAATAAGATACTTTTTTAAAGTACTAAAAAACTTTAGCTTGAAGAGCGAGGTATCTAGGGGGGGCACCCCCCCCCCATATACGGAATAATTTATGTTCGTTTTTTATATTGCTTTAATATTTTAATGTTGCTCCTTACATTCAGTTGAAAAAAAGTTATTTTTTTTTCATTTAATTATTAGATAATTCCTCTGGAAAACATTTGGCATATCTTCCTCAACTTTCCAAAGTGCTCACTTTTCAGAGTCATATTAAAAACAATCATTATCGTGGCTACCTCATAATCTTGGATTAAGAGGCCTAATCCTTGCCACTTGTCTTAGTTCGAAGTATTATTCAAGGGGGTAGCCACTTTCAGAAACCATAGCACGAGGCACGTGCCAAGCGTGGCGGAAGTGTGCCAAGCGTGGCTGAAACTTTGCCAAGCGTGGCAGAACTGTGCAGCACACGTGGCGTTCTAAGATGTAGACTAGGTGGTGGAAAGTAAGCGCCCGTTTCCCCTTCAGATTATTTCAAGCTTTATTTGACCTGCTAAATATCCCTGGGCCTTGGCTATTCTACTTTTTTACATCCTCACTTCATCCACCATACTTACTATTAATACTACCCATTTAAGTGAAGCTATCCACTTAACCAACTTTCTCGTTACCTGACATCACCTCATGTTCCTCAATTCTAAATGAGTTGGTCTTTTTAACACTAATTTTCAAGCCTATTTTTGCACACCGAACCTTCAAAGCCTCCATTTTTTTTTTTCATTTCTCAAGACACAGAACCAGTGCTACCAATTCGGTACGATTGAGCCGTTTTTGGTACAATTTTGACGTCTTGGTACAATGCGGTATATTTGGAAGCTGTTTTAGTAAAATCAAATTCCCGGTACATTTTGGTTTTATTTGCTCCTTTCTGACTCGGATGTCTGTTCAAGCTGTGGCTTATTGAGAATTTTCTTCTTGTTATGGCAAATTTGTAACATGTTGTTTAGATGGTACAAATTAATCCCTTTTTTTTAATTTTATTCAGAAAACTGATGCAGTTTATTTCTAAGCCTTAGCATGCTGCACGGAACGACTGGCTATCTTTTACACTGTCGCGAAGTAAAATTAACCAAGGAAAATGAATGTCGTGGCTAAGAGATTTATGAATCATGAACGATCATTAAAACTGAAATTACTGGTTAAGATTGGCAAGCATTGGCAGACTGGGAAAAAATAGCAAACACTCAAGCCTGTCATTTTCTATTTACTGAACGTTCTGGTATTTCCAGGTGGCAAATCTTTTTGTCGCCAAATTTTGGCGACTAAAATGACTTGAAAAATGAAACGAAACTAATACAAACGAAAATATTACGTAGTTAGGACACCTGCTAAAAAAAAAAAAAAAATAAAATAAAAAATCGATAGCTTCAATAGGAGCGAGCTTTTGCGATTTCGCAAAAAATACGAATCTATATTTAGATTGGTTGGTTAAATTAGGTCTTTAAAACAAAACAAAAAACTAAAATAGCATGGCTATTTTAATTGAGTCAGAATGAACGCCGTATCTAGGGGAGAAGATAGGGGGTTTGACCCCCCCCCCCAAATGCTGCTCTGATACGTAAAAACATAGCAAAAATCTATATAAATAAATTTTTGATACCTTTATTAAGGCTTTTTTGTCTGGCCCCCAGGGGCAGATCTAGAGCAAAATCTTGGGGGAGGCCTAATGTGACAAGGGCGCCAATAAAAGAATCTTAGGGGGTCTAATGTGACAAAGGTGCCAATGACAGACCAAAATGACACATATTTTATAAAAAAAAGAGGAGGGAAAAAAACAAGGAATGAGCGCGCAGAAAAAAATCTTGAAGGGTCTCCCCGGCCCACTGGATCCATCACTAGCAACCCCCCACCCCCGAGCGAAAATCCTAGATACGGCCCTGGTCAGAATATTATTAAAAAAATTTGAAATTCAAACAAAATGAGTTTTGGCAGACCAAACACCGTGGCCAATAAATACAAATTTAATTAAACACATTTAATTTGACGTACCTACTCACAAGATCGTATCCGGAGTTTTTTTTTTCGGGAAGGAGGGGGGAGGTCGGTTAACGAAAAACCTTTACAAAGCGTACAAATTTCTTTTTTTATTTTTGCTATTTTTTTACGACCCGGACAAAATTTTGGGAGGGGGTAGGTTTAAATCCAGTAACCATCACCCCTGGATATGGTCTTATCTACTCATAATGACATGAAAAATGTAAGCAGCGCATTCTACATCGGCGTTTTTTTTACATTAAAATTTCTTTATATATGGTCTATAGAATTGACTTTTGTTAACCACCATCATCGTCTTGATGTTACCATACAGTTTGTAATTTATAAATTATTTTAAATACCCCCCCCCGTAATTGTGTGCGTCTTTTTCCAGATTTAACAGTCAAATTTGTGCTACTTTGAAGAAGTGTTGGTGAATGTCCCCGTACACAGTGTAGCCTAATCCTTTTTTCACTGCATTCTGAGCATTGCGAAAAAACAAGCCAGGACTTCAAGTCTGCAATTTACAGTTTGCGATTCAACACTTTTTTCTCGGTGTTTTCATTTTCAAATATATAAAAAAAAAATGACGCTCCCACAATATTTTGAAAAATTATTTTTCTGTGCTTTATTACTGCCTTTACGAAAGTAAAAAATCCCCCCCCCCCCCTACATTTCGTGAATTAACTCCCTGATCGGACTAAGTAAACGCGGTTACTAAAACTGTCTATCGATTATGCCTAGTCCCATGAAACACGTTGCTGAGTCAATAAACTTGCATATTTTTTTCAAGGCGGAAATAAGAAAAATACAAATGATATGGGCGAGTAGTCACTACGGAAACCAGGAGATAGTATCACAAACAAATCCTAAAATCAGAATTCATTCGAAAAAGCCGCGAGAAAGTCCATAGGCAATTTTCATTTGGCTTTAAGACAAAATAATCAATGTTTTAATAGGTTGGGTTTTAGCAGGATTGCTGATATTTTACACCTAAATCGCAAATTTGATACTGAACTCAATGAATTCAGAAGCTGCCATAAATCTGCTGTTCAAGCTGCCATAAATCTGGCAGCTTGAACCAAAAGCCCAAGGATTCAGGATTTTTGTTCGGGGGAGCGGCTACAAAACACAACAGAAATTGATCTATGCTTTTGTCGGGGGAAGAAGGTTCAAACCGGGTAGCCCCTCCATTGGATAAGGTCATGTAAAAAAGCATAGTAAGAAGCTAATGGTTATAAATGGCATGCTTTTTTTCTTTATTTTAATGTCAAATTATTATCATCAAAGCGAAAATTAAAATGACAGGAAATTGATTAGAAAAGCTCGTGTCAAATAGCTAGGCCTTTGTATTTTTTCCCGATTGATCTTGTATATAGGACAAATGAATGTTCTAAGCATCTATCTTTTTTATTTTCAAGAATTGCGCTGGCATTTATGTATTATACGAGAAACATTCGAGAATTTGGATCGTGAAGATCAGATAAAGACTCGAGAATTTGGATCGCGAAGATCAGACAGGACAATAACCGGTTAGTTTGCACAGCATAGTGATAGAATATAGTGAATATAGTGGCGGCCGGCAGTAAAGGCAGAACTTATTTCAACACGATTCTTAAGGACATTTCTGCGTTCTGGGCACATAATTCTAAGTTGTAGTTTTCACAATTTTGCTACTAAAGTATTTTATTTTAATTATATTTTGTTTTATTTCATTGACATTAACCAAAATTCACTTCTCGAGTGTTTTTCGTATAATACATAAATACTATTACGCCTTAAATCTGAGGGTCAATCCCAAAATTTTGTGCTTGAATGTTCGACGTTATTCAAATATAGAAATTGCGCGGATACATAATTGACGCTGTAGTTTGTGCGTAATTTTTGCTTTGATCGACAAGGGTGACAATAATTTGGCGCATGCAGAAGGCCGTATCCAGGGGGCAGGGCGGTTTGACCCCTCCCCCCGGCCCCAAAAAAAATTTCGTCCGACCCGTAAAAAACGTAACAAAAACGAATAGAAACAAATTTTTCATGCGTTTTTAAAGTTTTTTTTTTGTAAAACCCTCCTCGAAAAAAAAAATCCAGGTTACGGCCCGGCTCGGGCATAACAGTAGTAAATAAAAGAGACAGAAACATGTTAGATTTTAGGATGAAAGGAACTGAAATATCAGTATTTCGAAATGATGAAATATAATCTGGTTGCTTTGGAATAACAAAAGACAGTTTGACGTTAATGTCAGTGTGATGTTCCAAAATTGACAGGGAACACGGTACGTTTTTCAAGCATTTGGCTATTTATTAATTACAAAATCAAGACGGTAAGTTAATATTTAGTTAACGTCTTTAATATGTTAATTGGGTATAAAAGAGAATACAGAAAATGTTTTTTAATTAAGGTTAAGTCTCTATATATCTCCTGTCAAAAGTTGACATTCAAGAGAAACTTTATTTAAGATTAAAACTAATACTTGAAACCAATTCCATGCAAATAAAGCTAAAACAATAGTTATGCATAACAAAGAGAAACAGAGGAAACTACTTGTGAAAAAATTATGACTCAAAACTTTTCGTTCATTTACTAGCTTAAAAATCTCCCTCAAAGGAACCAATTGGATTGGATTTAACATTTTGCTCTCTTTACTGGCTTAGAATTTCCCACAGGCGGTTTTGAAAAAAAACCAATCAGGCTTTAAACAGGCGGGGTTATTTATCTCTCTGGAAACAAGAAATAGTATGATTGGCTTAGGCAAATACGCCAAAGATGTAAACTGATAAGAATAAAGAAAATTGTTTGCTACAGGAAAGTAATCACATCTTTGTGTGCACTTTCAAAGTCAATCCAAGTAAGCGAGAGCTTTTCCAGAAGGAGCGGGTTTGACCTCCCCTCCTTCATCTGGAATTTTCGTTCGACTCGTAAAAAAAGTAAAAAAATGCATATAAACAAATTTTGATATGCTTTGTAAATTTTTTTTTGTAAACCCTCCCCAGGCAAAAATCCCCGGACAAAAACCCCCGGGATCCAGCCTGGCCAATAAGTAGGTCTACGCCTTTGCTCAAAATCCGACTAAATTGTTATTATAAATTTCAGTTTTTTCAGCTTTTCAGTTTGGAACTTTTTTTTCTTTTACCTGACAGAACAAGGGGAGTAACAGTACATTCTCAGTTTGTTTGTTTTTTAAACTCTAACTATATAATATTATTTTGGACATTGAAGGAATTCCAGTTTCAGCGGTTTTAGGCAAATTTACTGTATGCTTTCTAAAAGCCAGAATATAATTTGTACTTTATTGAAAAAAAAATAAATAAATTTACTGAAAAAAATGTGCATTGTCAGTTTAACATACATAAAGCTGATATTTATTCCTTAAAATCTTATTAATTTTTGATTTCTTAAAGTTATAAAAGTGAAAACATTTAACAGAATTTTTTCAGTAAAGTACAAAGAAAATTCTGACTTTTAGAAAGCATAGGGTTTAGAACCCTGCTCAGATTAATTTCTGCTAGTTTTGAGTTTGACTTTTTTTTAGTTTCTGTTTGTTTTGGGTTTCATTTATTTATTAATACTGATTTGTGGTAGTTGTATGCTTAGCAGATTATTTGATTCTATTTTTGTTGATTTTTGGTTTTAATGGAATTCTTTACTTTTTGTGAAAAACTTGTTTTGTAAAAAAAAGTTTTTTTTTATTAATTTCTGTTCGTTTTATATTGACATAGTCTTTTTCAGGGAGAAATACTGAGCCTCTTCTGAAGTTAAACAACCATACCTTCCATAAAAACCTTTAATACCCCCTGGGCATAACTAACAACCCTTGCCCCTAGTCTCTGGGGTTTGTTTCAACCCCAAAAGCCTTGTTATATGATATTTAGACTATTTTGAATAGAATGGCTATCTCAAAATTTCTATTAGACGCATTTCGGGACAAAATGACGTGTGTGTAGAGGGGAGAGGGTAGCTATCCTCTGATCACTTTGACTCTTAAAAAGAGCACTAGAGCCTCTGATTACCAATCCAATGAGCCCCTTTGGAAGTTAATATAACCACACTTTCTATAAAAACCCTATATGTCCCCAGGACAAAAACTTACAAACCCTTGCCCTGAGGGCTGGGGGGACTTGTTATCCCTCAAAGACATAATTTTCAGAACTTTCAACTACGTTGAAAAAAAAAAATGACAATCTCAAAAATTTTGATTGTATGTGTTTAGGGAAACGGTGGGCGTGAGAGGGGGGTTAGTTGCCCTCCAAATACTTTCGACTATTAAAAAGAGCACTAGCCATTTCAATTTCCAATCGAATAAGCCCTTTTTGAAGTTTCTACGACAACGCTTTCTATAAAAACCTTATATGCTCCCAAGGCATAAATTACAACCCTTGCCCTAGGGCTGTGGGGGGGGGGGCAGTGTCATCCTTAAAGACCTAATTTTCCAAAACTTTCAAACTACGTTGAACAAAATGGCTATCTCAAAATTTTTATTGGATGTGTTTGGGAAAAGGTGGGCATGAGAGGGGGTTAGTTGCCCTCCAATCACTTTCGACTATTAAAAAGAACACTATCCCTTTGAATTTACAATCGAATGAGCCCTTTTTGACGTTTCTACGACAAAGCTTTCAATAAAAACCTTGTGTGCCTCCAGGGCATAACTTATAACCCTTGCCGGAAGACTGTGGGGGGAGTTTCCTGCTCAAAGATATAATTTCCAAAACTTTCAACTGCATTGAACAAAAATAGTTTCTCAAATTTTGATTGGATATGTTTGGGAAATGGTGGGCGTGGAAGGGGTGTTAGTTGCCTTCCAATCACTTTCAACTATTAAAAAGGGCACTAGCCATTTCAATTTCCAATCGAATGAGTCCATTTTGGAGTTTCTACCAAACGCTTTCTATGAAAACCTTATATGCCCCCAGGGCATAACTTCTGACCCTTGCCCTGAGGGCTGTGGGGGGGGGGGGTGTCATCCTCAAAGTTCTAGTTTCAGAACTTTCAACTACGTTGAACAAAATGATAACCTCAAAATTTTGATTGGATGTGTTTGGGGAAAAGGTGGGCGTGAGAGGGGGGTAGTTGCCCTCCAATCCCTTTCGACTATTAAAAAGGGCACTAGCCCTTTGAATTTCCAATCAGATGAGCTCTTTTTGAAGTTTCTGCGACAACGCTTTCTATAAAAATTTATATGCCCCCAGGGCATAACTTACAACCCTTGCCCTGAGGGTTGTGGGGGAGTGTCCTCCTCAGAAACATAATTCTATCTGGAAATCAACTACGGTGAACAAAATGGCTATCTCATACATTGTGCCAAAATAATACATTGTGCCAACATCGTTCTTATATGCCCCCAGGGCATAAATTAAAACCCTTGCCCTGAGGGCTGTGGGGGAGTTTCCTCCTCAAAACATATTTTCTATTTGGAAATCAACTGCGCTGAACAAAATAGCTATCTCAAAATTTGATTGGATGTGTTTGGGGAAATGGTGGGCGTGGAAGGGGTGTTAGTTGCCTTCCAATCACTTTGGACTATTAAAAAGGGCAGTCAAACCAATTTCCAGTCGAATGAGCGCCCTTTTCGAAGTTTCTACGACAACTCCTTCGATACGAAGTGCCCTGGTCTAAAGGGAAAAAAAAAAATAATACATTGTGCCAACATCGTTCTTTACTTAGGCAGCGCGATTGCGCTGCCTATGATATTATATGCGTTTATATTTAAAAATAATAGTAGACATAATTGATAAAAATTCATTATTTTCAGTTTGTCACTCCAAAAAATTTCTATAATATGTATAAATCTAATATGGGTATATATAATTTTATATGTGGCCTGCGGAGTTCTGATGCATTTCAAAAGTGGCCCGCAAGATAATTTGGGTTAGCCACCCCTGCTTTAGAGCCTTAATTGTGAAAAAAAAAATCATGTGAACGACGTCACATTCAAATGCTTTTTAAAGAGCAAAAATGATACATGATAGTATTACAATGGCGTTATACATTATATAAAAGATCCTGTATTCACACAATATATTTCATTAGTATGATAATTCCTAGAATCCTAGAGGAACGATCTAGAATTCCTAGAATTTTATAGGAATTCCTAGAGGAACGACCCAAAAAATACCAAGTTAATGGCCTTTTAAGCTCCTTTCAGGTGAACACACGTAAAATTTGGAATAAGAAAATTTAAATATCACGAGGGGACATCAGAATTTCAGAAATGTCTTGGGGGACATGGACCAAAATTGGTTGGGAAACCCTAATGCAGTCGATGGGTCTCATTGCATGGGGACGATGTTTTATATGTTTACTGTGAATGTCCGAAATTGGTGAATGTCGACATTCGCCGGTGAATGTACGAAATACCATTTTCTCTCCTTTGGATTAGTCAGCGTTGCCAGTCAATTTAATTAGTTTATGCATGGTTTGATGGTGACAGGTTAGGTTTTTAACCATTTCTGAGATTTTAGCCTAATTTAGCCTAGCCCAACCTGACTTAACTTAACTTTTACCATCAAAGCTTGCATAAGACTGAAAAGGCTAATTCGTAAAGCTAATTGAATCCAAGCAGAGAAAAAGGAATTTCAGACATTCATCGGTGAATGTGACCAGATTTTGGACATTCATAGTAACATATACATAGTTTCAAAGGTATATCTATTTTGTCTCATGACCCGAGGATCTAGTTTACACCTCAGGAAAAGTTTTGGAGGGGAATAAGGGGTCGGAATTTGAGTGAAATTGACCAACTATTTTTCCCCGGTACTTGCAAAACAGCAGAAACTCCGGTTTTTTTTTTCCTTTTTATTTACGTTGTTTTTGTTCGTTCTACATGCTCTTTAACAGGCCATATCCAGGGGGGGGGGGGGTTAGGGGGTTTGAACCCCCTCCCCCCCCCGAAATGTTTGTCCGACGCGTTAAAAAACGTAGTAAAAATGAATAAAAACACATTTTGACACGTTTTTGAAGTTTTTTTTTTTTTGTAAGTCCCCCCCCCCGAAAAAATCTTTTATACCCACCCCCAGTAAAAAAAAAATCCTGGATACGACCATGCTCTTTAGCCAGTCTATGCAGGTTTCAGACACATACTGCGTGCATATGTACATAAAGTTCAATTCACTGGCACTAGTTGCACATCTTTAGGCACAACTTACATAAAGGACTAAAACATTTCAAAACGTTAAAAACAACAGCATTTTTTATTATTATTATCATCAGATCATTCAGGTCAAGCAAAGTAAATGGTTTCAAGGACATAGACGAGGAACAGGAAACAGGGAATAATGACTGGGATAGAAAAAATACAAAACATTAGGTATGGCCAGACAAAACAAGAAATAATAATCTAACATGCGGGAAAATCGTAGCTAACATACGGGCTTGATACCTCATGTTTTCGAATTGGCTTTAATCGCAAAAGCCACTGTTGTCCAATATCAGGAGGCTTGGTTACCACTGCTGGTGACATCTGAAGAAAAAAATTAATGAAACCATACTGTTGATTTGACATATAACAATAGCTTGCATACAACAAATAGAGGCATGGATACTGGCTGGGGGGGGGGGGTCACTCACCCCCTGGGCAAAAAAAGTATAAAAATGTATAAAAAGGCAAATGAGAAATGGACTATCTAAGTCTTGGTAAAGAACAAAGCTCCTGGTAGCACAAGTCACCTCTCGTGGGATAATTCCCGGCGGTGATATTAGAGTTGAACATGTCGACAAAGCAGCCTTTATTATATGAATCTTTTTTTTGTTGTTTTTCCTGTTTGTTACCCGGTCCAGGCTATTGTCGAATACAACCAACAGTATTCACAGTCCTGTTATTTTGTTAGCGTTTTCTTTGATAGTCTTTCAGTGTTTTTCTCCTTGTGTATTCAGGGGTGTTAATAAAGACGGGGGCTGAGGGTAATTACCCATCCCTAGATTTTTAAATATATCTTTTTTTTTGGGTATTTCCATAAAAAGAACAGAAATACCCCCCCCCCCGGATTTTGAAAATTACATCTTTTGGTTTCTTTATTTGAAAGTCATTCGAGACTATCCCCCTCCTTCCCAGCATTCAACGAATTGGCGCCACTATAATATTTTTTTCATTGAATTCAGCAACACCATTATGTGCCATGTCTAATAGATGAATTAATGCGATAAATATTGACGAAGGACCACACTGCCTTTCCATATCAAACAAACACAACTTAAAAACAATAGGGAAATTTTTTTCCAAGACAGTGCAATTTGTTGTTTTTTTTTTTTTTTTTTTTTTTTTTTTTTTTTTTTTTTTTTTTTTTTTTTTTTTTTTTTTTGTAACAAAATAAAAAATATCATAGGTCAACTGCTCCCATAAGCTAGACGCAAAAAAATTGCACTGTCTTGGAAAAAATTTCCTATTGTTTTTAAGTTGTGTTTGTTTGAATTAATGCGATCGCCGGAGAATTCATTGGCTCGTTCGGAATTTTCTTAAAGGACTTAAAATGACTTAAGGATTTTCGGGATTTTCTTAATCGTTCTCGTTTCTATGGGCTAGCTTCATTCAAATAACAGCACCGGATAAAGATGCCAAAACGGATTGTCAAGTGATTCGAATTCGGTTTAGCAGCGTATCGAAAAAATCGATTTCGAGTAATTGTTGCGTTGATACTTTGAAAAGAAAATGAAGGACATGGTTCATAACAATTTTGAACCCCTCAAGCAAAAAATGCACAAAGACATAAGAGTGCACAGGCCTACTACCTATTTTAAGCCATTTAAGAAAAATCTGGTATTGCCCTTTAAACTTTATAATTTTAAATAAAAAAAAAACAAATCTTAGAAAATAATACTTTTTAATTGTGAATAATATTAATAATATTTGTTTATAACCTACAAAATACACAGAATTGTAGAGTAAACAAAAGAAAAAAACAAACATAAACATACGATTCTAATACAGCATAAATAAATTTGCACAATTCAAAAAATGGCCCAGAAGGTCAAAAAAACACCAATAATTTGCTGAGTTTTAAAACATAGATCCGAAGATATTTGTTTTAGTCGCGAGGGCACCGAGATTGTTCTGGTACCACCGAGCCAAACGCAGCAGATATTTACAGTACTTAAAATATCCTGAACGTATTTTTTTCGTATCCTTCTTGCGAAGGAGGAAAGCAAAACCAGAAAGATAAAAAACAGCAGGGGCACAAAAATAGAACAAAGACGGCAAAGTCCTTTTGGTTATCAACCACAATTGGGTGAAATTTTTCCGTAAACCGATCCGTATACTTTTCAGCACGTTGGACGTAATAGCGGAGCAAGTAGACGAATATGACGTGGGAAAAAATAGACCTAACCATTTAATACTTGCTGAACATCACAGTTTATATAATTAGATAGTTATATAAACTGTGCTGAACATGGTATAGTTGAAGAACTCAAGCAAAGAGGCGATGCTTGTGGAGGACTCCAAAACACAAAAACTCACATTTGGCAGCATTAACTGAAAGGCCTACTGCAGACAGTGCAGCTGCAAGCAAATCTTAGAAAGTCGTGCTTTTCAGTTGTGAATAGGCTTAAGATGAGTCAAGGAAGGGGTGGATTTGGGAGGACCGCCCCTCAAGATTCGTCTGGCATCCTCATTTGTTTTTTCTCTTTTTATCCTTTTTTTAAATAAACTTGTGAACTTGGTCAATTATTGGCGTCCTTGTTACATCCCCCCCCCCCCCCGAGATTTTGCTCTAGATCTACTTTTTTGAGTCAAGGGGGTAACAATTGTTTGTATTTTGATGTCATTGGTACGTTAAAGAAGCAGTAGGTAATATCAAAGAGAATGGGAAAATTATAAGAGTTGGATCTTTGGCAATTGAACATGGAAACCTAGAGCTTAAAAACTACTACCGCCACTGACAGTGAAGCGTCTGGCAACTTTATTGAGAAGCAGAATATTTAAAAAAAACTCTGTAATTGATATACTTAATCTTAAGCGTTATAAGATTAGAGCTGAAATTTTGGTACTTATCTGTTAGCCAGTACATACTCGAGAATTTGAATCTATAAAATCAGACAGTAACCGGTTTATTGCTGTTTATATACGGAGACAATTACCTTCGGCTCAGTGGAAAACTACATTGTAGCTATATTTTTAGCAAATATTTAGTTTGTATTTTGGTTAGGTTAGGTTACATTTTGCATGCAGCCCCGCTATACTTACCCCCCCCCCCCCTAATGTGCAAATATACAGCCAAAATTATATATATCCAATCTATCTCCCAAACGTCTCAGTTGTTTCAGCACTGTGCCTGTAGATCCAAATTCTCGAGTGTGTACTGGCTAACAGATAAGTACCGAAAATTTCTCCGCAAGTTATAAATCCTCAGCTATATTGCTTTCCAGAATTCTGATTGCTAGTCATAGATCAGACTCAGCTACATTGGATTCATGCCTAAATAAAGCGGGCCTTAAGCCAGTAAAAATCGTCTCAAATTAAAATTGTCAAACAAATGCCTCCCATGGCGCACGTGCCTGTCAATAAGTTTTACAGATCAGGAATTTATTCAAAAAAAAAATATTTTGAAGCCCTCCTTAGGGACTGGAGCCACTTGAACGGCTTACCACGAAAGTATTTTTTCTGCGCCAAATAGCCAACTGGTAAATAAGAGAACTGACAAACTGAGAAGAGAAGCCAATCTAATAAGAGATTAAATAAAAAAACAATTTGTTTCAACTGAAAGTAAGGAGCAACATTAAAACTTAAAACGAACAGAAAATTTTATGTATAGGGGGGAGATTCGCCCCCTAGTCAATATCTCGCTCTTTACGCTAGAGTTTGAATTTTCTTCCAACTCTTTAAGAATGACCCTGAATCACAAAGGCCGTTTAATTAGAATAAGTAGCACTTTCGAAAGTACTTTGAGCCCTTTGAACCCCCCCCCTCATATAGGGAATAATTTCTATTTGTTTTAAGTTTTAATGTTGCTCCTTACTTTCAGTTGAAAAACCTGTTTTTTTTTAATTTAATTTCTGATCATTTTTTAAACAATGCTGGGAAATCCGGCGCTCCCTTCATAGAAAATTCCCTTCCCCCATGGAAACTTCCTCCGTGGAAAGATCCTCCCACGTAATATCTGACCCACTCCACCCCCCCCCCCGACAGAAAAAATCCCCCCTAAAAACGTCTGTATACTTCCCGATGGCCCGATATGTAAACAATAGCACAGTTCATAACTTGCAGCCCTTCTCCCGCGGATTTTGGGGGATTAAGTCATCCTCAAAGACACAGTTATTAGATTTTTCGACCATGCTGAACAAAATGGCTATCTCAAAATTTTTGATCGGGTGATTTTTGGAAAAAAAGAACGTGGCAGGGGGCCTAGCTGCCCTCCAATTTTTTTGGTCAGTTAAAAAGGGCACTAGCACTTTTAATTTATTTCGAATGAGCCTCTTGGGATATTCTAGGACAACTGGGTCGATACGATCACCCTTGAGGAAAAAAAAGCAAAAAAAAAAAATAATAATAATTACGCCTTCGTGATCTTTCTTCTGGTAAATATACAAAATTCCACATTTTTGCAGATAGGAGCTTCAAACCTCTAGAGTAGGGTTCTCTGTTATACTGAATCTGACGGTGTGATTTTCATTAAGATTCTATGACTCTTAGGGGGTGTTTTCCCCCCTTTTTTAAAATAAGGCAAATTTTCTCAGGATCGTAACTTTTGACGGGTAAGACAAATTTATTACAACACTGAAACTTATATATTTAAAGTCAGCATAAAAAATACGATTTTTTTATGTATCTATTGGTTTCAAAATTCCGTTTTTTAGGGTTTCGGTTACTATTGAGCCGGGTCGCTCTCTTACTTTACAGTTCGTTACACGAACTATTTGATCCGTTAAACGGCAAAATAGCAATCGTGCTAACCAGCAAAAACTATTTAAAGTCTTCCTTAGAGAGTTGAATCACTTCAAGGGCTTGAGAAGAAAATTATATTGTCTGAAGCAAACAAATAACAATAATACATAGAATTCTAATCGCCTTATATTTACTAGTAAGGAAAATAATAAAGAAAAGAAACACAGAATTTCTTCTCAAAGTATCGTCTTAGCTGGTGTAGTGGTCTGTCTTAATAGGCGAACAATGGTTATTAAACCAATTCGAATGAGCTATTACACATCTCTCTATGATGCTCTGGCCACCCCTAGCCCTGCTAGAAAAAAAAAGAAAAAAAAGGGAGACAGATCAGTGTTTACCGATGTAAAAAAGCGATTTTCTTTGTTGTTCAAGGAGGGGGACTGTAATTTCCCTGTAAAAGGTGTTTTCGACCATGCTAATTCCAATGGTGCGCTTTTCATTTTGATCTGACGCCATTTTCGAGAGGTTTCAGGCTTTTTTCGAAATCATCATTTCGCAATAAACTTTTACTTTTAAGACGAACCGAGATAATAGTCACCATTCCTGAATCAGGGTCAGGTGGGAATTTTTTCACTGGGTAGCTTTTTTCTAAACGCGATTTTAACTTTTGGTTACTATGGGCAGTGGTTCGCTCTTTACTAGGTTGCAGCTACCGCTAGAAAACCATGACAAGGAAATAATAAAGAGAAGAAACACAGAATTTCTTCTCAAAATATCGTCCTAACTGGTGTATAGGTCTGTCTTAATAGGCGAACAATGGTTATAACGATCCTTCACTTTTTTAGGCGATAACGTGAATAAGACGAATATTGTTATTAATGCTTAAGTAGAACACTGTTCTAATTTTCTTATTCATCTTAGTATTGAAGCTATAGCCAGGGTTGCCACGCAGCAGGTTTATTTGGTGCCACTTTGGGTGGCAAAATAGTGTCAATTTGTATAAAAAAGTGTCATTTTCCAAACATTTGATATCAACAAACTTTTCAAATTGAAAAATATTGTCCAATCCGCTTGGAATCACCCCTGCGTGGGTTTCCCGCATCTTTAAATTCTCCAACATGAAATATCGGATCTAATGCCATCTATCAACTATAAATTTTTTTTTATTTTACTTAGTCGGTGCTGATTTCCGGCTTTGCGCAGCACTTCCACTCTTGTCAAACTTTCCAGCCCTCCTCCTAAAAACCCGCTAAAACGCAAATGGTGCTTACTGTATAAAATGGGAACTCGTCCCACAAAGTACTTTCTTCACTTTTTTTTCTGAGCAGTCTTTGTTCATAGCGTGAAAAAAGGAACGGAAAAAAAAGAAAGAGGAAAAACCTTCAGTTTTTTTTTTTTTGAGAAAACGGAAAAAAAAAAAAAAGGGACAGCAATACTCGTCTACATTGAAAGTTTTTTATCCAGTTTTTCCATAAAATGGACTATCTGGATTTTTACAGTGCATTCAGGTGCTTGAAACTTTTCATTTCTCCGAAAATGCTGAAGAGAATGCCACGAACATAGATCGTAGCTATTGATTGACCTATGATAAACACAACTAAGTAGTGGTTCCGACACTAACTCTTTCAATGATTTATTTGGCAAAAACTAGTGGAAAAACAATAAAGACAGCTATATTATCTAATCTGCTTATCACAACTTGAACAGAATAAGTTTCACGACAACTCTCGCCACTCCCAGTAAAGTTTTCTTTACGATGTCTTCAGGGACTAAGGCATAGGAACAGTCAACTAGCATTTTTGAGTATCAATATGAAAGCACCTTTATAATAAAAAGGAGCATTTAGAGTATCAGCGTGAAAGCACACATTACAAGCAAAATTAGTGGGAATGAAATAACTAAAATGAGGAAGTGCGTCCAAATTCAATTTATGTAATGATGTAACATAAATTTAAGTAAATAAAAAAAGGTGAAATTAGATTGTGATTTTGCCAATGATTGCCTAGGATTTAAGATAATGGAAGTTTTGGTATCAATTTTATTTTTAGTATGATGGTTATGTATGACTATCCATTTGTCCATTGCCAAGAGTTCAAAGAAAAAATATGAAAAATATGAACGGAAATGTTAGAGCGCATTTTTGCGTCACTGGCCCAGTCACTAGATATTCTTGTGGGACACCAGTGAGCTCAGTGGATTGCCGCGCGCGGAGTTAAGATAAGAATCTTAACTGACAGAAAAAGAATATCGATGCATATCTACGTTGACAGTTTTCCTTCCGGTTTTTTTGTCTGAAAAAATTCTTTTTTTTGTAAAATAGTGCTACTTAGCAAAAAAAGTGCCACTTTTGCTAAAAAGTGTCCTAATAGTGTCAGGTGTCCCAAAAATGTGCCATTTAAAAAAAAAAAGTGTCAAAAGTGACACTAAATCGTCACCGGTGGCAACCCTGGCTATAGCTATAGCCGATTCCTGGCTCAAAATAGCTATTTGTGAGGAAGAGGAGAAAGGTGTGTTCCTTTCTTATAAGGCGGGGTTTCTTCTGACGACATCTACTTTCCGACATCTGCTTCTGGAAAAATCTGCTTTCCGCATTTCGTGTATAATGGTACTCACGTCTTACCCCGACCAAACTCAAGAAGTGAAGCTAGGTTAATCATAATTAAATATACCTAAATAAAATGAAAATTTAATACTTTAGTAACAAAAAATCATGGTATTTGGTGTTTATGGTATTTATAAATTATTGTATTTATAAAAAAAAAAATTATACCTAACCTAACCGACTCTTAAAATAACTAATTAAAATATGCCTGCATAGTAGTTTATCTCACTCAGGCTAAGCTGATTATCTGAGAGTGCACACTGAAAAACCGGTTTAAACAGATCAAACTTCTTGAGTGTGGTCGGGATAACACGCAAGTACCCGTGTATAAGCTTCCTAAAGTTAAGAATGCTTGCGAAACTTATTACACTAATTAGGATGGATTTTTCACAGTTTTGTAATTTGCAAGCAATGCAAGAAAACAATGAAAAGTAAGGTTGGCAAAAAAAAAAAAAAACTTTGAAATGTGTATTAGATCCAGGGCCGTATCCAGGAATTTTTTTTTTCAGGGGGATTTACAAAAGAGTCTTTTCGAGGGGGGTTACATAAAAAAAACTTTAAAAAAACACATCAAAAATTAGTTTATTCATTATTGATACGTTTTTACCAGTCGCACAAACGTTTCAGGGAGGATTCAAACCCCCTATCCCCCCCGGATACGGCCGTGATTAGGTCATACGGAATGTGAAGGCTTTTCATTTGAGCGCGCTGATCACGCGAGGCGGTTTAAGGAGGATCAAACGATAGGCGTTCGATGTATTTAATTATTTAGCTGCGGGTTGCAATTCCTCACTTTTGTACAAAGACAAAGTTTTTCTTTTCCCTTTACTGTTGATTAGGTAAGGCAAATAGCTGAACTACCTTACCACGGTTCAGCAATAATAAAACGAAAAGATATACCATATACTAGTGATAAGGGCAAGAATGTTTTCTTTATCGCTTTGACAATATTGAATACGTGATAACAAACTAAATTACTAATATTTCGAATAAAACTGTTTATCGTGAGTAGCCTATACATAGTTGCTTAAAATCTATTCGAAAAAAAAGATATCAGGCCAGGTTTTATAGCTTCTTCAAAACTTTTCATAGTAAAAATTAATCACTTGGGTGATCCTAAAATAATACGAAAAAAAGGAGAAATTGTCAAGAGACTTGACATTTGACAGTTCTTGAAAAATTCAAAATTCTTGACAATTTCAATCTTCCTGTCATGGCTGGTTTTTCTTTAACTGGCATACCCTTTTTAACCAGAGAATGCCCTGTAAATCTCTTAACAATTGTGCGCTCATCTAAATAAATATTTTTTAACTCAAGGTTTGTGCAGTGCCGTAGCTGGAAATATTCTAATTTGTACATGATTAAATTTTCTGCCTATAGACTAACCGCATGATTTCACCTTACTTATTATCTTTCCTGCTTTTATAAAGTCCCTTTTAGATCCCCCCCCCCCCTCTCTCAAGTAATATCTGAATTAACCTCGAAAATACTCTTCTAGTCTTGATGAAAAGGACTAACACCATTCTGAGGAATAGTCTCTTTTAGCTCCCGTATTAGTATATTTGCACTTGTACGGCCTATTTACCAAAGGCGTGAGTAGGGGGGGGGCATGGATGGGGATATTTGCCTCCACTATATTTGAAAAATGCCTTTTTTAGGGGGTATTTCCTTTGAGAAATGCCTTTGTTGGTACTTTCATTGAAATAACGACAAACATACACCACACTGAAAATTTAAAATACATTCCCCCCTCCTCCCGTAGATTTTCATGAATTGATACCACTGGTCCTTGATCCAGCAGAAAAAGCTTTTTTTCAATAGACTTAGGCTACCATTAAAACACGCAGTTTCTAGCAAATTCAAAGATTGAATAATGAATGTTTTTTCCAGAAGATAGCCTATATTTAAGTTCAGAAGATATTATAATTTGTATAGAAGATACAAAAAGATAGAAATATTGTAATTTTTTCTAGCAAATTCAAAGATTGAATAATGAATGTTTTTTCCAGAAGATTAGCCTATATTTAAGTTCAGAAGATATTATAATTTGTATAGAAGATACAAAAAGATAGAAATATTGTAATTTTTTCTAGCAAATTCAAAGATTGAATAATGAATGTTTTTTCCAGAAGATAGCCTATATTTAAGTTCAGAAGATATATATAATTTATATAGAAGATACAAAAAGATAGAAATATTGTAATTTTTTCTAGCAAATTCAAAGATTGAATAATGAATGTTTTTTCCAGAAGATAGCCTATATTTAAGTTCAGAAGATATTATAATTTGTATAGAAGATACAAAAAGATAGAAATATTGTAATTTTTAAATATTTTATATATTGTAATTTTATATATTGTAATTTTTAAATAGAAATATTGTAATTTTTTCTAGCAAATTCAAAGATTGAATAATGAATGTTTTTTCCAGAAGATAGCCTATATTTAAGTTCAGAAGATATTATAATTTGTATAGAAGATACAAAAAGATAGAAATATTGTAATTTTTTCTAGCAAATTCAAAGATTGAATAATGAATGTTTTTTCCAGAAGATAGCCTATATTTAAGTTCAGAAGATATTATAATTTGTATAGAAGATACAAAAAGATAGAAAATATTGTAATTTTTCTAGCAAATTCAAAGATTGAATAATGAATGTTTTTTCCAGAAGATAGCCTTCTGATTGAATAATGAATGTTTTTTCCAGAAGATAGCCTATATTTAAGTTCAGAAGATATTATAATTTGTATAGAAGATACAAAAAGATAGAAAATATTGTAATTTTTTCCAGGAGATAAATTTGGTACTTTCCCATTATATGGGCCTTTCTAAAAAGTCAAGTATGGTTAATGCTAATGAAATAAAAGGTACTCCTATGTTAAACGGACTCTTTTATATAGTGTTAGTTTGGTTAATTCAAATGAAATAAAATAAAATAGGATGAATATATGAGTTTAGAAACAAATTTGGGCTATATATTTGCACATTAGGGGGGTGGGGGTAAAGCATACCATATATTATTGCGTAACCTAACCTATCCTAGGTACTCCCCCCCCCCCCTTAACCCCAAAAAACAACAGTTTAAATATCGTATACGCAATGAAAACCACGCTATACATTGTATTACCCTATAACGGTGTCTAGAATTAACCCGTCAATAACAGGTTTTTCGTGACTGGTTTCCCTAACTTAACCTAGGTACCTTCCCCCCTAAACCCCCAAAAAACAACGGTAAATTTTTACCAAATCATATTATTGAGTTTCAAATAAAGTTAATATACCATTCGATGTCTTTTTTATACTGATTACGAATATAACAATCATTTCTATCGGAAATGAATTTTAGCCCCCCCCCTATATATGTCAATTCAGGATATATATTTGCAAATATGGGGGTTAGGTTAGGTTAGGAGGGAGGGGCTGAAATTCATTTCCGATAGAAATGATTAAAGGCATCGAATGGTGTATTCACTTTATTCCTAACTCAATAATATGATTTGGTAAAAATTTACCAAAAAACAGTTTAAATATCGTATACGCAATGAAAAACAAGCTATTCATTGTACTACCCTATAGCGGTGTCTTGAATTAACCCGTCAAAAACAGGTTTTTCGTGACTGGTTTCCGTTACAGTATATAAAAGAGTCCGTTTAACATAGGAGTACCCATAGAAATTAACTAAAAAGCACTATAATTACCTTAACAATCTTTCTGTCTTCAACAAAAATCCAATTTCTCAAATTAAAAAAACTATCTCTTATAACGGGACTTTGCAAACTGAACTGTGAGTTAATACTCTCTTAAGCCTGAGGTTTGAAGCTGTTCCCACAAGGTGTCGCCGACAGGTAAATTCGCTCATCCGAAAAAGATAGCCAGCAGAAAAAAAAAACAAGCCAGTACTCAGTATGAGCTTAACTATGAGACTGATATGCACAATTCGAAGTAATCTCGAAACTGAATTCCTGGCATCTGAAAAAAAGAGATAAAATTTGGCTCAATATTCTGCTGATAAAGCTTTTTTGGGAGGTAAATTAGTTTTAGGGGTCAGTAACTAACATTATTTAGTCGCAAAATGACGGAATTTGGACTTTAAATTCGTTGCCTGTTAACGCTCTTTCGATGACTAGTTAGAAATAAGAGTGTATCGCCTGGAAATTGCAGGGGGGGGGGCTACTATAAGTTTTGTTTTACCAAAGTTTGAATAGGAATAGCCTACTTCTCAATATCCTGTTATTATGCATTTTATGAATGTGCTCTTACTTACTACAGGTGAACGAATTTAATCATTCGCACACATCCGGGGCCTTTCAAAAAGAAAAGCAAATGGGGCAAGTTTCTCCGAGCACCGTGGCCGCGTGGGGTGCCGCGGCCAAAATTAGAAAAAAATAAATGTGTTAGTTTATTTGCTAGATCACACATATTTCTTTTTTTTTTGGGGGGGGGGGGGGGTTACTTTTTCCTGGGCGCCGTCAACCCTAAAGGCCATGCATACATCATTTGAATACATTGCAAATAATAGCAGGGAGAGTGAAAAGATGCTGGGCCACTCAAATTTATTCTAATATCATATACACGACACAAAATGCCAGATGACACTTTAGAGCAAATCTATCATCCAAGATCTGAGTTACCAGTGCTACTTTCCAAAGGGTCAATTAGAGCACATAATTCACAATACCAAGGGGTGTGGAGCTCCCAAAAAGAGTTGACCCACAACCCTATCCAAGAAATAGTGGGGAAACATTCGTAGAAACGTTTCCTAGCAAATTTTCTAAAAAAAGACAAGATGACATAAGAAATATTTACGGCATCTTTGAGTGTTGTAAGGAATAAAATCTGAGAAGATAGAATCCCTCCTTCCATTCCTCAGTTTGGATCTAATCAATTAGGGACACACAATATAACTCTTAGTTATAATCCTTTTCTCGGTCAACAGAGGCTATTTGCTTATAGGCCTTAATTGATATAACCAATATTTAAGGTACTTAGCGTGTTTTAAGGAGGTATTCCAAGTAAAATAAAACGATAGAAGGGATAACCCCCTCTGTTCGGATTTATTTATCTGGGACACATTATTTAACGTTAATTAACCCTTTCCTTGGTCAACGGATGATATAACCAACATTTTTTTGGCATCTTTGCGTGTTGGTATCTTAGGAGACATTCCAAGTAAAATAGAACATGAGGAAGGGGATTCATCCCACCTTTCTATTTGAATCTACTTAGGTTGGGCCATAATTTTTTTAATCCTTTTCTTGGAGAATTCCTCCTTCTGTTTAGACTCAATCGATTTGAGACATATTATTTGGTTAAAGGGTTAACTCTTAGTTAACCCTTTCCCAGGTAAAAAAAAATCCCTAAGTCTACCTGAGTACAATTTTATTAAGGCATCAAACAATCGATTTCTTAGAATTAAAACAAGAAAATTTTCAAATGAAGATGAGGTGGACAAGAATAGCTCACTATTTAAATTAAGTGTCAAATGTTGCCACTTTTAAAAAAATATAGAATGTATCCTAGAGTAATTTGCTTACAGTTGCCGAGACACACACAGCACTTAATGATACTAAAAGATCTTTTTGGTCTCCTAGAAAAAGAAAGATCCTACTCATCATTTCCCTAAGATCCAAAGTTCTAAAAATATCAAATTCCTTGTCTTTCTTTGTATTAGTGATTAAATGTGCAAAAATGTAGTTCGGCATAACCACGGATCACTATGAGAAGGGTCCACGTGATGAGCTTAAAAGTGCAGATTTTTTGGCAAAATGTAGAGGAAAAATTAGTTTTTTTAACTTAATATTTTTATGGACATATTTATGGAGCTTAAATGGCTTCTAAATTGCAAAAACAAAGTCGGTACACTGATACTTATAGAAGAGGCGTCTGATAACAGAAAGAACTGATAGCAGAGGCGTCTGATACCAGTTATAGCAGAAGAACTGATAGCAGAGGCTTATGATAGCAGAAGAACTGATAGCAGAGGCGTGAACTGATAGCAGAGGCGTATGATAGCAGAAGAACTGATAGCAGAGGCGTGAACTGATAGTAGAGACGTATGATAGGAGAAGAACTGATAGCGAGGCGTCTGATAGCAGAAGAACTGTTTTTCAGAGGCGTAAACTGATATCAGTTCGAAGAACTGATAGCGAGGCGTCTGATAGCAGAAGAACTGTTTTCAGAGGCGTAAACTGATATCAGAGGCGTCTGATAGCAGAAGAACTGACAGTAGAGACTTGTGATAGCAGAGGAACTGATAGCAGAGGCGTCTGATAAGGATTGAACTGATAGCAGAGGCGTCTGGTCCCTGCAAGAAGCATAGCAATTTTTCTATTTAAATGTGAATTTCACAATTTTACCCTATATTTACTAATTCTACCGCATTTATCTCCAAAAATCTTGCTTTCGGTTAGTAGCCCTATCCCCCTAGCCATTCGCAGAATTTCGAGGAGGGGGATTAAATTAATTTCAGAAAAGGGTTAAGCCTCGTCAAACCATTGAAAAGATTTTGATAGCCATTACATCACCACAAACATAATATTTGAAATGACTTCTGGTTTCACAGGAGTATAGAAATCAAACAGTTCGTGGTAACGAACTGTAAGTAAGGAGCGACCTGGCTCAATGGTAACCGAAACTCTAGAAAACGGGTTTTTGATACCAATAGATATATCAAAAGAATCAGATTTCAATGCTGATTTCAAATATATAACTTTCATCAAGTTTAGTGCTACCCATCAAAAGTTACGCGCCTGAGAAAATTTGGCTGATTTTCAAAAAAAGGGGAAAGACCCCCTAAAAGTTATAGAACCTTAATGAAAATCACACCATCATATTCAGCGTATCAGAGAACCCTACTGTAGAGGTTTCAAGCTCCTATCTACAAAAATGTGGAATTTTACATTTTTTTGCCAGAAGAAAGATCAGGGATGCGTGTTTATTTGTTTGTTTGTTTGTTTGTTTGTTTTTTTTTCCCCAGGGGTGATCGTATCGACCCAGTGGTCCTAGAATATCGTGGGAGGGCTCATTGGAACGGAAATTAAAAGTTCTAGTGCCCTTTTTAAGTGACCAAAAAAAATGGAGGGCAACTAGGCCCCCTCCCACGCTTATTTTTTTCCCAAAGTCACCCGATCAAAATTTTGAGATAGCCATTTTGTTCAGCATGGTCGAAAATATGATAAATATGTCTTTTAGGATGACTTAATCCCCCGAAGCTCCCAGAGGGAGGGCTAAAAGTTAAGAACTTTACCCAATGTTAACATATAGTATTGGTTATTGGGAAGTATACAGAAGTTTTCAGGAGGTTTTTTTCTGGGTAGTGGGAGGGAAGGGTGGGTCAGTGGTTATGTTGGAGGATCTGTTCATGAAGGAAGTTTTCATGGGGGAAGGGAAATTGCCATGAAGGGGGCGCCGGACTTGCCAGCATTATTTATTGGTTTGGGAAGTATACAACCATTTTCAGGAAGGATTTTTTCTGGAGGGGGGGGGGGCTAGAGGAGGGGGGTTACTCTGGAGAATCTTTCCGTGGAGGATGTTTATTTGGGGTAAGGGACATTTCTATGAAGGGGGCGCCGGATTTCCAAGCATTATTTAAAAAACGATCAGAAATTAAATAAAAAAAAACAAGTTTTTTCAACTGAAATGTAAGAAGGAATATTAGAACTTAAAACGAAACAGAAATTATAACGTATGTGAGGGGGTTCTCCCCCAAGTCAATACCTCGCTCTTTACGCTACAGTTTTTTTTAGTGCTTTCAAAAGAGCTATCTATTCTAATTAAACGGCCTTTGTGACTCAGTGGTTTGTGAATCAAATTTTGTTTTTAACTTTTAACGTAAAGAGCGTGGTATTGACTAAGGGGAGAACCCCTTCATATACGTAATATCATATACGTAATAAAAAAAAAACAATAAAAAAACAAGCGATACGGCTCAATAGTAATCGAAACTTTTAAAAACGGAATTTTGATGTCAATAAATGTATCAAAAGAATGTGTTTATAATGCTGATCCTAAATATATGAATTTTATTAAGTTTAGTATTACTCATCAAAGGCTACGAGCCTGAGAAAATTTACTTGATTTTTTAAAGAGGGGGGAAACATCCCCTACAAGTGAAAGAATTTTAATGAAAATCACACCGTCAGATTCAGCGTATCAGAAAACCCTATTACATAGGTTTCAAGCTCATATCTGCAAAAATCTGCAACTCTGTATTTTTTGTCAGAGAGAAAAATATACGAATATAGAAGTTAGTTACGTAAGTTAATTTGTAAAGACATCCATTTAGCAAAAGAAAAGTAAAATTTTTATGCAAATAAAAGCTGCATTAACTAAAAAACGATCAGAAATTAAATAAAAAAAAACAAGTTTTTTAAACTGAAAGTAAGGAGCGACATTAAAACTTAAAACGAACAGAAATTATTCCGTATATGAAAGGGGCTGTCCCCTCCTCAACGCCTCGCTTCTTTACGCTAAAGTTTGACTCTGTCTCACAACTTTATTTTTTAAAACAATAAAAAACTTTAGCGTAAAGAGCGAGGCGTTGAGGAGGGGACAGCCCTTTCATATACGGAATAATTTCTGTTCGTTTTAAGTTTTAATGTCGCTCCTTACTTTCAGTTTAAAAAAACTTGTTTTTTTTATTTATCTACAAAGGCTCATCTGTTATGTCACAGTATATACCACACACAGATTCTAGTAGACATCTGTTGCAAAAATTGCAAATCTGACACTGAACTATTTTACAACGAAAGACAGCCCAATCATCTAAAAAAAAAATAAATAAATAAACAAACAAGCTATCCTTATTCCTATATCTGTCCTTGTTGGTTTTCTTAAGGGTTTATGGACCTCATAACATTTGGCTAAGTTTTCCGATGTTAAATGTATTTAGTATATCTAAGAAAACCACGCCAAATAAAACCGGGCAGTTTTATGATAGATTTATATTAATTACTTTCTGCTATAATTTGGCAGACTTAAATATTTTTTTAGGCACTCTCTCTCAAATTACAATGAAATCAATTTTCAGGCCATTTTCTCAAATATAGAATTTCTTATATAGGAAATAGTTTGGAAAATGCAAGGAATCTATTTATTTGAGTATAATGAAAGTGAAGCCAAGACTAAATAATTTTGAGGACAACAGTTTTTATCATTTTACTTTTTTCATTTTCGTTTAGCTTTTTCTTTATTTTTTTTCCTTCTACTTCGTATAGCAAAAACAAACATTCATTAATTTTTAATTGTAGAATATACCTTTAATTGCAAGAAAACAATCTTAAACTTGTCATTAAATATATAATAAAATGAATAAATATATGATAATATATGTAATTGTCATTAAATATATGATAAATAACTATACAATGAGATGATTGTTTCCCGTCTCTTCTCATTTTCAGCTGTGGATAAAGTCCCGTCAAAGCTGGCGATATAATGTCAATAAAGTCCGTCAAAGTCGTCCTGCATAAAGCTGGCGCAGTGCCTTATCTTATTTGCCGAATATCGGTAATAAGAGTAGTAAGGCCATAGGGAATATGAAATCCACATTGAATTACACATGAATATGCGTGTAGTTTAACCAGTATATTGGGCTTACCAGGGTCAGTCACCTATTACTACGAACGGTACATGCCTTACCAGACGGGTTTCTGAGGTAACACCCATTTTTAACAGTTTCAATTGCACAAGGAGACAGGTTTCTGGTGGGTATAGAATTTGAGAGTTGATAAAGTGAAATTATGACACTATTCTAGTTTTTTCTAAACCGGTATTTCCTATAACTTAATAAAGGGTTAAGGTGATTAGCGATTACGAGCGAGGATAGTACGAATTGCTTGTGAAAAACCCGGATGAATTAGTTGAAAATAAAGTTTTAAGAAGAAATGTCTGAAAAGTAACGATAGAATGACATTGTGACTTGACCTCGCTTTACCTCTCCGATGTGGTCTGTATAATACACAAGTGACGTTTGAAAAGTATTGTCAATTTAAAAAGAAATGGCTGAAAAGGAGTTGCACGAGGGTTCAGTAGCACGAGGGTTCAGTAACATGGGGATTCAGTTGTACAGGGTTTCGGTTATACAAGGGTTCAGTTACATGGAGGGTTCAGTTGCACGAGGGGGATTTGCGAATTGGAGGAGATGGGATGATAGTGTACTGTATAATACACAAGTGATGTTTTGGAGAGTATTGTCAAATTTAAAATAGTTTAGAAATAAAAAAAAAAATTAACAAGAAATGGCTGAAAAGTGTTTTGAGGGAGATGGGATTGCATGGAGGGTTGAGTTGCACGAGGGTTCAGTTAAAGGGGGTACAGTTACATGGGGGGTTAGTTAAATTGGGTTGAGTTGCACGAGGGTTCAGTAGCATGAGAGTTCAGTAGCCGGGGGTTCAGTTGTACAGGGTTTCGGTTATACAGGGGTTCAGTTACATGGAGGGTTCAGTTGCACGAGGGTTCAGTTAAAGGGGGTATAGTTACACGGGGGTTTAGTTAAATTGGGTCGAGTTGCACGAGGGTTCAGTAGCACGAGGGTTCAGTAGCACGAGGGTTCAGTAGCACGGGGGTTCAGTTGTACAGGGTTTCGGTTATACAGAGGTTCAGTTACATGGGGGGTTCAGTTGCACGGGGGGTTGTGTTAAATGGGGCTTGAGTTCCACGAGAGTAGTGCTTTGTCGTGGTTTAGCTTGTCACAGTTACATTCTCTTGATCTTTCAAAGTTCACTTTGATTTTATTTCATTGATTCTTTTTGTTTGCATGTCCGGGCTGGTGTTTGCAAGTCCAAGTTGGGTTTTCAGACCTATGTTTCTTAGATTTTCGTGGGTGTTTGGATGTTTTGCCGAAAAAAAAACATAGTTGTACCCTCAACGCCTCGCTCTTTACGCTAAATTTTTTTTTTGTTTAAAAAATTAGAGTTGTGAGAAAGTCAAACTTTAACGTAAAGAGCGAGTCGTTGAGGAGGGGACAGCCCCTTTCATAAACGGAATAATTTCTATTCGTTTTAAGTTTTGACATCGTTCCTTACTTTCAGTTAAAAAAACTTGTTTTTTACTTAGGTAATAATGGAACATTTAGTATTTTTTCTAATGTAAGCGTTTTCTTAAGAAAATGGTCCATCTGTAACAAATATAGCCTTAGCTAGTTAAAACTGCACATAAACTCTTGATTTTTTGTCGTGTTACTTAGATAATAAAGGAACATTTGGTTTTCTTTCCTAATTTAGTGTGTTTTCTTAAGAAAATGCCCCATCTTTAACAAATTTTGCCTTAACTAGTTAAAACTGTGCATAAATTCTTCAATTTTAGTTATGTTACTTAGCTAATAAAGGAACATTTGGTTTTCTTTCCTTATTTATGTGTTTTCTTTTGTTTGCATGTCCGGGCTGGTGTTTGCAAGTCCAAGTTGGGTTTTCAGACCTACGTTTTTAGATTTTCGTGGGTGTTGGATGTTTTGCCGAAAAAAAAAAAAACATAGTTGTACCCTCAACGCCTCGCTCTTTACGCTAAATTTTTTTTGTTTAAAAAATTAGAGTTGTGAGAAAGTCAAACTTTAACGTAAAGAGCGAGTCGTTGAGGAGGGGACAGCCCCTTTCATAAACGGAATAATTTCTATTCGTTTTAAGTTTTGACATCGTTCCTTACTTTCAGTTAAAAAATACTTGTTTTTTTACTTAGGTAATAATGGAACATTTAGTATTTTTTCTAATGTAAGTGTTTTCTTAAGAAAATGGCCCATCTGTAACAAATATAGCCTTAGCTAGTTAAACTGCACATAAACTCTTGATTTTTTTGTCGTGTTACTTAGATAATAAAGGGACATTTGGTTTTCTTTCCTAATTTAGTGTGTGTTTTCTTAAGAAAATGCCCCATCTTTAACAAATTTTACCTTAACTAGTTAAAACTGTGCATACATTCTTCAATTTTAGTTATGTTACTTAGCTAATAAAGGAACATTTGGTTTTCTTTCCTTATTTATGTGTTTTCTTAAGAAAATGCCCCATCTTTAACAAATTTAGCCTTAGCTAGTTAAAACTGCACATAAACTCTTGATTTTTGTCGTGTTACTTAGATAATAAAGGAACATTTGGTTTTCTTTCCTAATTTAGTGTGTCTTCTTAAGAAAATGATCCATCGTTAACAAATTTTGCCTTAACTAGTTAAAACTGCGCATAAATTCTTCAATTTTAGTTGTGTTACTTAGGTAATAAAAGAACATTTGGTTTTCTTTCCTTATTTATGTGTTTTCGTAAGAAAATGGCCCATCTTTAACAAATTTAGCCTTATCTAGTTAAAACTGCACATAAACTCTTGATTTTTTGTCGTGTTACTCAGATAATAAAGGAACATTTGGTTTTCTTTCCTAATTTAGTGTGTTTTCTTAAGAAAATGATCCATCGTTAACAAATTTAGCCTTAGCTAGTTAAAACTGCACATAAACTCTTGATTTTTTGTCGTGTTACTTAGATAATAAAGGAACATTCGGTTTTTCTTTCCTAATTTAGTGTGTTTTCTTAAGAAAATGATCCATCGTTAACAAATTTAGCCTTAGCTAGTTAAAACTGCACATAAACTCTTGATTTTTTGTCGTGCTACTTAGATAATAAAGGAACATTTGGTTCTCTTTCCTAATTTAGTGTGTTTTCTTAAGAAAATGATTCGGGGAAACGTTGTTTGAGGAGGGGGGAGCTATAAAAATTGTCACTTTTCTGCACCTGAATCAATTGACTTAAAGATTTGGGGAAGAAGCTGAAAGAGTCTAAAAAAACGGATTTTATTCAGGCCCGTGTTACCCTTGTCAACTGTTTTCCACATGAATTCTAGCAGCAGTAGCTTCTCCGATGATTTGGGTATGATATTACATGAAAAAGAACCATCTATCCATGCGTCATCTACAACTCCACCCTTGGTAATGCGGGCCAACGCCGGAAGAACAAACTTTAACTCGTAATTGGAATTGTGTATAAAAACAGGTACGAAATATTGTTGTCTAACGTTTGCTTAGCTAGTTAAAACTGCGCATAAATTCTTGATTTTCATTCTAACTTAACTTGTAGGAATAGGACTTCATTCAAACAAGTAAATCAGCTTTATTCAATGTATAATAGCGCATAAAAAAAAAGACTATTATTTTTCCTCATTCTTCCCTCCATAACCAGGTGCTAACGCCTCTATCTCGCTTTCACCCAGTTTCCTTCTTAGTATACGATAGAAATTATGGCTACCCCATCTCCATATTTCGTAATAGCCGTCATGCGTTATGTAATGATGATCATCCAATCTAGGTTCCCGATCTAAAAAAAAAAAAAAAAAAAAAAAATTAATTTTCATTGAATACTTTTCATTTAAACTTAAAATACGTTAAAAGATGGTCCCCATGAAACTATTGCAGTTTCTATAAGAATGAACGAATTTCAAATCAATTTAATTTTCATATGAATACTTTTCATTTAAGCTTAAAATACGCTAAAAGACAGTTCCCGTGAAATTATTGTAGTTTTCTATAAAAATGAACGATTTTCAAAATCAAAGAAAATGGCCCATCTTTAACAAATTTAGCCTTAGCTAGTTAAAACTGCGCATAAATTCTTGATTTTCATTCTATCTTAACTTGTAGGAAATAATCGAGTCAAACTCAAAACGAGCAGAAATTAACATGAGTTGGGTGCAAAAATCCCCTATGTCTCCCCAATTTAATTTTCTTTCATATGAATACTTTTCATTTAAGCTTAAAATACGCTAAAAGACGGTTCCCGAAAAATTATTGCGGTTTTCTATAAAAATGAACGATTTTCAAAATCAAAGAAAATGGCCTATCTTTAACGGATATAGCCTTAGCTAGTTAAAACTGCGCATAAATTCTTGATTTTCATTCTAACTTAACTTGTAGGAAATAATCGAGTCAAACTCAAAACGAGCAGAAATTAACATAAGTTGAGTGCAAAAATCCCCTATGTCTTATATTTAATTAGCTGTTTGGGGTTTTCAGACATAGTTTTTTAGATGTTCATGGGTGTTAGGTTCCTGGAGGGTTTTATGACTCCTCCCCCAATGAATTCAGATGGTTTTAGGACTCATCCCCCTAGCCATAACTCCATTCAACCTTGAGCGAAGATATAAAAGTTTGATGAAGTATTTTTCTACTTAACAAGCTACATTAATAACTTCCAAGATGATAGGACTGTATGACACAGAATTTATCAGTTACCGTGAGTTCAATGACTCCTCCCCGCAATGACTTCCAAGGGTTTTATGACTCCTCCCCACAATGAATTCAGATGGTTTTAGGACTCATCCCCCTAGCCATAACTCCATTCAACCTTGAGCGAAGATATAAAAGTTTGATGAAGTATTTTTCTACTTAACAACTACATTAATAACTTCCAAGATGATAGGACTGTATGACACAGAATTTATCAGTTTGAAAAAATCATCTTGTTGTGTTATAATTGAATGTGCATTTTTATTATTGTCTATGGAACTCGAATAAATTGACTGTTATTATTGGATAGTGAACTATAACTTGTTTGAGTATGATAAAAGCTTGTGGAGTACTACATTACGTCATATAAACAGACTGGGATTCTACGATAGAGTGATTACACCACTTAATAATGCTGGTCAGGAACTGAGAAATGTTCAGGAGGAAGTCAGTGAAATTTGCAGCTTTTTGGGGGTTGAAGCGCTCTACGTAAAGGGCAATGTACCTACAGATAAAGTTTTAATTCAAAAGTGTGACCCTAGGATTCCACTTTTCAATCTAGAAGAGTTTAAGTGTCCTAAATTTGAACGGGGTTATCACCGTCCTGAAGACGAGGTTAGGTTCTTCGCACAGTGGATACCTAAGAACACACCTGATCGTGATAAATCCATAAGACATTGTAAAAACTATTCTATATCATGGGACCATCGTTTGTGGATGTTTAAGAGTGAACTCTAAGTACTATTTTTATGTAAAACACTTGTTGTTGGGTTTTTTTTTCTCAAAAAATATAAAAAAATCTATTAATGTTTAAGCAATAAATATATTTAAGCTTAACCCGTCTTTATTCTTTAGAATAGTTCTATTGTAAGCAAGTAACAAACTCTTTCCTGAAGTCACCTCTTGGATACACAATGCAGAAACTTCATTTGAGAAACTATGAAAAAATTGTAAGTAAGTAAGTAACAAATTCTTTCTTGAAGTCACCTCTTGGATACACAATACAGAAATTTCATTAAAGAAATTATGAAAAAAAATTGTAAGTAAGTAGCAAATTCTTTCTTGAACTCACCTGCTGGATAAACAAAGACATTTCGTTCAAGAAATTATGACAAAATTCTAAGTAAGTAACAAACTCTTTATTGTTTACACGACTTAGATACACGATGTAGAAATTTAATTCAAGAAATTATGAAAAAATTCTCAGTAAGTAACAATTTCTTTCTTGAAGTCAACTCTTGGATACACAATACGGACATTTCATTCAAGAAATTATGAAAATATTTGTAAGTAAGTAACAAACTCTTTATTGATTTCACCTCTTGGATATACAGTACAGATACTTCATTCAAGAAATTATGAAAAAAAATCGCAAGTAAGTAACAAACTCTTTATTGTTTTCACCTCTTGGATATACAATACGGAAATTTCATTCAATAAATTATGAAAAAATTGTAAGCAAGTAACAAACTCTTTCCTGAAGTCACCTCTTGGATACGCAATACACAATATGGAACTATCATTTAAGAAATTATGAAAAAATTGTAAGCAAGTAACAAACTCTTTCCTGAAGTCACCTCTTGGATAATAAACAATGCAGAAACTTCATTTAAGAAACTATTAAAAAATTGTAAGTAAGTAACAAATTCTTTCTTGAAGTCACATCTTGGATACACAATACAGAAATTTCATTAAAGAAATTATGAAAAAATTGTAACTAAGTAGCAAATTCTTTCTTGAATTCACCTGTTGGATAAACAAAAAGACATTTCGTTCAAGAAATTATGACCGTTTTTTTGTCAAAATTCTAAGTAAGTAACAAACTCTTTATTGTTTTCACGAGCTAGATATACGATGTAGAAATTTAATTCAAGAAATTATGAAAAAATTCTCAGTAAGTAACAATTTCTTTTTGAAGTCAACTCTTGGATACACAATACGGAAATTTCATTCAAGAAATTATGAAAATATTTGTAAGTAAGTAACAAACTCTTTATTGATTTCACCTCTTGGATATACAGCACAGATACTTCATTCAAGAAATTATGAAAAAAAACGCAAGTAAGTAACTTTTTTTTTCTCTTATCACAAACAATTTTCACTTAGCTACACGATGTTAGAAATTTAATTCAAGAAATTATGAAAAAAATTCTCAGTAAGTAACAATTTTTTTTCTTGAAGTCAACTCTTGGATACACGATACGGAAAGTTTTTTCATTCAAGAAATTATGAAAATATTTGTAAGTAAGTAACAAGCTCTTTATTGATTTCACCTCTTGAATATACAGTACAGATACTTCATTCAAGAAACGTGAAAAAAACACGTTTTGAAACTACATGCTATTTGCATGCCTTTCCTTGGCACCTTTCCAAACGAGCGGGGATTCCCCACTGGTTCCTACACATTGCAAAAAAGTGAGCAGTACGAAAACTCCACGTTTTCAACCAGACTGGTTTTTTAGACAACACACCCACAGAGATGACACACACATAGAGACGTGACACGCACAGACACCACACACAACAGAGTCATAGTGAGAGAGATATCCAAAAAGTTGGGTTGATCTAGATATCCAAAAAGTTGGGTTGAACTTTATCTGTAGGTACATTGCCCTTTACGTAGAGCACTTCCACCCCGAAAAAGCTGCAAATTTCACTGACTTCCTCCTGAATATTTCTCAGTTCCTGACCAGCATTATTAAGTGGTGTAATCACTCTATCGTAGAATCCCAGTCTGTTTATATGACGTAATGTAGTACTCCACAAGCTTTTTTCATACTCAAACATGTTATAGTTCACTATCCAATGATAACATTCAATTTTTTCGAGTTCCATAGACAATAATAAAAATGCACATTCAAATATAACACCACAAGATGATTTTTTCAAACTGATAAATTCTGTGTCATACAGTCCTATCATCTTGGAAGTTATTAATGTAGTTGTTAGTAGAAAAATACTTCATCAAACTTTTATATCTTCGCTCAAGGTTGAAAGGAGTTATGGCTAGGGGGGGGGAGTCCTAAAACCATCTGAATTCATTGTGGGGAGGAGTCATAAAACCCTTGGAAGTCATTGCGGGGAGGAGTCATTGAACTCATGGTAACTGATAAATTCTGTGTCATACAGTCCTATCATCTTGGAAGTTATTAATGTAGTTGTTAAGTAGAAAAAAATACTTCATCAAACTTTTATATCTTCGCTCAAGGTTGAATGAAGTTATGGCTAGGGGGATGAGTCCTAAAACTATCTGAATTCATTGGGGGGAGGAGTCATAAAACCCTCCAGGAACCTAACACCATGAACATCTAAAAAACTATATCTGAAAACCCCAAACAGCTAATTAGATATAAGACCTAGGGGATTTTTGCACTCAACTTATGTTAATTTCTGCTCGTTTTGAGTTTGACTCGATTATTTCCTACAAGTTAAGTTAGAATGAAAATCAAGAATTTATGCGCAGTTTTAACTAGCTAAGGCTATATCCGTTAAAGATAGACCATTTTCTTTGATTTTGAAAATCGTTCATTTTTATAGAAAACCGCAATAATTTCACGGGAACCGTCTTTTAGCGTATTTTAAGCTTAAATGAAAAGTATTCATATGAAAGAAAATTAAATTGGGGAGACATAGGGGATTTTTGCACCCAACTCATGTTAATTTCTGCTCGTTTTGAGTTTGACTCGATTATTTCCTACAAGTTAAGTTAGAATGAAAATCAAGAATTTATGCGCAGTTTTAACTAGCTAAGGCTATATTTGTTAAAGATGGGCCATTTTCTTTTTATTTTGAAAATCGTTCATTTTTATAGAAAACTACAATAATTTCACGGGAACTGTCTTTTAGCGTATTTTAAGCTTAAATGAAAAGTATTCATATGAAAATTAAATTGATTTTGAAATTCGTTCATTCTTATAGAAACTGCAATAGTTCATGGGGACCATCTTTTAGCGTATTTTAAGTTTAAATGAAAAGTATTCAATAAAAATTATTTTTTTTTTTTGGATCGGGAACCTAGATTGGATGATCATCATTACATAACGCATGACGGCTATTACGAAATATGGAGATGGGGTAGCCATAATTTCTATCGTATACTAAGAAGGAAACTGGGTGAAAGCGAGATAGAGGCGTTAGCACCTGGTTATGGAGGGAAGAATGAGGAAAAATCATAGTCTTTTTTTATGCGCTATTATACATTGAATAAAGCTGATTTACTTGTTTGAATGAAGTCCTATTCCTACAAGTTAAGTTAGAATGAAAATCACGAATTTATGCGCAGTTTTTAACTAGCTAAGCAAACGTTAGACAACAATATTTCGTACCTGTTTTTATACACAATTCCAATTACGAGTTAAAGTTTTGTTCTTCCGGCGTTGGCCCGCATTGCCAAGGGTGGAGTTGTAGATGACGCATGGATAGATGGTTCTTTTTCATGTAATATCATACCCAAATCATCGGAGAAGCTACTGCTGCTAGAATTCATGCGGAAAACAGTTGACAAGGGTAACACGTGCCTGAATAAAATCCGTTTTTTTATACTCTTTCAGCTTCTTCCCCAAATCTTTAAGTCAATTGATTCAGGTGCAAAAAAGTGACAATTTTGATAGCTTCCCCCTCCTCAAACACAACGTTTCCCCGAATCATTTTCTTAAGAAAACACACTAAATTAGGAAAGAAAACCAAATGTTCCTTTATTATCTAAGTAGCACGACAAAAAATCAAGAGTTTATGTGCAGTTTTAACTAGCTAAGGCTAAATTTGTTAACGATGGATGATTTTCTTAAGGAAGCACACTAAATTAGGATGAAAAACGAATGTTCCTTTATTATCTAAGTAACACGACAAAAAATCAAGAGTTTATGTGCAGTTTTAACTAGCTAAGGCTAAATTTGTTAACGATGGATCATTTTCATAAGAAAAACACACTAAATTAGGAAAGAAAACCAAATGTTTCCTTTATTATCTAAGTAACACGACAAAAAATCAAGAGTTTATGTGCAGTTTTAACTAGCTAAGGCTAATTTGTTAAAGATGGGCCATTTTCTTACGAAAACACATAAATAAGAAAGAAAACCAAATGTTCCTTTATTACCTAAGTAACACAACTAAAATTGAAGAATTTATGCGCAGTTTTAACTAGTTAAGGCAAAATTTGTTAACGATGGATCGTTTTCTTAAGAAAACACACTAAATTAGGAAAGAAAACCAAATGTTCCCTTATTATCTAAGTAACACGACAAAAATCAAGAGTTTATGTGCAGTTTTTAAATAGCTAAGGCTAAATTTGTTAAAGATGGGGCATTTTCTTAGAAAAACACATAAATAAGGATTAGAAAACAAATGTTCCTTTATTAGCTAAGTAACATAACTAAAATTGAAGAATTTATGCACAGTTTTAACTAGTTAGGGTAAAATTTGTTAAAGATGGGGCATTTTCTTAAGAAAACACACTAAATTAGGAAAGAAAACCAAATGTTCCTTTATTATCTAAGTAACAAGACAAAAAATCAAGAGTTTATGTGCAGTTTTAACTAGCTAAGGCTAAATTTGTTACAGATGGGCCATTTTCTTAAGAAAACACTTACATTAGAAGAAATACTAAATGTTCCATTATTACCTAAGTAAAAAACAAGTTTTTTTTAACTGAAAGTAAGGAACGATGTCAAAACTTAAAACGAATAGAAATTATTCCGTTTTATGAAAGGGGCTGTCCCCTCCTCAACGACTCGCTCTTTACGTTAAATTTTTGACTTTCTCACAACTCTAATTTTTTAAACAAAAAAAAAATTTAGCGTAAAGAGCGAGGCGTTGAGGGTACAACTATGGTTTTTTTTCGGCAAAACATCCAAACATCCACGAAAATCTAAAAAACGTAGGTCTGAAAACCCAACTTGGACTTGCAAACACTAGCCCGGACATGCAAACAAAAGAAAACACATAAATAAGGAAAGAAAACCAAATGTTCCTTTATTGGCTAAGTAACATAACTAAAATTGAAGAATTTATTCACAGTTTTAACTAGTTTTAGGCATAATTTGTTAAAGATGGGGCATTTTCTTAAGAAAAACACACTAAATTAGGAAAGAAAACCAAATGTTCCTTTATTATCTAAGTAACACGACAAAAAATCAAGAGTTTATGTGCATTTTTAACTAGCTAAGGTTATATTTGTTACAGATGGGCCATTTTCTTAAGAAAAACACTTACATTAGAAAAAATACTAAATGTTCCATTTTTACCTAAGTAAACAACAAGTTTTTTTTAACTGAAAGTAAGGAAACGATGTCAAAACTTAAAACGAATAGAAATTATTCCGTTTATGAAAGGGGCTGTCCCCTCCTAAACGACTCGCTCTTTACGTCGGAGAGGTAAACACGACCACATCGGAGAGGTAAAGCGAGGTCAAGTCACAATGTCATTCTATCGTTACTTTTCAGACATTTCTTCTTAAAACTTTATTTTCAAACTAATTAATTCATCCGGGTTTTTTTTTCACAAGCAATTCGTACTATCCTCGCTCGTAATCGCTAATCACCTTAACCCTTTATTAAGTTATAGGAAATACCGGTTTAGAAAAAAAACTAGAATAGTGTCATAATTTCACTTTATCAACTCTCAAATTCTATACCCACCAGAAACCTGTCTCCTTGTGCAATTGAAAACTGTTAAAAATGGGTGTTACCTCAGAAAAAACCCGTCTGGTAAGGCATGTACCGTTCGTAGTAATAGGTGACTGACCCTGGTAAGCCAATATACTGGTTAAACTACACGCATATTCATGTGTAATTCAATGTGGATTTCATATTCCCTATGGCCTTACTACTAATAAGGATTTTTCCTAGCAATGACGTGAATAAGGAAATAGTGCTAATAAAATTAAAGTAGAACACCGACTTTTATTTTCTTACTCATTTTAGTTTCTTAGGTAAAAATTTTTATGGTTAATAAGGCACGTAAGCAAAAGATTTGTTTCAGACAAAGGGTGCAATTTCTAAAAAACGAAAATGGACGCATTTTACTAGAAATATGCAATTTTATTTAATGCCAAAAAAATTCTTAATTAAAAAGTGAAACGTCCATCAAAAATGGAAGGCCAGCTTATACTCCGAACTATACAAGATTACAAGCCATTCTGAGGCTAGAATACGACCTATACAAGATCACTTGCCTCTTTCTAGAGCAATCAGGGAGTCAGAAATACTAACGGGAGTAGCGCAACATGATCAATGAATACAACCAGGACATGATCATTCACCTCCATTGAATTTGACTTGAATTTATGTAACAGGATGTATGGTGAAGCCTTCTAATTAAGTCAATTTGGAATTTAGTAAAAATACTAAGACGCAAATACAAAGGTTTAGAAGAACCACTTTTTATTAAGATAAGGAACATATACTGGCAAGTTTCTGCTTAACAGTAAATCGAGAAATTACCACTTCCTAGCTATTTGCGTCGGTTGGGTTCAGGAAGGTGTGGTTGATAAAAATATTTAAAAGATACATTTTATGGGAAGAAGTGGACTGACACTAATTTTATGCCGGACTGACCTCTGGTCCGTTGATTTATAAATAACTTGGAATATTGTCGGATTATTGTAAGTGTATAAGTATCTTATAATGTATTATTGTAGCTTTCTGAGACTTGTTGTCTACTTGGGACAACCAGTCCCAGTAGAATATATACATATATATATATATATATATATATATATATATAATATATATATATATATATATATATATATAGTATATCTATATATATATATATATATATATATATATATATATATATATATATATTGTCAAACCTTTTATTAGTAAATGTTAACTGAATAAAAGTATTGTAGTATAGACAACCTCTCTACAATCTAAATTTAGTCTCTCGAATATACCCAGCTGGTACGCCTCATTAGTCAGTTCATAGCCTAAGGCACGCAACCAAAGTTTAATTGCCTTAGGGCTATAGTTTATCCCCCATATAAAGGGAGAATAAAGGCATCTACCACAACATCACTTAAATACCAGTAAAACCACCTTACAACAACTGGTGGAAGTTGGAAAAACTGGGTCGAGTTGACTAAATAAAAATTGTATATTGAAACAAAAATGGCTTTGTCAAAAGGGGAAAGTAAATGGACTTCTCTTTTAGTGGTGCTCGAGTTAGCAAAACGTAGAGCAGCTATGCGCGAACTCTGGCTATTAGAAATAGATTTGTGTCCCTTAAAAAATTTGGGTACGATAGAAAAAATGGAAAAAAGGCTCAATCAAGAATTGTAAAATAAAAAAAAAGTATCTAGTTTTTAGCAAGTAGAAGTAAGTGCATAATTATAGTTTTCTTAGTGTTAGTAATATCTGTAGTGTAGTAGTGGCGTATATCACCAAATAATAAAGTATATGTACCACGGATTAAAACAATAAAATAAAAGATGATACGTAGAGAAAAATCTAGCTGGACCGATGAAACTTTGGTAGAAACAGAAGAATTTGAGGCAGAATAGTAGCAAATAGTATCCTAATTCAGCATTACTACAGGTACAGGCTATAGACTTATTGTTCAAGGATAATACTGCTACAATTTAGAAAAGGAAAAAAATAAATTGTGGTCGGAACAATTATAGGTTAGAAGCTGCCATTTCCGAGTGTTTTAGGAGTAGAGGTGCTTTGAAAATATGGCGTTTTACTACGTAATAAGCAATAGAATTACCTTTGTTAAAGCTAACCTGAATACTAGGTTAGGTTTGTATTTTCACAAGCAAAGGAAAGGAAAAGATATATAAATATGTAATTAAAGTACTTGAGGAAAGGGATGGAAAAAAGAGAAAAGTAACGTTATAAGTAAGAAAATAAATGTGGAAGCTTAGCAAAAGTCGCTGAAGGAAGCGGAAAAAAGTAATTGTTACCCAGCTGTGATGGGAAGTCTACATAAGGCGGAAAATTCGGTAAGAGAAACCGATAATCACAGAAAATGGAGGCACGGGGATAGGTCTTAAAAGGGCCCCCTTTCCCTACATAGAGGACATTCATCTGAATAATAGTGTTAGAAAAAGTTCAAATTCTGAATTAGCCGCACAAAATGCGCCAGAAGATAGTTCAAATTTAAATTTTGGATCATGGCTGCTTTTGAGCCATGTGTAGACGTAAAACAAGCCAGGGTTTGAAAACTGTTATGCTTGTTTACAGAGAATATAAGCCCACACTAGAACACACAGAGAAGGCAATGCATCCTTTTGGGATAGCTAATATTGATAATTCTGGTCCCCTCTTACGGTTACTCAATGACGAGTCATCCTCAAGTCTAGTCTGATTGTAAATCAGTAGAGTTTAGTCAAAATATCAGGTAGAGTGTATATCAGATAAAACACGGTCTGATAGTAGAAATCAAATGAGTGAAGCCAATAGTCCCTTATATTCAAATTAGCCTACAAGTAGATTGTATCCAGGAACTAATTAGAAATAATATTACGGAAACAATTACACAGGGCGTTACAGTTTATTTTACAATAATTAATGTTCAAATTCATAACTTCATACGGGTTAAAGTAAACCTAGTAAACATTATATCTTTAGAATCAGCATTAAAAGGCAAATCTCTTGATATGTATATTGAAAAAAATTATTTTGGGGGGTAATAAAAAAAAAACCAAGGAGGGTAGTCTACTGAAATAAGGTCATTGGAAGCTAGCAAATTTGGAGTGAGCTCAATCACTGCTAGTCTCTCGTTGTTAAGTATAGGCAATGCACCTACTGACCTTTGATCGTTGAGGTAGCACCTCCAGTCAAATTTGAAAAAAAATGGTTTTGAAGAAAATTAAATAATAATAATAAGAAAAGCAGCAAGGGTTTACACTAAGTGACCACTAGATGTATAAGCTAGATGTAATCTTGTTATAATTAGTTATAGTCTAATATATTAATTTTCTTTATTCGTTACAAAAGGTAAAAAGGAAAAAAATTAAGAGAAAATAATTAAGCGCTATAAAGATTTAAGCGAAACTTAGAATAAGCTTAGAAAGCAAAAAAAGTGCTAGGTAAAAGAAACGAAAAGAAATATAAAAATAAATTATAACCTAAAAATTTACCACGAGGTAAAAGCCAACGACAAATCCATTAAAAATAAGCCAAAAATAAACCTCATCGTCACAAGCAAACCAAAGTCGTTCACGGTAAATAATTTTAACTCTAGCGATGTATTGGATCTGAGAAAACGAACTGGCATAGGAGATCCCTAGTTTAAACAATTGGTTTTCACCTATGCCAACCCAAACACCCAAATCCCCATCCGGTGAACCCTAACACAAACTAAACGTATCCACTTTTTCTTTGAAAATAAAATATAACATTACGCAACAAAAAAACTTGCAGCAATGAACAGAAATTCATTCATACAATTTTGCCAGATTGAAGCTTATCAATAAACCACAGATAGTGAGAATCGCATTCAAAGTTATGTAGCCTTGCAAAGGGAATCGTTGTCTCTCTTTGGCAAATAAAATAAGATCTTAATAAAAACAAAAATAAAATCTGCAACCAGTATGTCGTAAAAACTGCATTTTTATGAACAAATGAGAACTAGCAAATGCGAGGCAAAACTCAATTAAAAGTGTTCTAAAGATCAGCTGAAAAATACAGTACACTTTCGGACGGAGAAATTTAAATATTTTCAAAAAAAATACAGGTTGCGACAATAGACACCCTCCACCTCTTAAAAATAATTAGATAGTGAATTTGACCATACAATGGCAATCAGCATAAAAACTTGTAAAAACTATTGAATAAAACATGAAACATATAAATTTAGGCTTAGAAAAGATCTATTGTACTGAAAAAGCGAAAAAAAAATTGAAGAAAAAAAACCCTTAGGATTCATTGAAGTAAATAATCAAAAAAGAAGGAATAAAAAGGGTTCAAGTTGAAAATATAGACAGACAAAATTGAAGGAAAAGAAATTGAATGGAGTCAGTTAAACTCTGATATACATGCATATTGAAACTGACCGAACGAAAGTAGTTGGAAATAATTGTGCTAAATAAGTACAAAATAAATAGCATTAATACTACGGAGCCAAGTAGATATGCTCCAAGTAGATAGGAAATATTTTGCTCTCTTATGTGGGAGTCGTTTTCGGAAAAATGACTAATATGGCGTGAAAAATTAAAAGAAGGCACATAATAGTCTAAAGGACCTAAGTTGAAGTTGAAACTTAAGACAAGACCACTAAAAGTTGAGAAGTTAAAGTGAAAATAGTCATTGTCACTTGTGTGTCTAAAAATAAATTACAGTGTTTCATAAAGGCAATGTATATTTTCTGCAGAAGGGCCACTTTGTTTGATAACAGAACAGCCCAAGAGAAAACTGTGGCCACAAATCAAAAAGTGTGGCTATACTATAAATAATTATTTATTGTGTGTGCAGGTTCATAATAGTCGTTTTAGCTGTAGCCGATGACAAGAGAACTTAGAAACGTTGTAAGGAGCAACCAAAAGGCATCCCTGGTAAGCAAACCTTCAGAGTATAGGCACAAGTCAATTGATAATGGCATAACAGGTAAAAGGCGAATAGCTAAATTTTGAGCTTATCAAATCAAAGTTATAAACGGAGCCTTGTCCCAAAAGGACATTGAAGCTGAAAAAAAGAGATTACAGACTAATACATTTTTTAACTATCTCAATCACCTGAAAAATTCAAAAAGAATTAAAAAGCTCAAAAGGTTGATTAAACAAACAGACATATAGTAAGCTAAAAACAGTTAATGACACAAGCTGGTTCGGAACAGAACCAAAGTTGTAAAACAAAGATAAGAAAATGTGTATTGTCATATATGGTAAATATATATAGTGGTAGCAAATGTAATTGAGAAAATATATGCAGTTATAAAGGTATTTTGAAAACCTATAATAAATACGGAATTGTTATCGTAAAAACAAAAAATTGTAAATACAGAAATGTAAATAGCAAAGTCATGTTATATGGACTATTGCCAAGCCCTTATATAGAGGCTAATCACAGTTCTTAATTATAGTGTATAAATCTATTTGTTAGGGTTGATTTTTTATATATATTTTAATTGCAGTTAAGACTTATCAGTTAAAAGTCTTGACGGACTTATTTAAAAGCTGTAAAAAGAACAAATATTGCAGTGATTAAATAAATTGTTAGGGTACATAATTATTATTTGTTTTTAACAATTAAGTTATGTTCAATCTAGTTTTGCGACTTAAAAAAATACTGGTGTAAGTTATTACACAATGCTTGTAAATATATATATATACTATGTTTTTATTTACTTTAAGTTTTAACTAGTGATTTAATGTTATATATAAATGTTTGACTTCGAGTCAACGTATAACTATTTATATTGTGAAATAATCCGTTAAGTAATAAGTTTTGAAAAGGATAATCCAGCAAGAAACATAATGTTTTCTATTTAAGCGGCATATTATGTTTAGAATAAAAAGAGAGAAAAGTAATTAAAAGTAATTAAACTTTACAAAATTGAGTGTTTCTTTTACTATATATATGTAACAATTTATGCTTTATGTGTATTCTAATGTGAATATTTATTTTAGATACAGCCTTAGTTTTTTTTGGAAATCAAATTTTTTTTGTGACATCCTTTCGGATCCATTTCTCAATGTATTTTTTGACGCATTTTGGAAAGTGACAAATTTCGAAGCCAGTTCAATTGTATCCTGATACTAACAGCTCATACAAGCAGGAACAAAACATTAAACTGGTCAACTAGTATTTTTGAAAACTGTATGCAGTATTACAGACTTTACTGCAAGTTCATTATAAAGTGAGATAAAATCAGAACTTAATTTAGGCCTAGAAAATGTGCTACATAGCCTCAAAGGCTTTATATTATTGAAAAATTGTGAAAATGCCTTGTGCTGGAAAAATATGTGAAAATTTAAAAACCAAAATTGTTATGTGTAATTTATCCAAAGCATTTCTAACCCCGAAAAAATAGACGGTATATCAACCACATCACCCATATAAATTAAATTATTAATGGGAAGTAAATTTAAACTCAATTAATCAAATAGTTTCTAATATAACTTGAAATCTAATTTAAGCAGAAACACTAATATAATGCTTAAGCCACTGGGGGTCAAGCTAAAATAGAAGATGCATATGAAAAAAGTAAGACGAGAATTTTCCAGTCTTAAGACAGAGAAAAGAGAAACAAGGATAAATTTCAAAATTAATATCCCCGGACAAAAAAGGACATGGCAAATATTTGACCATAAACATGGCCCTACGGAAACCCATTGAGGGTATAAGCACATAATGACACAAAGATGGCAGCATAATAGCCGTGTATAAAATTAAGTTGTTTTAAAAGTAAAGTATTGAGAGTTGTGGGCAACTCTTCTTTAAATGGGTAGTATTGTGGTGAAGCCTTCTAATTAAGTCAATTTGGAATTTAGTAAAAATATTAAGACGCAAATAAAAAGTTTAGAAATACCACTTTTTATAAAGATAAGCAAAATATCCTGGCAAGTTTCTGCTTAACAGGAAATTGAGAAATTACCACTTCCTAGCTATTTGCGTCGGTTGGGTCCTGGAAGGTGTGGTTGATAAAATGTATAAAAGATACATTTTATGGGAATGTAGTAGACTGATACTAATTTTTTATGCCGGACTAATTTTATGCCGGACTGACCTCTGTTCCGTTGATTTAGAAATACCTTCGAACATTGTCGGATTATTTTAAGTGTATAAGTATCTTATTATATATTATTGTACTTTCTGAGACTTGTCGTCTTCTTGGGACAACCAGTCCCAGTACAATATATATGTATATATATATATAATATATATATATATATATATATATATATATATATATATATATATATATATATATATATATATATATATATATATATATTTATATATATATATAATATATATATATATATATATATATATTATATATATATATATATATATATATATATATATATATATATATATATATATATATATATATATATATATATATATATATATATATATTATCAAACCTTGTATTAGTATATGTTAACTGAACAAAAGTATTGTATTATAGCCAACCTCTCTACGATCTACATTTAGTCTCTCGAATATACCCAGCTGGTACGCCTCATTAGTCAGGTCATAGCCTAAGGCACGCTATCAAAGTTTAATTACCTTAGGGCTATAGTTTATCTCCCCTATAAAGGAAGAATAAAGGCATCTACCATAACATCACTTAAATACTAGTAAAACCACTCTACCACAGATGTTATTGAAATCAAGTATTGTGCTATCGGTGATGATACAATTCCGCATTGAGACATTACTTATATTGTTCGCGGCGTTTCGAGGCTAAAGTAAACAGTCCATTTCAAAACATTATGGAGCGAACATCAAATATGGGTGATTTAGAACTTGTTGCAACACAAATTTATAACATGAGTTCTGTTTATAAAACTTTAATTGAGATATTTACATTTGTAAATTTTTTACCAAAACATTTTATTGGCTAATGTGGATATTACAACTCGACCTCCCCTTTTTATGCTATTTCCAAATAAAATCTTTTCTGTCGGAAATGTATTTTAGCCCCCCACCCCAATATATTCCAATTCAGGATATATATTTACACATTAGGGGGGATGGGGTTGCATGAAGTCTATGTTAAATGTAAGCCAACTAGCATTATATTTACACACTAGGGGGATGGGGTTGCATGAAGCAAATATTAATTGTAAGTCATCTAGCATTTTCCCCTTTCATCGCAAATTTTAGGCCTATAAGCTGTCTTAACGAGATATTTCTATCTAATTTTAAACATATATGTTGGAACTATGTTTTCAAGTTTTATATCTAAAATACCCCCCCCCTGTTTTCTAAAGCTTATAACATTTTGAAAGTTATGGGTATGTAGCCTACATAGCTATCTAAATTTTGGCAATTTACCCCCCCCCCCCATAATTCCCGGTTTTAGCCTTCTCTGTTTTTAATTAGCCCTGGGTTTTTTGAAGCATAATTTCTAAGATATTTACAGAATTCTATGCAATATTATGGCCTTTTAGCGCCATTCCTGTTCTATAGGCTTTTCTGAAGGAAACATGATACTATGCATTATATGACACACGAAAGATGTCTAGTTCAGCTAATATGAAATAATATGAAAATATAATAGTTAAGAAACAAAATTTGGTCTATACATTTCCACATTAGAATTAGCAATTAGCAACTTTTAGCTAGTTTCAAAGATAAAATTCCCTCAAAAATTGTAAAAAATGATTTTTTTAATGAGCTATAATTTGATTTCTTTTTAAGGATAATTTTGAAGAATGTGACCCTCCTGCCAATTTTTGTATCTGATTGCATTAATTTTCTACTAGTCTAACTGTCATTTGGTTATAAAATTTTAGGCCTATAAACTATCTTAACAAGCTTTTTCTATCCAATTTTCTGTAGCCTACATAGCTATCTAAATTTGACAATTTGACCCCCCCCCCCCCCATAAATCCTGGTTTTAGCCCTGGTTTTTCTTAGAAGCATAATTTCTAAGATACTCACAGAATTTTATACTATATTATGGCTTTTTTTGTGCCATTTCTGTTCTATAGGCCTTTCTGAAGGAAACATGATACATGCATTATATGACACACGAAAGATGTCGAGTTTGGCTAATATGAAATAGGATGAATATATAATAGTTGAGAAACAAAATTTGGTCTATACATTTTCACATTAGGGGTTATATGAATTAGCAACTTTTAGCTAGTTTCAAAGATAAAATTCCCTCAAAAGTTGTAAAAAATATTTTTTTAAGGAAGCTATAATTTAATTTCTTTTTAAGGATAATTTTGAAGAATGTGATCCTCGTGCCAACAAAAGGGCCCGAATCGAGTATGAAAATCAATTATGTCCTACTATAATTCATTACATTGCCTCTTCGAGGGCCCGTATGCAAGAAGATGAAATGGCTACGGACGTGACGATGTTGCAAAATGCAAAGTTAAGTTTTAAATTTATTGACATTTTCACTAACAATTTCTTCCCCAAGTCAATTTGAAGGAAATGGGATTGTACCGTTAGAATTCGAAATAATTCCAGAATAATACATATTTTAATTTGTGTAATATTTGTTGACATCTTTCAATTAGAGCTCTCCTGGACTTTGAGACACTCGATAAAAGAGACTTAACGGTCTCCTTTATAATATATTAAAGAAAATCTAGAAATAACAGATGCGATTCACGAGTCAAAAATATGTGCGGTTCAATCAATGTGCAATTACTGATTTATACATTTTTAAAAGCAACTAACCAGGTATAAGGGACAAATACCTCAAATTATATCTTGGTTAGGCCTGGGCATGATTTGGAAAACAATCAGAAATTAAATAGAAACGAGCTTTTCAACAGAAAGTAAGGAACTGAGGGGGGGGGGATATTGCTACTTAGTGTGTGTTTTTTTTTATTTGTAACGCATATGTTTTAAATGATTTGAAAATATAGTCGCTATTAATCAAATTTTGACCTTCTTTAAAAAAAATAGGATGTTTTATACAACGTTTAAATTAAGTGGGTGTTTCTTTTATAGGTTAGAACAGATTCATCGCTACCTTCACATTTTCATGGGGGGAGGGGGAATATTGCTACTAAGTGTATTTTTTTTTTATTTTAATGCATATGTTTTTAAATGATTCGAAAATATAGTCGTTCTTAATCCAATTTTCGACCTTCTTTTAAAAAACGGTTATTTATGCACGTTGAAATTAAGTGGCTGTTTTATTTATAGGTTAGAACAGATGTCATATCATTCGCACTACTTCTCTCCCCCACCTGAACAAACAGGTCATGAATTATGTGACCTCACTGACGAAACGGTTTCAATTGAAGCGCCAATGGAGTTTCGTGATATTCAGGTACGGGGGTGTTATGATGGTAGTGATAATTTAGAAGAAAATAAAAGAAATTTATTTTACAGGCTTTAGAATGTATGCACAGGGAGGTTGGGAGTTTAGATAGTCCATGGGTAAATAGCTCATTTACCTACAATATTATACCCAAATCAGCTGAGAAGTTGATGGTTTTTAGAATTCAAATGGCAGGCAGTGGATAATGGCTAAACGTGCTGGAATAAAATACGTTTTTTTAGATTCTTATAGTTTTTTTTTCCCCAAGGCTCTGAGTCAACTAAATAAGGTGCAGAAAAGTGACAATTTTGATAGTTTCCCTCTGCTCAAACAGCGCTTTCCCGACATTGAAATGTATGACTTACTGACTTGTAAAGGCATACATCCATATGACTATTATTGCTCTAGCGTGACGGTTAAGTGAGTAGAAACTCCCGCCAATTGAAGCATTCTATAATTCACTACCGATAGTGAATGCACTGTCAAGGACTTTGAATTTTTCTAAGAGAGTATAGGCTAAGGGTGGTTGTAAAAATGCTTGGTATTATTGTGGAATGTACTTTGCCAGTGATGTACTGACTCTTTTAAACATTGTCTGCAAAAAAACATATCAAATTTATTCAGAATTCGTGCTAGACATTAGTTATTATTTTCAACACCGCATCTCGTCATGGACTTAATTCTAAAAATCAGTAGGGAGGAAATAGGTTTGATCACCGATGCGGATCAACAACTATTTTTAGAAAGATCTATGAGTGGGGTTATGTTTTTCACGGGGATCGCATCCTAACACGGATCCAACTGGGCAGAACTCTGCTGATGGTGTAAAGTCCAGTGCGTTTTTTCTTGACATGAACTCACTGTACCCCTCGGCGATGTCTCACTATAGTTTACCGTGTGGCAATTACAATGGCTTGAAAACCCTTGTGCCATCCCTCACATTCACACTGTCGAGGAAAATGGTCCCCAAGGATGTTTTTTTTAAATTGACGGACACATACCATTGGAACTCCACGACACTGTAAAAGATTTTGTTTTTCCGTTTTTCATTAGAACGGTAACCAGGGAGTCTTTGAGCCCATACAATCGGTCTTTGGTTGAGGATATGGGCATGCACTGGACCAACTCCAAGCAGAAACTAATTGCAGATTTGAACACGAAACAGAATATTGTTGTTCACCATGTGCTATTGCGGTGGATGGTGACCAATGGTTGCAGGGTCACAAAAATACAGAGGGCCCTGCAATTCGGTCAGGAACCCTACTTGAAAACGTTTATTGACACCTTTGTCAGTAAACGTTCACTGGCAAAAAGTAAAGTTCAAAAAAGAAATGTATAAACTTATTTTAAATTCAGCTTTTGGAAAAATGTGTGAAAGTGTACGAAACAGATCACGTTGTGACGTCGTAACTTGCCTCAAAGAATCTGCACAAATTATCGCCGACCCAAATTTTAAAACATTTACGAGCATAGACCCGAATATGGTTCTGCTACACAGAAAAAAGAGAAATGTTGTTCTGAATAAGAAAATCGCGGGGGGGGGGACAGTTAAGTACTTGAAATTTCCAAGAAACTCATGTTGCCCTTCTTTTACAATGTGTGTAAGGTATCAATGGCCAAGGGAAGGGGAGGTTCAAGTGTACTATGGGGACAAAGATTCTCTATTGTTGAAAAGTTAAAACCGGAAATTTATTGGAGGAGTTGGAAAATGGGTTGCACATTGGCCCACGGATAGATTACACGAATTGGAATGAGAGCATCTACCCCGAGTGGGTGAAACGCCAGGTGTACCGGGAGGGGGGGATTTTTTGTCTCGACACTTGTGCCATTAAGGCCAATTGCACCGTTAATATTTTAAGCTTGTGCCATTTATGAAACTTGTGCCACTAAGGTTTTAAGGTTGTGTCGTTAAGGATCGCACCAACTGCGTCGTTATGGAATTGCTCCACTTGTACCGCTTAGGTTTTACCTTAGGCCGCTAAGTTGATATAAGCTTGTGCCGCTATAGACTACACCACTTGTAATGGGGGAAAGGGATGAGTATAATGAAGGGGCAGAAAAATGACGGCACCCATCCCTATGGGAGAAAATAAAATAGATTAAATAATAAGTTAGAATTGCCTTGTGGGGTTATTAATGGGGCTGGGGAGCCATCATCCAGGAGCGTAATCAAACTTCGTAGGGTTATCGGATTCCTTGGGAGCGTTGCCAATGGAGACATTTGAACTGGTTATCTACTTTGCGGTGAGATACAGGCAGATAAATAAAACAACACAAATAGAAACGTAATGGGTTTATTGAGACTTACGCTTTCATGTATACAGCAACATATATAAGTAATACAATCAGAATGATAACTTCAGAGTGGATCGCAGAATGGTAGGAACATAATGTCTGTCTAAAAACACTTTTTAATCACTATATAACACGAGTCTTGATTCTGCGCCCTAAGAGCTATTTCACGATTGGCCCAACTCCTGTGAAGGGCCCGCTACTTTGTCATTATGTTTACAAACTAAAATCATTATGCTAACTGACCGTCCAATAATTTATTTTCAATATTTTGATGATTAGACATTCACATTCCTATGACAACTTGAAACCTCCTGTGAAACTTTGTATAAGACATTGTCTCGTGATTTTTTTTTTGCCAAGTATTTTCGCGAAATTTAAAACCGTCTTCCTTGAATAATACCGTAATTCGACCGGTAGCTTTTCCTCATTTCACATCTGTCGGTCTGTAAAACACAACGTCTGGAATGCTGTGAAGCATTACAAAGTGCTCTGGAATTCATCAAGATCTTTTGCGAATATAATCATCTTTTTTTTTACTACTTTAAAGGGATGTTTGGCTGAGAATAATATGTGGTTTTTCTTTGTTGATTAAGAATTTAGACTCAAGTTTGAAACGGGATTTAAGCTTAATTAGGGGAAGTCTAATTTATATCGGAAGTATCCTTAGAAGGAAACAATTTTATTTTTTATATTTTAAATATATCACATATTACTCACGGTACATATTACCCTTCCCATTATTTAATGACGTCCCGTCATTAGGATTTGCTTGCCCTTGGGTTTTTTGAAATATTCACGATTTATTTACTATTAGCCCTACGTAATAATAATTGATATTGTATTATTTTATACTTTTATTTAAGCTTAATCAGGAATACTTAAAAAAATTTCTCTGTATTACTTTTCTTATTTTATTATATATCCTTTTCTAATGTTACTCCACCGGACTAAGATTATCTATGGGTTACCGCCTAGCTACTATACTAAAGATTTTTTTTCTACATCTAACACTCATAGCTTCTACACGTTCAACCTTTTAAACATTATCATGGGAAATGTGTTTATGTGGTTGGGGCTATACTACTGCTATTTTAAGATATTTATAATGTAATAATAATCATACTAATTGAAATGTGCAAGTCTTTATCTAATGCTATTTATGGGATTATTATACTTTCTATCTACGGTAAATTAATGGAGTAATACTGCAATGCTACACATAACTCTATCTAAGCAATTAGCAATGTATATATATGAATGATTTAAAATATAAACACTATTTCATTACTTTCACTGGCAAATTTCAAAACACTTCCATTAGGTATGTTCGTTATGTAATACTAAAGATAAGATATCGAAATTGTTAATTTATCTAAACTATTAAAATGTGGCATATGCAAATTCACACCTACTTTGCCACCCTACGTGTCTCTTAGTGTACTCACTCCTTCTGTTGTAAATTATGGTCCTTCACTATTTTCTTCTTGTGCAAAAAAATTTAAAACGCTTACAATGTAGTTTCGGTCACAGAATAGTTCGAGCACTGTTATGTTCATCTTGGAAGAAACGCTTTTCTCTAATTGTCAAAACAGGAAATGATAATTCCAGGTACAGGTGCATGGAATTTTGATATTAGAGTTCTTTCTCACCTGCTATCTTTGGGTAGTTTATTATCGTGAAGGGGTTGAACACTGGGATTGCGCCGGTAATAGATGGAATGACTCTCTTTCTTAGCATTTCATTCTTGGGCTATTTTGAAGCACATAGAGAATGCATTTCTCGAATAAAATTGTTCGTTCGTGCACTTAGAGATTATATTTCTCTTCTAAAATTGTTCGTGAATGGCTTGTATCTATTAGCTTTTGCGGTGATTACTTGGTTAATCACAGGGAATTGATGTTTGGATTTAGAATGGGTCGACATCAAACTTTAGTGACTCCTTTAATGTATCGTCTTTAACTTGTGGGAGGAGTATATTGTCACTGAGGGGTTATTCACTGGGTTACTTTTGGTTTCTGTAATTCAGTTGTTGGTTTCCAGGTCCATTTTTTCAGAAAATTATCTCGTAACATTTAAGGGATAACAGAGATAGGAACTTTTCGCATTTGATAGAGGTGATAGGATGGATTCCGAGAAATGGTCGAAAGGGATTCAACGCGTGATCTGCGACACGTAAATAATTTGGGGTTCATCAAATATCATAACTATACAGTTATATGGTGCATGGGTCCATAAGGATTATCAAGGGTGATATTTATGTACTTACATCTTGTACTGGTCGATGGGGTTCTCAGGATTGATGTATTCATATAGTTCGATAATGCACTGGATACTGAGATTTATTAGATAGTGTTACCTGATACATAATATGGTTTGTGATCGAGGAAACAACGATCAAAAAGGTAACCGTAATTTTCGTCCTAACTTCGTTGCCTGTAATTTATGGTGAGTACTCTTCGTTGGTTGAGGGATGATGAAAATAGATGCTACTAGGTTGTATCTGCACTGGACTACGTATTGTAATGAATGATTTCTGATAGGTCATTCCAATTCCTGTAATAAAAATAACGAGGCAGAATCACACGTTCTTTAAAACGAGTAGTCATAATTCATAATAGGTAATACGATTGGGTTCATTTATGGTGAATTTTACGCTGCAAGACAATATTAAACAAATACACTAATATAATTACACATATATTGATTTAAAAAAAACGACATTATTACCATGTTTGGTTTCAAATATATAGAATTTCAATTGGGAAACCTAAAACATGGGAATTTCTTCTAAGTTGTTACAGAATAACGACGATATAAGAGATTAATTCCTTTAAGTTTAAGTAAGGTCTCTTATTATGCTCCTTAGTATACGCTATTACAAACACTTTATTTTAATTTCCTTCAACACTTATTTAATTCTACATTAGATTTAAAATAACCATTTAAACATAAGTTACGCTACATAATTAAGTTTGAGGTCTCAGTTTACAACATATTTCATGCCTTCATTGTTCAGCACGTCCGTGCTGTTTTAAGAAACGCATGTTGCAGCGTCGTAACCGCACGGTTTTACGTAAACGACACTTAAAATGAGGGAACTAGACATAGCAAGGACGAGTGGAAACCCCTATACCCACTCGTTTTTCTAATGTCTCCCCTTTCTTGGCTTAGACGTTTTCAAGGGGTTCCGGGTTTAACTTCTGCATTTCAGCCGTTTCCCCGTGTTCTTCCTTTGGGTTTTGCCTTCTTGGTCTCAATATTATAAATAAAAGTTCAAATAGGGATAAAATCCTTTTAATAGACAGTGAATAGAAATTCACAAAAATACCAGATCAAAAATACCTGTTGTGTGTCTTTCAAAAAACATATCTAACATACAAGATCCAGATTTGCGTTATAAATAGGTAACGTAAGCTGGCATACTAGGTTTTTGAATGATACGCACTCTTTTAAGTCTTGTGGATTAGCTAGGGTATATTTTCGTCTATCCTGATCAACAAGTAAATGCTCTGATTCAGTGTGATAGTCATAAATTAATTTTGTCTTCTTTATATTAGCAGGGAAGGTCGAAATTTTGTACAAGTCGTATATGGATTGTTGGTTTATCAATGGAATTGTTACTACTGCGAATAATTGTTCATTTATTTAAGTTCGATGACACAACTTAATACTGAGTTGGTGATGGTTTCCGTGGGTAATTTTGTAGAAATATAAGTTGATTTTCACGGAGGAGTCTAGGAACTGTCTTCCCGACGAACTGAACAAAACACCGTTTGTAGGTGAGACGAAACACAAACTTCCCGCCATATAGAATCCGTAATTTAATTTCGATAATTGGGTTTATTTTGGTTGTTCGATTGATTGGTTCATTTTTTGAAGAGGTACAGTTGTCTTTCGTAAGGGAGCTACTCAGTAGCAATAATGCGCCAAATAGAACTTTAAACACCACTTGTCGTCATCAATCGACCACGAGCTTCCTAAATCAGGCCTTTCTCGTTAGCCACTTATATTTTGAATTAAATTATATTGTTTTACGGTCGATAATACTGCTTTGGAGAGTGCAATATGCGACATTGTCATTTATATGAAAACTCTTAGCCCGGCCTTTGGGTTGTTCTTGTACTTAACAGGGCCTCCACAATTTTTTTTTTCAATTTAACTTCGCTTGAAATGTTCTTTAACAATAGCTCGTGTGCACATAAGATTGCTTATTGTATTCCTGGAATTGGGAGATTTGGGAGTCAGTCTACCGGCTTGAAGTATGGCCTGGGAAACTTCAATACTATTCTCCACCACACTCCCAAACCGTCAGGCAACACCCGGCTTCTTTCAGTTGGACTGGATACTTCGTACTGGAATGGTACGGGTAGACTTTTATATTAAAGGAAATTATTCGAATTAATTATATGCAATGTGACTTTTTTTAATAGCGATATTTTTTTGCATTTTTTTTTCGGGAACTGATATATGTTGAACGATATGGATTTTCTATCTTTGGTTTTGGTTTTTGTTTTATTCGCATTTTTAATGATGACAGCTAGACAAAAGCGAAGACGTATTGATAACAACTCAAAATCACAAGCACCACCCTCCAGCGTGCAAAAGGGGAGTGGGCATTATACTACGTGTTTGCGTTCAAAATGGATGAAGTTTTTTTTAAAACATGTCTATGAAAATATTGGTGAAGTGGGAAGTCTAAGTTCCCCCACAACACTTTCTAAATTTGGGTCTGACATAGGTGGCAGCATGTTAAAAATGCAAAAGAGTATCTAGAAAATGAACCGAGTTACACTCTGCATCGGAATTGTAGGCTTCGTGGCAAACAACATTGACAAACTAAAGCCTATTTCCCTCTGCATATAATGAAATAGATCTTTTTTAACTCGAGATGTGATTCACAGACGTCAGAATTACACCCTAAAAATATATTCTAGTGGCAATCAGTGTCTTTAGTCGCTATACATATGCCATTCCATTGGGATCAAAGAGAGGTGTTGAAGTTGCTCAGGCTTTAGAAAGTATTCTTGAACAAGATTGCTATAGAAAAATTCAAAGTGACCGCGGTAGCAAATTTGTTAATCCTCATTTGCAAAAGGTTCTATTGAAATATAATACAAAGCTACATAATAGTCAGAGTCAAATAAAGGCTGCATTGGCTGAACGATTCGTCTATTAATTTTCGAGATATTGCACGATGAAAAATACTGCTGCTTTTTATTCATGATTTAGATAAAATCATGCAAATATACAACCAATGACCACATCGATCACTGTCCAGTGTTAGCCCTCAGGAATTTCATTGCAGTGAAAATACATTTGACACTTTTTCTTAAGCAATATTCCAGTGAAAAAAAAAATTGTGAAGAAAAAATTCAATGTTGGCGATACTGTTCGAATTAATAGAACCACCAATATTTTTGAAAAGGGGAATTATTTATAGAGCACTGAACTTTTTAAAGTGTCCAAAATCCTAGACACCAAACCCACGACATATCGGCTGCGAGACACCAAAGATGAAGGGATTCTCCGGTTTTTATGAATATGAACTAAAAGTTAGAAACAGCAGTGAAATTTATCAAATTGAAAAAGATACTAAAGAGTCTTACTCGCAGGGGCAAAAGACAGTTGCTTGTTCGTTGGCTAGGATTCAACTCTGATTTTGATTCTTGGGTTGCAGTTGAAGACACTAACAATGCCCAATGATTTCTATGTGACATTTATGTCCAATGTCTCGGACCCTCTCTAGAATGATTTGAATAAAACAAGTGATTTTTGGACGAAAACTGGTCTCCCAATATCAAATTCGACGGTGCGTATGAAGTGGCTCTTGTCGACTGTATTTTCAAAAATACCTATGATATCCTGAGAAAAGATCACAAATATGATATGAAAATTAGACCTTATGGTTGGCCGCAACCACCCGATAGTGAATAGCATAAAATTCAAATGATGAATTGGATGGATTGTCCATATGTTGAATTACCATACGAGGAACTCACTTGTATGAATGATTTATGTCGTTTCTATCAATAAAATAATTCCCGCTCCTAAAAAAAGGGGCCTTTCATTTCAACTATTCAAAGGAAGAGGGCAGGATCTACATTAGTTCATCCATTGCTGATGAAAAAGTTATTCTCAATGATAATCTAGAAGATGTTCTTGGCTTTAAACTCAATATAATCAATGGTAAAAGTGCCGGAAAAACTAATGTTATTTTTTGCTGACTACCCACCAGCCTCCTCCTCGGACGCTTGTATATTTCTCTATGCTTCATTTGTTGAAACATCCAGAGTTGGCAATAGCAGTGTCCCACTCCTACGAGTACTTGAACGAAAAACCAATCAAGATCATATTCATCATTACAATATAAAGCATCTTCAGTATAATCCCGTAAACACTTCCTATTTGGAACTCTGCCAGTTAACACTAAGAACTGAAATTAGGTGATCCCCTAGCAATATCAAAAGGTTTGGCTGTGATTACATGCCATTTTCGACCCATCGTTGTTGGTGTTCAAAAAACAAGATGTCTAATAGAAAAGTGGTATTCATTTGTCCTGATATTGACTGCTATTTTAATACTCTTGGCCAAGACAACTGGGCAATGAAATGGACTATTACAAAGGTCGCTCATCAATGTCTGGCTATGGTCTTGGCAGTTGGTTTTGCTAAGCTGTTTCGCTCTACACTACCTCTGGCTAGAAAATATATTGTACCGACTGCGACATATTTTGCATCCTCTACACTATACGATTCGAGCTCTGGCATGGATTTTAAAAAAAAAGTGCTTCGGAAAATCTTAGGTCTAGTGCGCGAACCCTTGGAGAAAAATTGAAATCTCAACAAAATGGAAAAGATTTAAAAAGTTCGAGACACAGTGCACCACTCATCAGTCTCTACTCAGATCAGAAACGAAAGACATCACCCCTGTCAAAGAAAGAAGGAAAAAGACGACACGTACAATAAACAGAAGAATAAGCCCCAGGAAGAGAATTGTTAGATCGAAACTGGGATTTTTTTCAGAGACTGAACAATAGCATATCTACCGCATAAGGATTCCCAACCTTAATCACTTCATCTTTAAATCTATTCAATGCAGAAATTGTTGATGTGAGTGTAAAACATGGATACTATGAACAATTTTATCCACAACAACCCCTCTCCAATAATATCCACTTTCAAATTTATTCCAATGAAGACTAATTTATGGACATGTCCTCGACATTTATAGATTTACATATGAAAGTCAAGAAATCCAACAATGGAATGCCCGTTCGTGCTGATGGAATATCCTATGAAAATTGTATATTACATAATTTATTTCGTCAAATCAGTGTCTACATAAATGACACTTTGGTGAGCACAAGCAACAACCTCTCAAATTATACAAGCTATATGCAGTTCATGTTGATGACACCCAAGTCATACAAGGAGTTGAGAGGCACCTCCAATGGATATGAATATATCACTGATAATAATAGTACAGATGCACTTAAAAATGCTTAAACTAGTGAATTATATCTAGTTGGAAAAATATATCATGAAATATTTAATATACCCCTGGCTACCACCCATATTAAAGTGGATATAAAATTGACGCTTGCTCCATACAATTTCATTTTACGAAAGGAACTTCCTGCCAATCCTGATGTAACTCTCTCCCTCACCTCGGCAATACTACATGTACGAGAGCAGCAGGTTATGAGCTCTGTTTGCTTTGGCAGTGGAAAAAAACTGAGAGCCAGTGGAAATAATATTAAACTACTTGTCCCTCATACAATCACCAAACAACGTCATATTGCCACAGGCTCACGCACCTTCACCGACTCATCCTTTATATGTGGCGAAATTCCATCAAAATTGGCATTGGCATTTGTAAAAAGCGGTTGTGCAATAGGATCGTGGACTGGCTGCTCACATAAATTTGAGATGTTTGGGGTTTTATCTCTTGTCTGCAAAGTAAATGGAATCCCACTCTACAATCTATATTTTAATAAATCCTATAGGACATTGTATGAGTTGACAATTCAAACCCTAGATCATGATTCACAACTATTTGAAAATGGTGAAACCGAAGTTTAGTTCGCTAAAACACATGGTATCCTTGTACTAGACCTGTCTGGCACCCAGGATATGAGTATAGTGCGAACAGGGAGTGTGCGTTTAGAGTGTACATCTTCCGACCCATTACCCAAGAGTATTGCACTAATCTCATTAAATCAATTTCAAACCTATTGGGAAATCACTCCCGAAGGCAGTGTTCTACTAGACCTTGCACCATGAACACCAGTCAAATAATCAATGTATTTAATATGGACCCCTACATGTCCAAATACAGATCCTATTGTCTACCCTCGGACTTCCATGGAAAAATTCAAAGTGCCAACAATACCCTAATCGTTGTTAATAGCAATCTGTCGACTGTGAATACTGGCCTTTGGTTGTGCATCTTTCAAACAATAAAGACGATTGAATTTTTTGATCCTATCGGCCTACCCTATACATTCTACACTCCACACATCAACAACTATATTGCAAGCAGTGGGAAAACTATCATTCAAAATCCGAAGAGTACAGGATCTGACGACTGAGTTGCGGTTTCCATACGCTACTGTATTTCATGTTCAGATGTCGCGGCTATACTTACAAGCAGTTTCTCGACATTTACGTAGACAATCCATGTTTTAAAGACTTTATGGGGGAAAATATCCTCTCAGACCTGTATAATATTGATTTTAGTGCCCTACGAGTAAAGTGCTTAAAAGTGTATGTGAATTTTGTTTATAAATAAAAAAAATATATACAACAACAATGTCTTTTTATTCTTCACTTTAGATTTCTTCTTCTTCGGTGTATAGGCAACTGTTGAGAACTACTAATGCTGGTAGATCATTTGAATTCACTGTATATTGATTTGATCTTGATAGGCTGCAAAGTCAGAGTAATATTTTCTACAGTACAATGTAACTTCGCTCTTGTCATATCTCTTTGTATAGTCAATGATACTATTTGCATTCATGTTGTAAAATTCACGTGTTTCATCTGTCTATATGAAGCAATATCACATACAGTGTTTTCAAATGGTGAATCACATTCGGTAACTGCCAAATAAAAACCACTAGGTTTATAGTCATAATTGGCAGTGTCGTCGCAACGATGACGTAGAAACCAAATTGTCTTGTTACCCCAACAGTTGAATCGTAGACCTGATTCTTCCTCCCAAAATAATTTAAAACCACGACGATACCAATCTCGTAGAAATAAACTAAAATAACGTTTAGGGTTCTTTCCAATCATACCAGGATAAGTATTCTACCACTGATCACATTTGTCATAGTGGCAATTGGAGCATAGTTGCCCTCTAGGGTGAGAGTCACAAATCTCTTCAAGACATGAATTACAACCTTTAATTTGTACTGCATATCCTCTATGTAATTTACATGGACTGCATAATTTGCACTTTTCATTATACTCATCAATAATTGTACAATTCTCACATGATGACCAACTGCCAAGAGTGTACATACACAGAAGACATGTATAGAACATTTTTTGGTTTCCGATGTCAACTCTCTCACAGCTAAAAAGAAACTGATCCTCGTTCGATAAATTCAGAGGGGGATGGGAGAGGAGTAACTCTGTGACGTTACATAACCTCTTCCGAAGGGGGAGCCATCTACATAGAATCTATGGCAATGTTTTCAAAAGTATGTCCACGATATTATTCTGCTTTGTTTCAGTTTATATATCAATAAATTGAGTAAAAGCACTTGAGTCACGTCGTAAAAGCTTCATACAATAGTCCAATGGGGGAGAATCAGTTTTCATTATATTGTCAAGGGTTCCCTGAGAAAATATCTTCCGTTGAAGAGATAATTTGAGAAAATCGTCATCCAGAATCAAATGTTTTCTCATAATCACAAGATTCGATCTAATTCTCTCTTTCTCAAATTTATTCATTTTTCAATCCTAACACTCTCACTGTTGGCTCTAGACTAACCATGATTCATTCTACTTCAATAATATTTGATAACCTAAAAAAAATCTAACAAAAAAGGAAAGGGGACATTTTCGATTTCGAAATAATTTTATTGTGCGTGATCATAATTACAATAATATATATATTACACATATACAATTATCGATATAAACTTATTGTCCCCTATATACTTCACTATTGCATTTAAAGCACTTTGAAGTCTATTCACATGTGCTATATCAACTTTTGCAGCGAGGCATAATGGGTCCTCCAATTTAAATTTGCTCAAAGATAACACTATCTTGAATATACTTGATCCCATTCAAGACAAAGCCGTGATCCTCTCGTGATTTCTACCGCAATGTTTGCTACTCTTGTATCATTGCTACTGCTACCATCTCCACTATCAACTTCTAATAATGTAAACATTCCACTCAGTATTACAAATATATCTTAATGAATAAATATATGAGTAAAGTCAAACTGTTCACACTCCTTGAATTCTATTCTCCCACTAATAACAACTATATCAAAAATCCTTCCTTATATTCGCTGCATCACTTCCCGTTAGTATTTCTGACTCCCTGATTGGTCTAGAAAGAGGCACGTGATCTTGTATAGTTCGTTTCAAGCCCTCTGAATGGCTGTAATCTTGTATAGTTCGGAGTATAAGCTGTCCTTCTGCTATCAAATCCGTCAAAATCGAAAATGCACAATTTTAAGTTCACTACAAAAAAATGGGGATTTTCAATGAAAAATACCCCAATGAAAGGTGTTTTTCTAAGTCCAGAATGAGGGCAACAAATGTAGGCCCCCCCAATCACCATCTCCTGGTTCGAGGCTCTCAATCTGGCCGGTTATTTAACCAAAACCTAGGGGGGCAAAATTTTTAACCCACAGGCCTGTCGCCTCATGGAGAAGTCTCAGCAGGGGTGAGAATTCCAGTTTTGCCTTTGTTTAGTGACAGCCTAGTACTCAACTCATTTGTAAAATTCAGATTCTTTTTAATTCATGATGATATATCTACAAAGTACAAAAAAAAATAAGTTGACTAGAAGTGGATAAAGAAACAAAACAAGGGGACAACGTTTTTTTTTTACATATGCAGCAAAAAATGGTCAATAGTCTCGTCCTCAATGAGGCTATTCGCCTCCACTTTATTGCAGGTCATGACAAGTAGCTTCCTAAGTCTTTCGTCACCACATGCCGTGCGCAATATGTTTTTTAAAAAATGTTTTTGGTATTAAACAACCTCTCTCTTGTCCAAAAATTCATCAGAATAGTAAGCATCGTATCGATAATTTTGATAAGTTTGCTGAATGCCCTTGGCAGCCTGAAACGCTCGGATTGAGCTTCAAAAATATTGGACAGATGAACCAGCATCGACTGAAGGAGTGATTTCGTTGACCCAGCTTGCTAGGGGAGTGCTAAATTTTCGATCTAAAACGTTAGGTAGAAGAAACTACAAAATATTGGTAAGTTCCGTTTTTTGAAAAAAAAAATCCAGTGATTCTGGGTTCAGCACAGACAAACTTTCGTAAAGGCTGGTGTTTTCCGTGAGGCATACGTCGATTTCACTGGTAAATTAAATAAAAAAACAGAAGTCTTTTTTAACTGAAAGTAAAGGAGCGACATTAAAACTTAAAACGAGCAGAAATTATTCCGTATATGAAAGGGGCTGTCCCTTCCTCAACGCCTCGCTCTTTACCCTAAAGTTTTTTATTGTTTTAAAAAATAAAGTTGTGTGACAGAGTCAAATTTTAGCGTAAAGAGCGAGGCGTTGAAGAGGGGACAGCCCCTTTCATATACGGAATAATTTCTGTTAGCATAGTTGCCCTCTAGGGTGAGAGTCACAAATATCTTCAAGACATGAATTACAACCTTTAATTTGTACTGCATATCCTCTAGTAATTTACATGGATTGCATAATTTTCACTTTTCATTATACTCATCAATAATTGTACAATTCTCACATGATGACCAACTGCCAAGAGTGTACATACATAGTGGACATGTATAGAACATTTTTTGGTTTCCGATGTCAACTCTCTCACAGCTAAAAAGAAACTGATTCTCGTTCGATAAATTCAGAGGGGGATGGGAGAGGAGTAACTCTGTGACGTTATGTAACCTCTTCCGAAGGGAGAGCCATCTACATAGAATCTATGGCAATGTTTTCAAAAGTATGTCCACGATATTATTCTGCTTTGTTTCAGTTAATATATCAATAAATTGAGTAAAAGTATTTGAGTCACGTCGTAAAAGCTTCATACAATAGTCCAATGGGGGAGAATCAGTTTTCATTATATTGTCAAGGGTTCCCTGAGAAAAATATCTTCCGTTGAAGAGATAACTTGAGAAAATCGTCATCCAGAATCAAATGTTTTCTCATAATCACAAGATTCGATCTAATTTCTCTCTTTCTCAAATTTATTCATTTTTCAATCCTAACACTCTCACTGTTGGCTCTAGACTAACCATGATTCATTCTACTTCAATAATATTTGATAACCTAAATTTTTGATTTCGAAATAATTTTATTGTGCGTGATCATAATTACAATAATATATATATTACACATATACAATTATCGATATAACTTATTGTCCACTATATACTTCACCATTGCATTTAAAGCACTTTGAAGTCTATTCACATGTGCTATATCAGCTTTTGCAGCGAAGCATAATTGGTCCTCCAATTTAGATTTGCTCAAAGATAACACATATCTTGAATATACTTCATCCCATTCAAGACAAAGCCGAGATCCTCTCGTGATTTCTACCGCAATGTTTGATACTCTTGTATCATTGCTACTGCTACCAACTCCACTATCAACTTCTAATATTGTAAACATTCCACTCATTATTGCAAATATATCTTAATGAATAAATATATGAGTAAAGTCAAACTGTTCACACTCCTTGAATTCTATTCTCACACTAATAACAACTATATCAAAAACTCTTCCTTATATTCGCTGTATCACTTCCCGTTAGTATTTCTGACTCCCTTATTGGTCTAGAAAGAGGCACGTGATCTTGTATAGTTCGTTTTCTAGCCCTCTGAATGGCTGTAATCTTGTATAGTTCGGAGTATAAGCTGGCCTTCTACTATCAAATCCGTCAAAATCGAAAATGCACAATTTTAAGTTCACTACAAAAAAAAAATGGGGATTTCTCAATGAAAAATACCCCAATGAAAGGTGTTTTACTAAGTCCAGAATGAGGGCAACAAATGTAGCCCCCCCCCCCATCGCAATCTCCTGGTTCGAGGCTCTCAATCTGGCTGGTTATTTCACCAAAAACCTATGGGGGGGGGGGGGGCAAAATATTTAACCCACAGGCCTGTCGCCTCATGGAGAAGTCTCAGCAGGGGTGAGAATTCCAGTTATGTCTTTGTTTAGTGACAGCCTATTACTCAACTCATTGGTAAAATTCAGATTCTTTTTAATTTATGATGATATATCTACAAAGTAGAACAAAATAACTTGACTAGAAGTGGATAAAGAAACAAAACAAGGGGACAACGTTTTTTTTACATATGCAGCAAAATGGTCAATAGCCTCGTCCTCAATGAGGCAATTCGCCTCAACTTTATTGCAGGTCATGACAAGTAGCTTCCTAAGTCTTTCGTAACCACAAGCCGTGCGCAATCTGTTTTTTAAATTATTTTTGGTATTAAACAACCTCTCTCTTGTCAAAAAATTCATCAGAATAGATTTTGGCTCACCGTACATGAATAATGAGAATGAAACTTGTATATTAATTTTACTTGTTTCGGCTAAATGGCTTTCTCGAAATTTTGTTCTGACGTAACTTACGAATTAACTTACGTAACGAACTTTTATATTTGTATGTTTTTATTACGTATATTAGGGAGTTTACCCCTATTCAATACCTCGTGCTTTACGCTAAAGTTCGAATTTTGTTCTGATCACAAACCCCTGAATCACAAAGGCCGGTTAATTAGAATATATAGCTCTTTTGAAAGTACTAAAAAAAAAACTTAAAAAAAAACTTGTTTTTTTATTTAATTTCTGATCGTTTTTTAAATAATGCTGGGAAATCCGGCGCCCCCTTCATGGAAATCCGACCCCCCCCCCCCCCCCCACCAGAAAAAAATCTCTCCTGAAACGTCTGTATACTTCCCATTAACCAATGCTATGTGTAAACAATGGGCAAAGTTCATAACATGCAGCCCTTCCCCCAGGAACTGTGGGGGATTAAGTTATCCTCAAAGACATATTTGTTAGATTTTTGGTCACTTAAAAAGGGGACTAGAACTTTCAATTTGCCTGCAGATGATCGATACAACCACCCCTGGGGAAAAATAAAAAAAAACAACAACAAAAAAACAAATAAACACGCATCCGTGATCTTTCTTCTGGCAAAAAATACAAAATTCCATATTTTTTGCAGATAGGAGCTTGAAACTTCTATAGTAGGGTTTTATGATACGCTGAATCTGATGGTGTGATTTTCATTAAAGTTTTATTACTTTTAGGGGTTGTTTCCCCCTTTTTCGAAAATAAGGCAAATTTTCTCAGGCGCTTAACTTTTGATCGGTAAGATTAAACTTATGAAACTAATATATTTGAAATCAGCATAAAGATCTGATTCTATTGATGCATCTATTGGTATCAAAATGCCGGTTTTTAGAGTTTTGGTTACTATTGAGCCGGGTCGCTCCTTACTTACAGTTCGTTACCACGAACTGTTTGATCGGTGAACTGAAGAATAGATAAGACTAACTTTGCAACTCTGCTGGTTAGCATTACCGTCAACGCTCCTTCTCCCGTAGAAGAGAGAACAAAGTAATAAGGCTCTGAGAAGGTCTGTCTTGCGTTGGTTGCTGCGAGGCGTTTTCTTTAAAAATTAATAATAATAATTTATTTATAACCCACTGCACAAATCCATTGAAGATACTATTGTGCTTATTTCAATGTCTCAGGCCAGCTAGAATTTGTCTGTTCGACAGTCCTGCAAGCTTTACTTAGTTGCTTGGATCAGTTGAATAGCTTTCATAGCGTCAATCCTCGAATCCTGTTAATCTCATGAAGCTGAAAGGATCTGGCAAAGTATTTTTTTCAAACGCGAAAATGGCATAGTAGAAGAAAACTCGATCTTTGGCCTCATTCTAAACCCTTGACCTCAGCTAAAATTTCAGAATTGGTCCGCTGCTGAAAAGGCGCATCAAGAACTTAAGGGGTTGGCTTTATTCATAGTTTTATTTTGAAAACAGGCTTATACCAGAGGCCCCAGCAGGCCAGCCTAGCATAGGCGGAGCCTATAGAGAGCTACCAGCCTCTCTAACTCGAGAGCCTCCAACTTTAGTTCTTTTTTAGCACTTATAAACAACTCTTGGCGTGTAGAGCCTTGGGGTAAAAACACGTAAAGTGACTACAACACTTTAAAAAAGATTCGACAATTTGTTGGTATCCTTTGATTGCTTTTGTGTGGATCAAACTTAGCCTATAAGAATGACAATAGATATAGACCACTTTTATTGCATGCTGCTGTCTGACTTTGGCTTATACTCGATTGAATACCCTACTCATCACCGAAGCTTCATCAAAGCACTCAGCAACACATTGACTCCAGTTTAGTTTGTTCCGGAAAGCCAGTTCATTAATGGCTATGGTTAATGACTTGGCATCTGGCTTTTCCGCATGGTCGACTTCAAGTAGTTTTTGCAACCCTGAGCTTTCAGTCTTTGTCGAGTGTGTCACAAAACTTAGCCTCTCATTTTTAGATATGTCGTTGAAATCATCAACAAGAACAAAGCCGGATAAAAGGTGATTGGGTCCAATCAGGCCCTGCATTTGAAAGAGTCCCGCGTTACTATCAAAATGAACCAAAAAAATGAAAGTTTAAAACAAATTATTTTTTGACGATAAGGATAAATTATGAGCTATTCAAATAATTAAAATATATATATTTAAAAGTTTGCATTATTGGATGAGACTTACTAATGTGCTTATAGTTATATAGTAATACTTTATAATATAGAAAACTGATACCCGTAATAGTTCATGTCAAATTTATTGAATTTAATCGGGATAGTCCTATATTAGAGAGATTTTGCACTACGTACTTGAACCAATTTACGTACGCAAACTACTATACAGGTATATTTTATTTAAATTTGATATACAGAGAGGGCCCGCAAAAAAATAAATAGGGCTCTTCATCTATTCAATCTGTCCTTTAACAAAAAGTGACCAGAAAGGGCAAATTGCTCAGTGAAAGACTTTCGGGTGGAAAAAATGCTTTCAAACGATCAGATTCTGTAATTTTGGGGAGCTGTAATGGTTATATTTATGTTTTAACCTCTCTCAAAGTTAGGGACCCATTGCCCTTACCAACTCAAATAACTCAAGGAAATTTTCATTTTGATCTAAGTTAAGACCCTTGTCCTCATCAAGGAATGCTAAGCCCTGCTTCACTAGAAACTTGATGCAAGTACTAGAAATCATTTTTTTTTTTCTATTTTCTATGACCTCTGCCTTCAGCATTGAATAGCAACCGAAAGAACGGACCCATAATCGGAAGAATACTCAGAGAATACACATAAACGGCCGTGCAAATTAATGCTACGCATACTACGCAAATTACGCATACTACGAGGACAGGTTACAGACACTGGGGCTTCAGAAGCTATCTGAACGGTCTTACGATGCGTTTTGGAAAAAAAAAAGCCTAAAATCCGATGCCCATCACAAGATTTTGCCAAATTTTCAAGAAGCACAAATCAGTCGGCCAAAAGCATGCAGAGGAGTGCTCACTTCGTCATGCCAATTTCTTTGTCCTCCACCCCCAAGGGCATCGAAACAGTTTTTATCGTCCTTTGCGTTCAATGATGAACTTCTTGAAGAGGCTGTGTGAAGTTTCGATATTTCGTTTTTCTATTTATTTCGTTTTATTGTGTGGTATATTTTCTTGTTGTCGTGTGACATTCGCTGCGTGCTATCATGGAAATAAATAAACTTTATATGCCACTTTATTAAAGTTATGCCATGCTACCATACTGTCTTTGGGATGGGTACCAGCCCCATGCTTTCCATTTCCTTTTTCCATTATGTACGAAAGGGATTTTGGCTGCAGTTTCCCCAGGTCGGTTTCCGTCTCCACTAAAGTGGGGGCAACTGAAAAAATAAACACTTTGTCTACTGACACTGAATATTGAAAAAAGGGAAACTGCAAGAACTGGCCAGCGTTAAAGCGACAAAATGAAGTTTGGATGTATTTGTTTAGCTTGGTTGGATAAGACCATCAACCAAGGAAGATGTAACAAATGCATGTGGTAGAAAAAAACTGGTTAAACATCCAGTGTAGCAACTGAAGTAGAAGCTGGGTTATGATGGGTGTCGGGTTAGCAAAATCGTCTAGTAGCCGTTGGGTTTTGGGATACTGCATACGGTTACGGAAATAAAACTAAAATAAAATTTTAAAAGTTGGAAAGTCTTATTTTCCATGGGGGGGGGTGTATCCCGTGGGGGTATTTTCCGGGGATAAACGCCGGCCACCACTGGGTACACGTCCACTTCATCTGTTGCAAGTTATGCAGCTGTCCGGGCGAAAGCTCGAGTGAAGTTGTTTTATGCTTTCATTTTGAAGCAGCCCAATTGATAGTTAATATTGTAAACAAATACACTCAGGCACCAAACAGGCCATTCGTTTACATGGGCGCCCATAAGCTGAATTCCAGGGGGGGGGGGCAAACCTCGTCTAATTGGCACTTTTAATGCTATATATTAGAAATCTCAGAACAAAAATATAAAAATAAGGCAGCATCATTCAGCCAGGGGGGTGGGCGGGAGCCCCCCCCCCCTGCCCCCCCATATGGGCACCCATGCTCGTTTAGAAAGTTTAGACAAATTTGTTCCTATAGGGCACATAAGCTATCCCCCCCACCCCTCCCCGCTTCACATATACAAACTTCTAGCCATAGGATAAAACAAATCAATGATAAATCCAGCATTAGTTAACGACCCTGAAAAGAAGACGAAATTTGGAGATTGCACCCCCTCCCCCCAAAAATAAAATGAAAGCAGCAAGAGCTACAAGCTCATATAGAAATCGCATGACAATTAGCCATGAGGTTTGGAGAACCGATTTCTCTTGTTGATTGCTGAAAGTATAGTGGCTTTAGACATTTAAATTTGACTGGAATGAAAGTCAAAGTTAAATTTGACTTTTTAAAGTATAATAATCTTAATTGTCTTTAGTTATTTTCTTCTTCTTCAGTCTCTGTGTTTTTGCAATTGAAAACCACAAAACGGTCCGCTGCTTTTTGCTCATAGTTATCAATCCTTCGTTCACCATTCCATGTGCTAAAATAAACGCCCTCCAAATACAATAAAATAAGTATTCAACTCCTCTCCAGCATTGCCAACGCTTGGGAATAAATTGTACCAGTTTCCCGACTCAAATTGCACGGCAACAGAATAATTTTTACCTTCTGAAAATGAGGTTAAAAGTTTACCGGAACAAGAAGCAGATTTTTATAAACTAAAACTAGAACAAATGTCTGAGTCAGAAAGGAGCAAGCAAAACTAAAATGTACCGAAAAAACTTGTATTGTGCAAAAATTACCAAATGCACCGAATTGTGCCTGGACCTCTATATAGTGCCAAAAACAACACAATTGTACCGCGTTGGCAACGCTGCTCATTGCGTTCATTCCCGTCCAAACATGTTAATTTTTACCTTCTGAAAATGAGGTTAAAAGTTTGCTGGAACAAGAAGCAGATTTTTATAAACTAAAACTAGAACAAATGTCTGAGTCAGAAAGGAGCAAGCAAAACTAAAATGTACCGAAAAACTTGTATTGTACAAAAATTACCAAATGCACCGAATTGTGCCTGGACCTCTATATAGTGCCAAAAACAACACAATTGTACCGCGTTGGCAACGCTGCTCATTCATTCGTTCCCGTCCAAACGTGTCATTTCAACCCTCTCGCTATCATTCATCACCCGCTCAATCTAGAACCTGGCATTCTATGGGCTGTACCTCGAAAAATTACAAACGAATTCTCGATAGTTTTGTTGCTGTTTTCGGATCTTTTTTCCCATTAGTTGAATTTCCGTAATTTCAATACTTAATATTTTTACCGTTTGTCTTGCTAGCCAGCGAGTTCAAATTTATTTGAATCACGGAAAAATTATATTTAATAATTTAAGACAATTATTGAAAAAATCAGATAAATGCTAAAATGTAATACTTCAGCTTCTCTGAATGGACGCCTATTATTTTCTGTCAAGATTGTAGTGAACCAACTTAGACGAAAATCTTATCTGCGTCTATGGCAGAAACTAACCTTTTCACTCCAAACGACATAGGAAACTATCAAAGAGCTAGATATTCTGGGAGCCTGTTTTACATACAAGATACCTATTTTCAGATTTCACGTTAGAACTAGCACTAGCAGAGAAAAAAACTAGTGCGGCTTAGTACGCCTGGGTTACATATCTGATGCGCAACATTGCTTATATAATACATTACTGAATCCTCGAAAATTACGATGGAAAAGACATAAATACTGTTTGCTGCTTATCCGATGGCCAAGATCACTTGTATGGAGTACTTTTGAATTCTCGAACATTTCCGATGAAAAAAAAAAAAAAAAAAAAAAAAATCAGCATTCATCTGACTTGACTGAGTAGCGTCGTAATTTTGGCCAATAGACTACCCTTACTTAATTTTACCATCCTGGTTAAATTTAAAGGGACTCGGGTTCAAACCAGGAGCGTAATTTGCTATGGAGCAGGTGGGTGCAACTACTGCCTAGACCCCGATACCACCCCCCTCCGCGAGAAGAAATTTAACGTCTTCGAAAATCTCGTCAAAACTAAGATAGGCCTACGTAATTCAAGCATCCACAGAAACAGATTAGTTTTTTTTTAGTTATACCTTTGCCTTTATGGTACTATATGGGTCATTTGGTCATTTTCACTTGACTTGGTAAAATCGGCTACAGCTTGACCCCCTCCTCTAAGTCAACGCCCTTTAGGAAGGGGAAGCAGTGGGAGGTAGATATTTCACAAGAACTTCTTAGGGCATTGTTGAGGCTCTTGATAATCCCTGAAAAATTTGATTGACCAAGGCTAATTTCCAAAATAGAAAAAGGCCTTCATCTCCAAAAAAATTACTTTCATATATGATGGATACACCAAGTCATAAATGGCCTGTGGCCCCTGGTTCAAACCCATAGCAGTATCGATCCTACTTGACATTAAACACTAAAAGTCGACCAAAATAACGATCAAAATTCTGTGGGCTAAAACCCCTGGCTCTCAAAATACCTTAGAAATCGGGTCTTTGGTGAATAACACAATACTATAGCTGGGAGAGTTCGGTCGAAAATTAAGGCTAACTTTCCCTGTGAAAGATGCAATAGCCCTATAAGCCTATAGCTACAACTTGAAACAAAATGGGCAATATATATAATGGGCAAATGGGCAATATAAAATGGGCATACCACTGATTTCATTAGTTTTAGATCGATCTAGCTATTTATACTTTTTCTTAGAGAATGGTCTAAATTGCATATAAAATAGGAAAATTTCCCCCTTTCAAAGTTTTCTGAACGATTTTCAGTCTAAAAAACATGCAAAGCGAATTTCACGAATATATTTCGGTAGATGGATAAAGCTGAACTTCAGCAATCGAATGTTAGTAAAGTTGTCGTCTAACGTTGTAGCATTAAAACGGCGGCATTGCCAAAAAAGCCACTTACCCAAAATTTACACAGGGAGCATAAACATTTAAAAACTGCGACTTTCAAGTTTTTCTTTTTGTTGTTTCAAAAATTTAGAAGTTTTTAGAATAGCATCACACCTCCGTCAGTGTTGCCATGTGTTACCGTAAAAAAATTACTAAATTATGATTCCCATCTGTAAAAACTTAAATATTAACAACCTTTTTATAAGGAAAGTTCAATCTTCTTAAGCTGTTTGATGCCATATGTTTTTGGCTCATTTTTCACCCACGTTTATTTTTTTCAAATTTGGCACCCACTCTGCCAAAAAACTCTATAAGGAGGTGTTTCTCATTAAAAATTCAATCTCTAACTTCTCCAATTATTCAAGATATATATGGTTGTGTATGTTTCAACTAAAACAACTAAAACAATCAGACTTTATTTTTACTGTCTTTGGTCCTTTAATTCATTTGAACGAAGTAGCCTTACGTGCCAACAAACACTTTACTAACTCACTAAAAATACCTTATATTTTACCTTTAAAATTTATTAAATAAAAACTTAAAACAACAGTTTTGCACTTCAGGACTAGTAACCGAACTAAAAAAAAACGAAAGAAAAAAAGGCAAATTTTTCTGAGCCTAAAAATTGCCTTAATTTATGAGCAAAGACGCTTTATAAAGCAACATATCAATCGCATGCGATAATAAAAATAAAATTTAGGCTTAGTGTACACAAAAGAAAAAAAGAATCATAAGAGTAGTTGAAGGTGAAAGAATACCCACCTTCTACACAGGAAGCCAAACTTAAATTCAATTTGGAAAATTCTTATAATTTGGAAATATTCCAAATAAATTTGAGAAATTCTCAATTCTTACAGAGCTTTACTTTTCATCAAGAGCATTGTACGGACCGTGACTTTTACACTGGGCTTATCTAAATGCCCACGTTAAAATGGACTTCCATGTAAAGTCCATGTAAAATGGACTTTTACACTGAGACACTAAATATAAGATTTTTCTATAGCAAGCATATTAAGAAAAAAATATATAGAAAGAAAGAAAAATATATTCATATTAAGAAAGAAAAATATAGCATAAGTAAAGTCAACAAATCCACTCGAACAAAGAAACAAAAATAATGTTTGAGAGATGTGATATAAGAGCTCACTCATTTTTAAGTTAATGAGATTTCTATTACAAAATACAATAAAACATAAAAATTTCTGCGTATTTAATTATGACTGGTTATTATTGGACTTATCACGAGGATTCTGAATAAAAAACTTATTTTAGCAAGCTATCATAAAAAAAGAGCATAAAAAAAAGTAGCAGTCAAATGTGCGTCAATTAGAGAACCGAATCCACTGCATGAAAGAAAAAATTGAGAGGCGTGTTTTTCATACTTTTAATATATTTAAATTACAGAACTCAGTAAACAATAAAAAAAAAAAACTCTTCCGCATACTTAAAGGTAGACCAAGCTTTAGAGAGAGTAAATGACAGGAAAAAATCACAGCCAAGATGTTCAGAAATATCATCTCTGGAAGAAATCTCAATGCACAGAAATCAAGATTTCAGATGGTATGGTTTATACAGCAGTTGTTACCAACAAGAAAATGAAGAAGAGTGAAAGTGGTCATCACTGGCAGATCCAGGAGGGGGGGGGGCTCAGGCCCCAAGATTTTTTTCTGGCACCCTCTTTCTCTGTTTCTTTTCTTTGTTTCACTCTTTTTTTTAATAAATTTGTCAATTTGGTCAATTATTGGCACATTGTTTACATTGCCTTCCCCCAAGATTTCGCTCATTGGTACTCTTGTCATATTGGGTCTCCCCCAAGATTTTGCTCTAGATCTGCCCTGGGAGGTTATTCATCATAACTTTGAGAAAAGCAGGAATAGCTCATATATACATATTGAGAAAGAAGGAAGATTAAAAAAGATATTCAAACCGCTAAAAACCTTATAAAAGATGGACTCAATCTGGCTCATTCGTAAGCCTCCCCCCCCGAAATGTTTGTCTGACTCTTAAAAACCTAAAAAAGTGAATATAAAATAAATCTTTGATGCGTTTTTAAAGTTTTTTTTTCTGCTAGTGCAGTATTATCGTCAAATTTGAAGATAAGTATCTTGTGTCGATAGTTCAAACTTTTCGGATAATTGGATCTGAATAGATAAATAGATAAAAAAGATAAAAATACGGCACTATCTGGTAATTTAGGGCGGAAATACTTGCTTAAAATACCAAGCATATAAATATAAAAATTCCCCACTCCGTCTTTGTTACGTCTCTTCATTTCTGGAAATCATGATTATTTTGGGGGGTTGCTCCAAAATGAAGCTTTTCGGGAAGTAACTTGAACCCAGTGTCGCCATGTTGCATCATGAAAATAAAAAAGTAAAAGTAATTAGTGCATTTTTTTCAATGATTCAGTATTTAAATTTAAATCTGTCATGATACATTAATACCAATTTATTGACTGGCGCACTTGAATATGCGCCATATATGTAGCCTATCGCTTAAAGGCTAATCTAACCGTCCATAGAAACCAACACGGACAAAATTTTGGAACTCGCTTTTTAGTTTTACTGATAAAACAACTGGATAAGAATAATGACGAAGAGTGAATTTGGGGAAATTTTTAAGACTAGGTAAAGGCCTAGGTAGAGGTATAGGCCAAAAATATTTTAAAATCTAAAAAAAAATATAACTCTAAAGATAAATTAGTAGGCGAAAACATAATTCATATTCGAAGCGCAAAAAAAGAATTCTTTCACTTAGTATTCTTCCACGCCTATGTCTTCCAAATCTATTTCCTAGATTTGGCTTTAATTTTATATATTATTTTGTATGTTCATAAAATCATACCTGAACAAGGTCACAACTAAACCCCACAGCTCTTTTTATGTAAGTTGATGATGGATCGTATTTATGTGTTTGACATTAAGTGTTGTCGATTGTTGTTTTATTTTTTGTCACCGTTTTGTTGGCTCTTGTGTATTATTGTTATTATATTATTGTTATTTTACTTGGGTCTCAAAATAATAGAAAGTTTAATATTTTTCAAAGCGTGTTGTACTTCCTTTTTTAAAAGGCAGAAATAGCTATAGATTCTTCAGCTTTTAACACCAGAACTCTGTTTGTAATCAAAAAATTTCTTATTCAAACAACTATTCTTTAATAACGACCGAAAAACCCAAAATATATTTTCAGTAATATATTGATATTATAAATTTATTAAACGAAATTGCGACAAAAGATTTATAATTTTAAATAAATAAATGATTATTATATAATGATAATACTAATAATGGTACTTATGTTTTATATATAACAACGAAAGAAGTCAAGTTTGGTTAATGCTAATGAAATAAAATAGAATGAAAATATAATAGTTTAGAAACAAATTTGGGCTATATATTTTCACATTAGGGGGAGTGGGGGGGGGGGGGGGTAAAGCATAGGATATACTAAATACGTAACCTAACCTAGGTACCTTCCCTCCCCCCTAAACCCCAAAAAACAATAGTTTAAATATTATAAACGCGATAAGAAATTACGCTTTGCAATCCACTATCCTTGCAATACCCGTTTGACGGGTTTCCATTTGTATTTCCTTGTACAGTCTATAGCGCTGTGTTATATATAAAGCACAAGTACCCTAATAATTATACAACAAATAAACAGTACAATAAATTTTATTTATCTCCCCCTTGTATAGAATAGATAATACATTTGATATCCCAGATGTAAGAGGAAAATTCACCATGCTACACAAAAAGTTACTTTCAGTCCTGGATTTTGATACATCCTAATTCAATTCACTTTTATTATTATTTGAAGTGTATCTAAATCCGTTTTTATTCTCCTCTCCATTACACCAAGAGTGTAATGCAAAATGTCAAAAACTTTGCAAAATGCAGGCTAAAATTAAATTATTAGTAAACATTTTATTTATCTATCAAAACTAACTAGTTTAATTACTTTAATTCTTGTTTTATTAACTTTACTAAGTTTAACATTTCAGAATTGCTAATTATTTTAAACAGCATTATTCAGCGTTTAGTGACAGCACCATCATGTCAAGCAAATTATTCTGACGAGGTTTGTCCCTTAAAGTCTTAATTTTTATTCATTTACTATTTATTTATGTACCTGTTTTTTTTTTATTTTTTGTTGATTTTTTTTTTATTTATATATCTTTTAGTTCTCGTTCTTTTAACTGCTTCATTCCCAAACGGCATCTGTTATTTTAGTAATTACGCAGTAGAAAACTAGATTTCAGAATAACATTTACCGAGACTTGTCGTTACTCTATTGCTGATTAATAAAAAATTTATAATTAATATTTTAAATTTTATAGTTAATAAAATTTTATAATGAAAAATTTATTTTAAATAAAAAATAAAATAAATGAATTTATAATTTATTAAATAAAAAAATAATAAAATAAAAAATATTAAAATATTAAATAAAAAATATAAAAATAATTTTTAATTATAAAAATTTATAATTAAAAATTTTATAATTAATAAAATTTTTATTAAATACAATCAAATAATTTTATCAAATAGGAAACCCAATAGTTTCCTCTCCTTTTTATCTGTACCAGTTCCCTCATTTTCTTCTCTTTCGGATTTTACTGACCTTTTCCTTTTTTTTTATACGAATTTTCCTAGTCCATTTTATTCGCCATCTTTTTAAGGTGTTCAGTTTTACATTTTGTTGTTTTTGAAAAATTTTATGTTTTGATGTTATTACCCAATTTTGTGTTTTTTTAAGCTTCGAAATAATAATTCAGCCCATCAGGCTTGTGATATTTGATTTTTTGAAGTAAATACCTTATTTTGTTTTTAGGTGTGTTCGTCAAAAGATCTTATCAATTTCCATGGTTATTTTAGAGACAACCTATGGAGGTAATGGCCCTTTGTGACTGGAACCTCGACTTAGTACGGCGAGCCCGTCCATATTACGCCCTAGACCTCATTTCCAAGCAAATAACAAAGCGTGTTTTAATCACTTACCCCTGTTCTAAAGGGCAAAATGAACCCAGACCGGAAATAAAAGTGGCAGAATGTATTAATCTTTATCAGGAATCTCCAAGACTCAAGGAACCTCTTAGTTTAAATGTCACCTCGCAAACGTAAATGGGGCAAAACAAGACAAGAGGATTGAATAAAAGATATGACACATAGTCAGAAAAATAATACACGTCCACCTCAGTATCAACAAAGATCAGAGAGATGCTATCGAGCAAGGAGCGTAAACAGCATTTAAGGATAACAAAAAAGCGTAAAAACAACGCCACCTATCATATCCATTCAAAATATAGGTAAATATAGATGGTATGATGATAAATATAGACACACAATAATACACATCAACCTAGATATGTACGCAAACCAGGGACGTTGTGTGAGTGCTATTGTACATAAAGCATAAATAACATGTATAATGTGGCCTAAAATATGCTATCATTTGTCGTTCCAATTCACGAATAAAAATAGATATAGACGTTGCAAATATACTGTCATCTTTCAAGACATTATTCATGGCAATCTGCTGTCAGAAAAAACTAATCCGTAAACTAAATACAAACAATAGAGCCTTATACATCGTCAAATAAATTGAATCTATTCTTAGTCGTTCGACTGCTAGATCTGAGATCTGTACTTGAGTACGAAACTGATTTATCTCCTAAAAACATTCTTTCAAGTAATTTATCTTCATCTTCCACAGTAGCTTCGGGATCAGGCCTAAGAAGACTTTGCCGCACAGGATCTGATTCTTCTTCTGTATCAGGAACAGGGGAATCACGATAACGGCTTGACAAACTTTCTATACGACGCATTGAAGTACTAGGCTGACGCTCAGATGATGTGTCGAGTTTACGTTGTTCTGAAAATGTCTGTCAATTAAAATGATTCTGTTTAAATAAAGGCGGTAAACATCAAGTTTACATTTTTTTGAATTTAAATTTGACACTTAAAGATTGCAAGGGGTTGGAAAAGGAAGGGGGGATGTATAATTGGAGTTGAACCGTAAAATCAACCGAAAGCGCACGTTTTCAAATCATAAGATTGTTAATCATGTACATTCTGCACGCAGGAAATATAATTCAGCTTCAAATCTATATGTAACATTATTCACATTTACTACTACTACTGATAACTCACTGCAAGACCAAGCTACCTGACACCTACAAAGCTAAGCACGCTCCTCCTCCTCTATACCTGCCATATCTGTTTGTTAAGTTATATTGCCGACTAAATCTCGTTACCATAATACCCAACAACTCATAGATCAGATTTTTCATATGAAATTTGTCGTGCATTGAGAGCATTTCAGCGTTCATCATACTGGTTCAAAAGTCCGGAATTAAATCCCAGCTAAAATCAGGGAGCATTCT